>JARLTB010000114.1:3732500-4220000 GCA_030141615.1 Unio pictorum
ACAAGATGTGTTATACAACAGGTAGACCGGATAATTCATGGGGTATAGGTAATCTTCTGGACGTACATTTATTTGAAAAATGCTCTTTACATAACCAAAATCAATAATTCAGGTCAGGATGAAAATGAACTCGATTTTGGGCACGGTCAAATCCAAATTATAAATATAACTGTAGTTTTAATTCTAAATCTTAAAATCTCACACCAACATCATTTTCATGGATAGAGAAATTCGATTCGAAAGTCACATACCTTATCAAACGAAATATTCCAAAACAATGCATCTATTTTCAAAATATGTGTTAATGAGAATTTTCATTTGTTGATGTGTTAAACATAGTTTGCTAGTAATGTTTCATACTAATTTATATCAGAACTTAGTATTAATTATGTTGAACTCTAACAACCAGATGTATGTGTAGTACGCCCACTCAATCATGATAGTCTGAAATAGTTTAACATAAGCCAGTGTTGACATATCGGTTAGCGTAACACAAGCCAGCGTTGAAACGTAATCAGTATCACCGATATTAGTGTAGTAAGAACCTGATACAATCAGCTTACATTATTTTCAAGAATCTTAATAAAACAGAGTTACTTTCTTACAATGGCTAAACTATAGATGGACAATACACAAGATAAAATTCTGTTTAAAATCGTTATCTATGAAATATTATACAGTCTAAATATGTAATATCGCCTCATTAATTTGCGCAAAGAAAGATATTAATATGAAAACATATTAATTTTCAACACCAATGGACATAGATTAAAAACATGAATCTGTGTGATATATTATTTTATATCTGTATACTTTAATCATGATCAACATTATGAAACGAACGAATCGCATTGCCATCGTAAAATACACATATTACACATGTTTTGAGTCTTCTACTCATAATTGTACCTACGACTAATACTTCGCTATGTGAAATATTCAATTATAACTTGCATCAAGTAGCTTCATGTCATTTAAATATATTTGATACCACACAGAGCTATCGATGTATCATTTTGGCGTTACAAACACAGAAGGTAATCAAAGCCGCCAAAACAAACAATGTATCTATGATATAAATCTGGATTAGGGAACAGGGACACAATATGTTTTGTGTAACGACGAACATAAATCAAATATAGGCGATTCATGCTTTCAATTCGTGTGTGGAATAGATTGACCTTTGTCTATTTTCATTGAAAACAAAACCAAAACGAATTTTATCGCTGGTGTTAAATTACATGCATGTATTTTGTTATATGTACACAACGGTTACAAAACGTTCATTCTAATATGACAGCAATTACATTTTAGATATGCTCGAGTAGTTACGTTAGGGATGAAAAATAAATCTGAACGAGCTGAAGAAAATGGTAATCTTAACATGTGGTCATGGCATTTTGACCACATCATGTTCTCAAATGCTTGACTCATTTTGTCTTGTTTGTATGTTATACATAGACTGCTTACTTATGTCGGAGTTTGTTATGTTGCCTTAGATTGTAAACTAAATGAATTTGATGGGATAATGACCACCATCTTGGTCATCTTATTCTGTCATAGGTTTTTTAAATATAAAGGTCTGAAGTTTTCAACATTGGTAATTCCTGCTTTACATTCCGTTGTTTAAACATGTCAGTATAAAGGAACGCTTTTATTATAAATAATTTTTGGACTCACACAATGCTCATATATGCTTTGGTCTAAATTTCAATGATGGACTTGTTGTTCTTTTATTCGAAGACATTCTGAGTTTATATCATTGTGTCACAAGATAGTCTTTTGACACAGCGACCTATTTAATAATGGACTTTATACGGAACACTATATTATTTGACTTGTGTGAGCATCATATTATATAAAAAATGACCTTCGGATGTGAAAGATGCATGTATACAATAGGGGTTAGGGTACATAAGACTCGTCTACTATAAGCTGCCATTGACGTTCCTTGCCAATATGCTTTATTTTAATATAATTATCCAAAAATATGGACATGTTGACCTCACTTGTGTATTTTACTTTTTATGATATTTTTTTATATTAGGTCACTCTTTGCAGTTTGTTTGTTTGATTAGGATGTTTAACGTAGCTTTAACAATTTTTCAGTCATATCGCTACGATGTCTGCAGTGAGGCAGTTTATAGTGATGTCTACCACTGGGGCATTATGCCGCAGACATGTAGCATGATGTCCCACCCAGTCACATTATCCTGACACCAGGCCGACCAGTCCTAACACTAACCTCTTAATGCTGAACGTCAAGCGAGGCAGCTGTTAGTACCATTTTTGTAAGTCTTTGGTATGACTCGGCCACTGATTGAACCCACGACTTCCCGCTTCCGCGGCGGACGCTCTAACCACTAGGCCACCGGAGCGGTCACTCTTTGCAGAGTTACTTTTGTACATAAACATTGTTCCCTGCCCCTTTAGTTGTTATCGTTAACTAAACTGTATTTAATTTAGTTTATCGATCACGTCGTCTGAGACCAAATAGTAATATAACATCATATTATTGCTATCTATTGATTAGTAGAGTTTAATACAAAGCAAATATGTTAATGGATACATACATACCATTTTACTACAACCATTGATTAATGATATGTTTAGGACTGGCGTCAGTTCTTATAATTATTCGGACGTAATGACACCCAATCTTGACATAAAATATATAAGAAATTTTTTACAATAGGTATATGGTTTTTGTTTTGTTTTGAATTCACATCTCTATGATAGAACGACTTGGGACCAAACATTTACGTATGAAACTAATCAGAAAAGAAGGATACGAGTCTCGTAAGCATATTGATATGTTAAACATAAAACATCAGAGCTGATGTTAACAGCCCGTTTTTGGTCTTACCCATGATGTTCATATGTTTTGAACTAGCATTTAAATGTGATCGCCAATGGAAATTATTGTCGAACATTGTCTTTACATATTGCCAGTGACTCTTGGAATTGTGTATATAAAAGTTAGGGTGTTCATTTATTGTATTGCAATAACTTAGTTGGATATAAGTTTATTCCAATTGTAGCTTTAAAGACTTGTTTGCATTAAAAATGTGATCCTAATGAAAATGTAATATCTGATTTAAACCCAGCTTGTACAGCTAAAATAACTGTGACAAAAAGAGCTGTTACGAATGGAATTAATTAGGAAATTCTTCTTGTGGCAGAAACACATACTGATGAGGTTGCTTTCGAACCTGTTACGGATCAATTACAACATACGGATCAATATGATCATCTTGTGATTATTCATTGAAGTATTTCAAATCAGGGTGACAAGAGACAAGCACATGTTCTTGCGCGGATCCAGATATATCTTGTAGGTCTCACAGAATTATTGGGGACGCTGGCCTTGTCGACGTAGGAATTTGCTACTTGAAAAGCAAATTGGGTTCTAATGCGTAAAATGACATCACGTAAGGTTTCCGCTGACGATGAAGGACCAGTGACATATATCCCATGAATCAACCTTTGCTGGATATTTTAGAATCAATAAAACCTACCACAATGTCTGATATCATTTTTCTTGGCCGCAAATTAGGACCAATGTAGCTTAATACCGTAGATCTTGCCACACTTGTACAATGGTAAGAACACATAACCAAAATATGCCTATAGTTCATTTAAAATCACTTATGGAATATTGCGACTAAACTATACTCAAATCCTTAATAAATTGCTTCATACATTTTGGCATTCCTAGGCCTGTCAATTCTGATCAATTACAAATAAGGTTCATATTTAATGGCACTGATCTTCATACAAGTCATGCATGTATTCGGTAGTAAAAATGCAAGTCCTCCCTGTATCAACGTGAAATACAGGGATGGTTAGATGTATTGTAATGGAACACAAATCTTCCGATGGAGTCAAAACCCGATTTTCCGTGCAATATTCGTTTCTTCTCTATGTATGTATTTGCATGTTTGAAATATAGAACAATTCAGAATCGGCCAAAATTCCTTTTAACACATTTATTTCTGGATCCAAAACATGTCAAACAGATTGACAGTATCCAATTTAAAGATTCTGTACTGAATGATATAATAAACCTGTGCTGATAGTAAGAAACTGGAAAACAATTGACTTCCATGTGGATACCGTATAATGATATCATTTTTGCGTCTTTCAACATTTAACATGTTATTATTCCGTAAGTGTGTATTTTGTCCCTTGTAAAATATATGCTCTCATAAAGCAACTTCTTAAAGAGCATTTACAAATATGTCTGACACATATGTCATGTTGAAGCCCGACATACTTATTTCTGCGGAGAAAGTGCAACCCTTTTCACAAATGATACCAGTTATGGTACACATTCTACAGTGAATATAAATCAACTATGAGAGGTGTGGATATAATATGGCATTTACATTTCATTGTTATGTATTACATGTAAACTAACACATGGCATTAAAAAGGATTGCATTCGTTTACTCAAACCCACCAGCTCGTTTACATTTGCTTAATTGCAAGTTACACTGGCAGAAATAATCGCAATGATACTGATTCGAATAAAATAACCGCTTTCAATAACATAAATAATGTTTGCACTGTTCGTCCACCGTGAAAATGTGCTGGTAGTATTTATATGTTCGTATTATTTATATCATATACAATTATAATTGTATTAATGTGCAGTTGTTCGTTCTGAGTGAAGACTCGCCATTATCAAAGATAGTATAATTCATCATTTCCTAATCGTTTAAGTGGTTATATCCATTGAGAATACTAACATTCAAATTGAGAGCGATTGCAACCGTTTGATTGATGTTTGTTTTCTCCATGTATACATTTGTTCCAAAGTGCTTTAGATAAAGTACTTTTATCAATGCGATTTTGCATGGAATTAAATATTTTCAGGAGTATCAAACTTCAGGTGATATACAGATGCATACGTTACCGTAATGAATGCTATGCATGTATGTATGTATGTATGTATGTATGTATGTATGTATGTATGTATGTATGTATGTATGTATGTATGTATGTGTGTGTGTGTGTGTGTGTGTGTGTGTGTGTGTGTGTGTGTGTGTTTCGATTCTCAAAGAATAGGTAGAGCAACAAGAACACTAAAGAATGGGAATGCAGCTGAAGTAGACAACATCCCAACTGAACGATTCAAGAATGGTGGGGAATCAGTGATAAGGCTACTAACACAACTCTTCAACAAGCTCTGGCAGACAGGCAAATGGCCAACACATGTGGACCCAATCGCTGATCATAACACTCCCCAAAAAGGCAATCTCCAACTGTGCCAAAATACGAGAACTACTAGTTTGATCAGCCATACTTGAAAGGTGATGCTGCAGATCATCTTGAATAAAATGAACCCACAAGCATGCTAAATAATCGCTGAATGACAGAAAGCGTTTCGGAGTAGAAGGAGTTCGGTGTGAAAAGTACTCGCACCATCAAGAAGACATATATCATGTGTTCATAGATTATAAAAGGCTTTTGACGGAATGTTACCGTAATGACGATGTACAAAATGAGATTGACGTTGATCAATACCATCAAGCAGCCGTACACCAAAGCTACCAGTGCAGTAATTGTTCAGGGTTCTGTGAGGGACTGGCTCAATGTAACAACTGGAGTACGTCAAGGCTTCATCCGTTCATCCACTCCTTTCAACATATACTAAGAGCGCATCATGAGGGAAGTCCTGGAACACCACGGTGGGACAGTCAGCACTGGATGGCGGATTATCACCACCATTAGCTTTGCAGACCACATTGAGGGGCAGGCAAGCAGTGAAGATGAGCGTGCCACCTTATTGAACAACCGGGATGTGTCGCTAGCTTTGTTATATAATATACAATGTCAACTACGTTCTTGATAATGATGTAGAATGGCGATATTCCAACTCGCGACAGATATATAATCTATCAAATATAAAAGGATTTGAACAAAACATATTTGAGTAAGTACAGAAATAAACGGCAATAGCCAGAACAACAATTTGAATATTCATTCAATCCATCATCACAATCAAATTTTGTTTTCCTTTATGACGGAAACTCTTTGTTTTAGTGTCAACATAACAGTTGCAGTGATGATGGATTCACTAGGAGAAAGAGTGAGGAAGGAAATTGAAAAATGCTGTTTTTTTAATTAGTTGTAATTTGGGATTTATGAGGACGAATTTTTTAATATGCAATCATTATTCTTAACTAGGTCATTTAACCCAACACAGTAGAGAATTAGAGTTTATTAGATCTGACAATTAACAGCTTATGTTTTATTTCTTTCAGTCACATACACCTACACAACTTAACGCTTGACTCCATTTTGAAAAGCATTATTCATTGCAGATTCTGGAGAGTATCCACTGTATGCATATATTAAACCTAATCAGTTGCAATTTTATCAAAATGCATACTTTCCAGATGTATTTGTTTTCGGGTCATATGTCACCATAGAACAATAATTAAACGTCTCTCTATTGTTCATGTATAGTTTAATACATCCAGCTAAATACACCACATCTCTTTCTTCTACATATTTCCTTAAATGTATGACAAATAGATCACATCTCTGTACTGCAGTTATTGCATGTATTGCATGCCACATACACCGCATATCTGTATTCCAATTACTTATGTTAATTGTATGACAAATATACGGCATCTCTGTATTCCAGATATTGCCTTTAAATGTATGTCAAATATACAACACATCTGTAATCTAGGTATTGGTATTTATTATATGAAAAATAAACTGCATCTATCTTTTCCACGTATTCTATTTCATGATATGCCAAATGCACATGCTCGTGAATCTAATTACCTATAATTATATGTGTTGTGTGGACCAAGTACGATTGTGTTAATGCACATACTTATTAATCAAATTTACAATTTAATGTCTCAGCTTTTTAAAATAAGGTGTGTACTCTTATATATGCATTATTAAAACCTTTACAGCATTTTATTTTAAATAAATATTTATCGCCATTATTAATTGTCGATTCATTATCAGTTATGATTCACACAGATGACATTTTAATTATGCGACTAATAACAAAGTCATTATATAACAGTTTGCAAAGTAGCATTTCTGTCGTAATTTTTTACTGAATCAGAATAATAGGTTGCAGTATGTGTGATATTATAATTGTACTTATGATTACACCATGACATTATGCTATGTCAGCATTTTCGTCAAATATGTAACAATGTTTAGTTGTCATCGTTTCAGAAGTTATTCGTCAATTTAAATTCGCATGATCATATGTCTGCCTTATGAGTTTTAGCGTCCGAGATATCTTTATATTTATAGTTATTTCGTAACGTATTAAGTGCAAAGGTACCACACAGAATATATACTCATTATATGTTAAACATTTAGCTCAACATCTAGCATAATTCCTGATATGATATATTATATTTACTTACTTGCTATGGTCCAATGCTTGCAGAATATACGAGATGAGCAGGGATATTTACTTACATAATGTTAGAAGGAATGTTGATAATGAAGGTAGACACTTACCATCTGAAATGAACGAAAGTTTACAATTAGTGCTGTATCATCAATTTAGGCACTCACTATATGAAATGAAGCATACGATTAAGGTTGTAACATTACTGTAGGTATTTACCATATGAAAGGAAGGAAGACATACAAATAGCGTTACGTCATTATTCAGACGCTTCTTACATATAGTGGTATGCTATATTCTGCTTGCCATTGATATTCAGTACAGTACACGACTGTCTGCTCTTGATATTATATTATTATTTTCGGTGACGTACACAAAGATTACTAATTTGCTCTGAAAGAAGACATACTTTACATCAATGTGTATGCCGATCAGTGACAAATGGGAACAATTCCAACAACACCAACTCAACGCAATCCAGGTGGAATACACCCACCATATTAATTGAATAATACCCGTTTTAACCACACGAGGTTGCTTAAACACGTGGGCATCCATATATTGATACACACTAAAAAAGCAGATTGCCACAATAGCACTGACGAATAAATTCATGACAAAGTGAACAATAAAATTCAATTTAAATTAATTACAGCTGCGTTTTGCTCGTTTAGAAGACATATTCGGGTGGAAATACATCACTTGAGTTTGATACAATTACCACAGTCAAAATCATTATATGATATGTTTTACAGCAATAAGAGTGTTCCTAGACCGTTGTTTCAAATCGCAACACACATTCGATATAAATAGGGTTCGGCAATGTTGGTTGCCGAGATGACAGTTTAATGCAGAGAGATTCCGACCGGCTGGTGTTACCAATGTGAATGGTACTGCCTATCGGATAGATAGTATGGGTTTAAACTGTCTGCACTAGTCTTGTAAGTACGAGCTCCATCCAAAGCATTTAACTGTTTGTTTTTTTTAAAAAAAATTTACATTCTGACGCGACAATTATAATGTAGACCATAAAAAAGCAGTCGGGGTCATGCAGCTCTCGCTCTGCTTTTTGAAGGTGGTGCGAATGCAACAATTGGGGAGATACAATGTATCCAAAGACATGACCAAAAAATGAGACTGGTTTGAGGTCATTGGGACAAAATTAAAATAATAGCATATAAGATGTTTATAACTTAAAATCCGAGTAATACAAAGGATTGAATTTCGTAGCTCTGTCTAAAATACATGTTATTCTCACGATGAATTATTTAGTAGTAGCTACATACATGACAACATATCCAATGATTCTAATAGAGAAAAGGTCTTGTAAAATGCATGAAATATATGATCTGGCTTTCGATTATGCCAAAATATTATATGTCAAGACTGGTTTAGACACTGTGTGAGCAGTTAGATGGCATGTTGTTTGTACGGTCGTTGATAAAGATTCTTTTGATCCTTTTTTGCATCATGGCTTAATTCGCCATGTCATACATTATTTTTGTGTAAATTAATTAGAAATACGTTTCAAGTATTATGTTGGACGTGCTTCGCAGTTTGAGTGCATGTTACGTTGCATAGAAAGGCTGTCCGATATGAATTTCAAACATCGTTCCTTCTTTTGGAAAGGTAGCACTTACTACTCATGCCTTAAGATGACCGACACGATGAAATTTGAAGCCTTCACCTTATTTACACACTCATTTCACGTAATAGGTACATAAGGCCTAATGCAATACTTTCGCATTACATTTACAATCACCGTTAATGTTGTTATAAAATCAATGCCACGATTGGCTATCTAGGCCTGCACTTTGGGACACAATTATGATTGTAATAATGGTGCAATATATATGATGTACTTGGAACAACATAGTTCCATATCCTTAAATTGATTGACATTCACAGCTAACGCTTAATATCCACATACTACCGTTACAATCCCTTTATGCGCTCGCTAATTGTTGAATTAATAATTTTGCAGGTAACTGAAATTTCTTTTTATTCAGATACGATTTTGTTCACTTAAAGTACCTTTGACAATTATCCTGCTGACTCTAAACTAGGTTAACATCATAATCCCCAATACGTCTCCCATGCATAATCGCCAATAAATATGGCATAAAGCCTATGTCTTATGGTCCAAATGACGTCTTTCGTCTGTATGATGTGTGCAGATGTTTGGTACATTTGGTACATCTATCTATCTATAGATTCATCCATGCACATATCTGTCTCTGAAATGCAACGCAAGCAGTTGCCCAATGTAATATTTTTATTAACATTCGGCATTGCTTATTTTAGTAATATAGGTAAGCGACCCATAATGCAATGATGCATCCTAAAAGGTTTAAATTTGCAATGTAATACATGCCATGCAATATAAATGTCAGAAGCATAAGGACCCGTATACCTAAAAGTGGTGGCACATACATAATGCATACTAATACGTAGCCACGTCTGGTTGGCATTGTCCGGTATCGAAGCAGAAACCAGTGGAGAAGGATTACGATGCTTTCTCTGCAGTGCTGCTGCTCCACTGTCCTCCATTTTGCTGCCAAAGACTTTTTTTTCAAAGTTACATTGTTCACATATATGTTTTTTTTGCAGTTGCAAATATATAGGTTTTTACTTGTTGAAAACATTACTAGGTAAATATCTGCAGTTCCTTCATTGGACCCCTAGTGAATGAGTGGTTTAAAGCAATTGCCGTTCCCAATCACATCTATCTCACTTCCAACATATTCGAGTATTGCGCTCGAGCAAGGCGGGTATATGGGATTTCTGCTGGAGGTTTACCGTTGGTTGGTGGTCCTTACCGAGGATGCATCCAGAGTTTTATTTGATCAGTTGATATTGTCGCCATGTGTGGACTGTTTTTGGTTTTAGAGATGACGCTACTCCCAAAACCAGAACAATTACTTCAAATTGCTAGCAATTACGCATCTATATTAATACTTTTGAGATGCAAAGTAAGTGTTTCTAATCGCAATGGCTCGCACGAAAAAGACCGCAAAAAGTCAACCTAAGGATTATAATTGGGTAATTATTAGAAAATGTGAACGATATTATTAGTTTGGGTCAAAGGTTTCAGGGCTAGGTTGGGATATAAGCCCAAATATATGAATACTACTGTTTAGTATACATATTAGTTCTCGCAATTTTTTATTTACTTATAATTGTAATTCATACCCTGTAATTGTCAAACATTTCTTGATTTTTTGTGTAATTTGGTGCATATTACTATTTACATAAAGTCTCAGGGATTTCCGAGACGCAATTAATCTACTAAAAGTATTTCTTGATAATTATCAATTTGTTTCCTGATTTATAAAATAACAAACTGTACGAAACGATGATGACAGATAAGCAGAAGACAATGGAGGACAATCAAAAACACGCCTGACCACATATTTCAATACGGTGTTGGAAGGCGAACCTGGAAACCACGATGAAAGCATACCATATGGAGTGGTGCCACAGTCTGGACTTCGGAGAGTCCGAAAACTTCCACAGACAGGCTTAAGTCCTTACTGCCATGAAGGTAATATGGATAGATATAAACAATATCCAGGACATCCAGTATGGGGGAAGAAACAAGTACATTTTGCACCCAGAAAGAAATACCAAAAAGAAAATGAGAGATCATACAGTAGAGAGAAACCCGAATGATACATGATGATAACAAGGACAAAGAGATAGAAACATAAACTACAAAAAACCAACGACAACGAACAAACGAACAAACTAACTAATGCAAGGACACAAACCAATGACAATAAGCCACGCTACGACTCGTTTTATAATCGTGCTGAAAATAACTGTGAATAAATATTTCTTTATAAAGGTGTTGTTCGTTTTTCTTTATAAATTACCTTTAATTTCTGGATAAAATATCTTGAAAAGATCGTAAAAACAAACATTATTCCACGAGGTACCAGTACTCTTAACATGTGTATCGCTAAACACATTGTGTATTACGTCACTGCTTTTTTGTGTTGATTTGGATACATTCTAGTTTTATTGTTTGTTCAAAATGAATCAAGATTTATTTTATCAAAAAAGATAACATTCATATCGAAAAACGACAACGTCGAAACTTGTGTTGATCTAAAACATAAAATTCTGCTATCACTAAATAGATACATACATAGATTGATTAGATAGATAGATAGAGTAAAATGTAAAAATTTTTTTTTACAAAGATAAACCATTACCAACCATGAATTTAATGGGTCTAAACGTAAGACATGTAAAAAAAAATATATAAAAAAACATTTAAATCATCCGATAGCATAGACCAGCCTCATTACAATTATAAACTTGGTCGTTTGTATATCCATCACGGGTCAGTATCTCTCGGAGTTGGTTGGGATAACTAGATGCGGCCGCCTGATTTGCTGAGCGTATCTCTCCCGACAAAGAATTTTGTTTTATTCCATGTCGGCGCTGGAATCTCCAAAGCCTTCCATGGCTTGCCATGAAATCTGATTCAGTATCCATAGTTTTTGCCATTTTCTCTGCCTGGACCTTGAGAATTGTTCCCGAAATCTGAACACTTTGTTCACGTTGTTGTGTGAACCAGGTGTACACAGCATCATCTAATTCTGTGTCGTTTGCAGTGCGTGCCCGTTTCCGTTTAAATCCATCATCAGAATCAACTTCATGCAAATAATCCCGAAATTTCTGCTCATCCTTGAGCCAGCCTCTGAGTGTCGACTCGGCAAGTTTAAGTTCACTACAAACTTTTGATCTTGATTCACCATTAAGAACCCTCTCTATGACAGTAAGCTTTTCGTTCACCGAGTACGCCTTTCGCTTGATTCCCTTGCTCTCCATGATCACATTTACAAATGATTAGGATAAATTACTGATTAATATATACTTTAATGACAATAAGTACATACTATTTGAAACCATGTTCGATTGGTCCAACTAATTTGATTGATGTTGAGACACGATATTGACCACAAGAGTTTATGCATGTAGGATTTACATTCCTTTGAACTTTTGTAATGTACGTCTTTTACCTGATTTGATACAAAAGACCGCCTTATAAAACAAAGCAGGTATATTTTAATTGAGTTTTACAATGCAACAAACACTTCCCCAAGTCGTCGATTAAAACGCAGCCGGCAGTTAATTAGGTTCTCACAGATGTGCTCGCGGGCATCGATGTGACGGTCTATTGACTCTTTTCATGTTTGAAAAGAAGAGAACATGCAACGATTATACTGCTTACACTGCAACACAATGAAAAGATTAAAACACTAATTTCCCCTATACATATACAGTATTATTAATTACAGTGAACTGAGGAAATATTTTTTTCCGATAAAATCTAACATCATTTTCGACGATAAAACGGACGATATATCAAGGTTTCATTCACCAGTTCTGATCACGATTTTCTTCATTTTTAAAAAATATTTTCTTTAGAAAAAAACGGGATCCACGCCGGACACCGCGTTATAAGCGGGTTCGCGAGTTATCAGGGCGCGAGTTATCGAGCGAGCGGTGTAGTAATAATATACAATAAATACTTACATAGTTACACAATAGTACAAAAGCCAGAACCAAAAGTGACTCGCATCGATCAACACTAATGGAATGGATACGACAAAATACCTCGACTAGAAACATTAAAACACAACGACATTGTTTTAGTACATGAAACACACAGCCAACTTAACAAATAAATTATTGGCAAATTAGAAGACAAAATGGACGCAAAAGTTGTCACCAATGATAGTAGGAACATTGACACTAAAGCGGGAGTTGCCACAATAAGCATGACTATAAATAAGACAAAATCGGGAAAAGTTAATGAAGGGGAATATTTAAAAGGTAGGCTACTACACATAAAATTAGATATGTTGCGCGACATCAACATGTAAAGCCCTTCAACTAGGAACAAAAACATGAATTCATACAAAACTTAAGTAAACATGTAAACAACTATACAACACAACACCTAATGATCGGAGGAGACTTTAAATGGGTGGGAGAAGACATCGATCGAATAGGGAAACTGACAACACAGGATCTCAGTTCAGGGGATATTATTAAAGGAACATAAATATATAGATATATATATAGACGACTAAACATACTAAGAACAGAATATAGACATGCACGCATACACAAAGGAATAAATACAAGAGGTGAGTAGAACAGATAAGTTTTACGTAACAAATTTCGACTTTAATACATACAAAAAAAATCAGAAATTATAGAGTTTAAAATTTTAGATCATAAACTAATAAAAATGGAAAAGGTGATATCAAAAAAAAAAAGAAATGCCGAAAGGGGACATGGCAACTAAACAATTCAATCCTAGGTGATAAACACCTGATTACAGAAAAAAGAAAATTAAAGAACTAGGTAAAAACATAAAAAAACTTGATAAAAATAAAGATAAAAAGGAGATCACAAAACTGACATAATAGCAGATTATATATGTAAAAGGTACAAAAGTTGGCATTATATCACTCAAATAAGCGAAAACAAATGCAGAAAATGGAAATAAAATAACTACAAATTAGGATAAATAGTAACACAACACATAGAGGGAAAAAGAAGAAATATTTAAAACAATTAGAGAAATTAGTAGAAAGGGAGACAAACGGAAACGAAATACTAGCGGGAAAATCACATCTAGAAACAAGCAGAGGGATTATATAAACGGGATGAATTAAGGAAAGGGGATAGAGAACACTAGACACACTAACACTAAATGGGAAAGTGATAAATATGGAAGAAGGTATGGAAGAAATACAAAGCGAATACACAAAACACTCTACATCTAAAAAAATAAACATACAAAACAATAATTGAATAACTAGAAAAAATACAATGCGAAATAATATCGTCAAAACACAACCAATTGTGTGTTTACTTCATTTCTGTACAGGAAAAACAAACCACAATACAAGAACTTGCAAAAGGAAAATACAAAGGAAGAGATGACCTCACTGCGGAGTTTTATACCAAAATAAATCCAAGGTGAGTTGGCACCAATTCTTGAAAATTTTTTTAATATTATACTTCTAAAAAATAACTTAATGATGAATTCAATATGGGAATGTCTGAATACAAAGGGAAAGGCGACAGAACTGACGTAAAAAACTGGAGGTCAATCTCAATTCTGAACACTGATTACAACATACTGATTAAAATTTTAGCGAATAGGGTAAAACACTGGATAAACACAATAGTAAACACTAATCAAACACGTGGAGGTAAAAGTTGGAACATACGTAACAGCATACATAACATTAGGACAAATATAGACTTTATAAACGGGAGAGGCGCGAAATTTGGCAAGGTCCTTTTCGACCAGTATATAGTACTTAACAGATTAGAAAATAATTATACGCAAAAGGTATTGGAAAATTTTGATTTGGATCAAACTTCCAAAAATAGACTAATATTATGTACAGTAAAAATAACTGCAAGTGTACAGGATTATGGGGCGATAACGGAAAAGTTTGAAATACAACTATCAGTGAGGCAAGGATGCCCACTATTGATGTTATTATCCGCAATAGCGATATAAATTCTGAATATAAAAATTATAAACAACAGCAATATATAAGGAATAAAAATCTCAAACTTCAGGGATAAATTAAAGATGCTTTATTACGCTGATGATTGTTCGAACTTTATTAGAGACTCGATGTCCTTTGAACGCTTGGGGAAGATATATGGAGCATTAGGAAAAGCTTCGGGGTCATAAATAAATCATGACAAAACAGAAATCATAAAAAATAGAAAACTGTTGTGGGATTACTCAGGATTACCCCCAAAATTAACTAAAAACAGAGTAAAAGCCCTGTAATTATTCTTTGGGGCAAACGAAGAAAACGAAAACTGTATAAAAGTAAACAGAATATAAAAGAAATTATCCAAAATCTGGGTACTTACGCCACTTAGCTTAATATAGCGTTCGCGAGTTGCAAATATGTATGTACTCAAATCTGACATATTGAATAAACTCTTTGGACATAACAAACAAAACGCTAGAAACATTAGATAATGAAATAGTAGACTACAAATGGAATTTCAAGAACACTATATAAAGAAACCATCTTGATACAGTCCATATCAAGGGATCGACTGGCCTTACCCAGCCCAATCGTAACTAAATGCAAAACCATCTTCAATATGTTTAAAAAAGGAGAATGCACACCACAAACAGCACGGGAAGCATTATACATATTTTGTTCGGATTCTGGATGAGAAACAGACAAAACATATAAACACAACTAATTGAGTATGAAATTAGAAAAACCAAGAAATATTAGAAACATTAATGATTTACTATATAAATTTAGCGACCGCAAATAACTGTGGGAACTAGATACTAGTAAAACGTACGAATGGATTAGAGAAAATAATTAGGAAAAACGCAGAAGAAGAAAATCATGTATGTAAACTTAGAGTCTCGAGGCATCGGTCCAATGAAACATCACCAGAGGTACCTCCACAACGCCTGGCTAACATGTGAAGTGGTATTAAGAAAACACATGATAAGAACCCCGGTTAGCTGCCCTTTATGCAGAAAAGAACCGTTCACAAAATATCACACTATGACATGATGAGACAAAACAAATGAAGAAAACACAAAACTAATAATATTAAGTTTTTAAGGTCGACACATATAAGAGGCGCCAGATACTCTTCCTAAACTGAAATTTGAATAAAAAGTTAATTAAACAAACAACGTACTACATCACGAAAACAATGATATCATGTGTACAAATAATTACCATTATGAAATAGGGAAAAAACTTTTCTCTTTTTCCAACATTTTTAATTTTACTTTTTTTAAATTGTATATCTTTCTCTTTTTTTAAAACAAAAAGGTTGACTTAAATAATTAACAGTTTTATGAATTTTCCGAACTGCAAAAATAAGACCAAGAATGATTATCTAGAATAGGATCCTTAATGGGGGAAGTACATTATGAGAACGTCATGGGGCTATATGACATAGCACTACGCGTGTTGGACAGGACTGTGGAAGAGTTTGGAAATGAAAGGTCATCTACTACTGAACTTTGGATATATATATATATATATATATATATATATATATATATATATATATATATATATATATATATATATATATATATATATATATATATATATATATATATATATATATATATATCCACACCACTTCATATGTGCAGCTCCCGTACCGCACAGAGAATCCAAATGTATGGATATCTTAACTAATTTTGGACATTTGTTAACTTAAAAATAAAAGAAAACAATTAGAGACAACTCAAGCCGGGAGAAGTACAATTTAAAAATAAAATATGTACGGTCCTCAACTCGAACACAGTCGCACTCAAGAGAATTATATATACAGAAGGCAAAGAACGTCACGAAATAAGAAACAATCAGTAAACCAATGAGTACTATTTTTCAAAGTTAGTACACCGGACTTTGCGGAAAATTCAAATTTTCAAACTAAAATTAAATGGATGGAATAATACAACGGGTGATGATCTGCTTATAGTTCGATATCACCAAATAGTACAGCTGGGACAAATTTGACATAAAATGGCTATCCGTACAAAGAAACAGTATGTATGTATGTATGTATGTATGTATGTATGTATGTATGTATGTATGTATGTATGTATGTATGTATGTATGTATGTATGTATGTATGTATGTATGTATATAAATATATATATATATGTATATATATATGTGTGTGTGTGTGTGTGTGTGTGTGTGTGTGTGTGTGTACATAAAGCAAACAGACATATAGCACTAACACAAATAACACACACAAGATACAGGTGACCTCTAGCCAGGGTCAACTCTATGAACTGAGGTGGGGACTCCGATGATTGGTACATAAAACCTTCTCGGACAAACCTCCCTATATATACATTAGGGAAATATTATAGCTACAAAGAGATATTTAACAATTTTTTATAATCACGATGGGACAAAATTAAATTAAATGGAGAATTAAATGGAAAAATAAAAACACGAAGCTACACCTCAGCGGGAATACACCTACATATAAAGACTTTTTTATACTTTTTTTGAAAATGGGGTTTTTGTCTGTTCCCTCACCCCCCCCCCCCCCGCATGAAAGAAAAACCCAAGCACCAATTTGACAAATGTGCTAAGTTAATTGTATTTAGCGTCAGAAAAATCAACAATTATTCTACGAACACTCGGACTGTGAATGCTATCAAATACATTATTATTAATTTTTTATTTTTTTTTGTGGGGGGGAGGGTGCTCTCTGCCATGCTGATCTTTCCGGATGCTCTACTCGTTTTTCTTTAGGTTGTTCCCCGTTGGTCCCTGCTACATTCACTGTTTCCGTGTGTTTTTCGTGTTGGATTGTTCTTTGTGTTGCGTAATGTTCTTCATTGTTTATTTCAGTTTTCGGGTGCAACTCGTCATTATTTAAATGATTGGTTTATCCTTATTTTGTTGTTGTTTAACGTGGTCCTGTTGTTGTTACTGTTGTTATTACAGTCTGCCTTGGTCCTGTTTTTGTTGTGCCTGTTTATGTTTCCTTAATATCACTTTGTTATGTCGTTGCTGTAGTTTCTGTTCGGGTTCTTGTTACTTTTGTTGTGTTCTTCCTCTTTGCTCGTCATTATTTTGTTGACATTTGAAAGGCGTATGACCGGTCTCATTACACCTGTTGCATTTTCTGTCATAGATAACTCCTTTATACAATGTGTTTGCAAGAAATCCGTTCATAAAGTATGACCTTTTAATAGTTTTGAGATGTATTTTCTCTACCTTAATCATCCTCATTCCGTCGTAGATTTTTGTTGTCGGGATAGTCGCCATTCGTGATGGTATTCCTTTTACTGCAAATTGTTCCTCAAAGTGTTTTACCACAGCTTCTGGTGGTATCACTAAGGGAATATCGGATATGCTCAGCTGTCCGGTTCTCTTTTTGATCTTACGTTCTATAGTATCTGGTTTTTCCACAATTATTAACCCTTGAGATTTCGTCATTTCCCCGTATGGTAGTACGGGTTATTTCCCTTTGGGTCTAATAATGAAGCCCTTACACCCTGCGGGTTTATGGAATAGAGTTTTTTTAGTATATCCTGGGTCCAACATTTTGTATCGCTACCATCATCTGTGATGTACTTGGGAAGTTTTCCCTTGAGATTCTGGGCATATTGATAAAATGTGCATCATTCTTTGTATGCACACTGAACGTAACTCTCGCCATCGTGTTCTACATGTTTGACCTTTAAATAGTTTCCAAAGGTCCTGATTTCTCTGATGTTTTCATTCCTGCTTGCTGCCATTTTTCCTTCCACTTTGCTAATTCTTGTTCTGTATTCCCTTTATTTAAATTTTCATCTATTTGATACTCCCCTTGTTATATTCCGTTCCGTTATATCTTCTGTTTCATGCGCGCCATTTTGAGTATAAACACTTGACATCAACAACAAGTATTAGAATGGCGTGATTTCATTCAAAGCAGAACATATCAAATAAACTAGAATATGTAAACAATAAGATAGTCTACATTAATGTGAATGTAAGGACTTAACTATTTTCAGAAATGATCACATTTACAAAGGTATTAACCATGTTATACAGTTAATCCCAAAATTATATAAATAACATAAACACCGCATCACATTGGTTTTGGAAGGTGGATATAATCTTAATCGTTTCGTATAGGCAACTAAAATGTTTGTTTTCTTTATCATCACAAACACGATACGTCTATATAGGTATAGAATAATGTGTATATATGAAGATCAAAACAATATTATATTGTATTTAATGTATTTTATGTTGGTATTAGCAAAATGTCTGTTTGATAGTGACTTATCAGGCAACATCGGCTCTCCGTCTAACATGACCAAATTAACAGGTGTTAACAGGTAACACCTTTTCAACACTTGCCTAAAATAACATAGCGATGCCATAACCATGACTAATAAGGCCGTTGTAGCACGTATATGTACAACCTAGAGACACCACGACATCGATGGATAACGGCTTTCAAACACTTACATGAAGAATGTACAGAAACCATGACCGTAATGAATTAAGCCATTTCATCACTTACATGCATATTCTAAAGAAACCACACAAGTAATAGACAAGACATTTGCCCACAACCTAGAAAAGGCATGACAATAATTGAACAATCTAGAGCAACTAGGACATGAATTGATAGTCTTTTCAACACGTACGCGAAAAGTATTGAGAAACCACGACATCAATGGATTCTACACAGTACATATCAAAATTAAACGTTGAGTTGTCCAGTTAGGATTTTAAATTTATCTACAGAAATACAAACAGGAGGATGTCATGTAAAAAGAAACACTAATTAGACTGTACAGGAAGGAAACATAAATTCATTTGAATGAAACTTTAGGAAAACATTTAAATCAACTTAGAAAAGAAGTGTAGAAAGTACAATCATGAGTTGGATTAAGACGAAACAAGTTACTAGCATTTAAATAAAACGGAGTAGCCACCACTAACATTATTAGTATACCTGACTTAACTGTATGTGTCATTTTAACAGTACGGTAAAATGTGAGGTTCAAACGATGATTAGTGTACATCTCATTAAGAGAAAAGTGTCAGAATGCAAGATATATAATTATACATTCAGTACCACGTAATGCCTGCCGTTTATTTGTTTTTCCTTCTAAAACAATTTGATTGTTTTCTCTTATAGCTTTACATTTAAGCTGAATTGTTAATCGTCCAAGGATGTTTTACATGTTCCAATCTCAAATTGCATGTTCCCTCGTATTGCATTAATTAGGGTCATAATACCCACAGACAAGAACGTTAGCATCACGTTTCCATCAAAAGAACAGAAAGAAAGTCAAACGAAATATAAAGTTTAATCATACTGTAATACATGCCCTTGCCACATGTATCATATCAAAGATTTATAAAATGCATATTGCATAATTATTTACTCAGAACATAACATTCCTTTCAGAAATATTACTTACCTTTGTCTTGATATATTCATCCTGAAACGAACATAAGGAAAATGATATTAGTATCGTTGACATAATTTTGTATTATTTCGTTTCTTAATAATTAATCTTAGACACATCATCATCAATGCATTGCTTATCATCTGCTTCATGCACACATAACCAAAATCTTTAGGGTATTTGGTATAGGCATAGTTTCGTAGCAAAAACACACCCAGGTGTCGACCTAGTATCAATTACGATCTATACACAGTCATGATGGAGTCCTAATACAGAAATCCGTGCATGTATCAATTCCAATAGGGGTTTGCAAATATGCACCGAAACATAGTGGAAATTGTTATGGTTGGATTGTACATGATGCTGATAGATTACTGTGTAATGGATACTTTACAAAAAATCGAATTAACATCTACTGGTAGATGGTACGCACCGCCCCATTATCATTATAACCATAATAATAACCCCGTCTGTAACCACATTCCCATATTATACTGCTATGTATTATTATTGATACACATTGTGTTACTATTGCCAAACATTATCTTATAAATGACGGTTTTCTGCTACAGCGGATAATTTAAGCAGTTGCTGACAAACATAAAAAACACTCTTTTTTGGCATATACATTGTTTTGATGACTTATTTAAATTCAGGCGCTAGGTCTTTTCACTTATGTTTTCTATATCCCTAGACTGAGTATAACTAGAACTCTTCTCTTTTGTATGCATACTATAAATAAACCTCCTTTTCTTATTTCAATATGAGTAATATGCTTATCCATCACATTGTCTTTATTTGGTGATAATTTTAAACTACTTCATATAATGATAAACATTTCGCCACTTAACACATATATTTTGTGAATGTTTATTTATGCACATTTTACAAGGCCGTGGAAAGAGAAACTTAGTCTATTATTGTTTTGTTTGTCAAATGTAATCGTGGTGGAAACATAAACTGAAGGGAACGTGATGTAGAAAATAAATCTGAATCGCTAGTGAAAATACGGTTTCTTAACTTTGCTCTTTGTTGTTCTAGTTGCTTTTCTGGTCTCAGTTTTCAGACTTTTAGCTGAATACTCACCATAAGGATTTCATGTCAACAACGGGTAACACTCCTTCAAAGCTAAGCAGTAAATGTAATATTTTGATTTGAAAGTTGATTGTGCTATTGTATGTCATTGATTACCATTTTAATAATACTCAGCTGAAACCGAACATTTATTTTATGTTGCCAAAAAACTTGACGCAAGTAAACGCATGCCGAAACTATTCTCAGCCCTACTCAAGAATTTAGGAATTGGCAGACAAAATATCAGTGACCCGATGACAACCATTAAAATATGGAATAATTGTATCATTGCAATGTAAGCGGATATATAACCACTCTGTCAGATCTTCATTCTTTATTAAAAACCAAATATCCTCGCAAATATATATATATATATATATATATATATATATATATATATATATATATATATATATATATATATATATTGATCATTTGTTGAAACAGCCTACACCCATATTAACGATATGCAAATTAGGTTCTGTCATTTGTGGGTGCATTGTGGTCTCTGATAAATATGTAGCAGAATGGGGTGTTTGCCCAACAAGTTTTTAGATAAAAACGAGCTTAATTTACATATAAAAAATAATGATTTTGAATATGAAAAACATTCGAAATCCAATTGTTGTTTTGGCGTCGTCCCGCACTAATTGGCTGCTATGAATCAAATCGTCGTTATAACAATAATGGTAGGAGAATCGTTAACAACTAAACTAACTCGAGAGCGACTCGCCGCTATTAAAAGATTTATCCCGGTGAGAGGTTTGTTGAGACAAAAATTACAACAACGACAGGAATCTCATGTTGATTTTGTCACAGACGTTGAACAATTATTTAAACCTATTACAACAGCTACTGAGAAATCTGGAACTGCTACTGAAATAGCTATATTGGGATATATTAAAGACGAAGAAGGCTATTCTCCCTGAGCTTGAACGAATCACTGAGAGAACTGAAGAAACATCTAGACTGTTACAAAATCTTCCTCGTGTAAAACAACAACCGGCAAGACCTAAATGTAGTCCGAAATAAATCGGTGAAGAAATAGTCGAAGAATTACGTAATGAATTTATTGATGAGGTTTTAAAAGTAATCGATACAAGTGATCCAAAGATACTTCCAGCTCTTGTTGTTACGACTTATAAAAACAAAAAGAAAATGTTGAAACCAAAAAAAGAACATATTAGAAATATACAACAATGGGCTGATGTATTAAATTAAATCAAATTTAAAAAAGGTGAGTTAATACAAAAAGTGTATCGTATATAGGATATCTCGATACCGTAAATAAAGTATATGATCAATATGAAGAATTAAAACAAAAACAGCGGACACAGCAAAAGAAAAGACAAAAGAAAACTCCAAGCAAGAAAGAATAACAGATGAGGGTGATGTTTTAAAACCTTTGGGATTGGGATCTGAAGAATAATCTTATGATACGCAAGTAGTGGTCTTGTTGCCTGTCCTAATAATATTCTCTCAGATATAGTACGATTAGAAATTCTCATATCGGATAAACGAGCCAGAAATAACTAACCGGAAATAATTAATGAAGCCACTGATATCTGTAGACGATTATTTCAAGTGCTATCATGGATATTGGTGTATATCGAGAGTTTATCGACGAATACGTTGATGATTATCACATCGATATGATACATAATAATTATATAAGCTCACAATACACGAACCACCATCATAAACCAGCTATGAATTATGTAGTAAATTCACGATTGACTGTTTATAAAGTATATTATGCAGACGGGCTAGGTGATGTTGTTTAAGGATTATTCACAAGAATGGCTCCACAAATAGAACGAATATCAAACCAATTATCGATGAAAGCAATAGATGTTATTCGTTATAAAGGTATTAGCGCTGTTGGTGATGTTGTCGGTAAACGGTTTAATGCGGGTAAAGAAAGATTAGTAACCTTGATTCGACGACGAAAAAAACCACCACCAGTCAAATTACCGTAAACTGAACTTATGCCCACGAGTATCGGTAAAATAAGAAACCAGCAATGGATCGAAAATTAGCAGCGTTGGGGATTATTGCAGCAAATGTAATAGTGGTTGAGTGGTCTGAAATCCCGCGCGAGATTGCGATTTCGATCGAGAAATATATAATAAAATGTTCAAATCTTCACCAGACTCTGCATTTGATGTATAGGCACCGGTTCTCAAAGCTGATTCTATACGCGATTATCAGTTTTGTTCCTATCCCGTGATATAACCCGAATCCCGATCAAGAATAGAACTTCAGGTTTAAGGTACAAGCAAATATTTTTTACCCGCTGCAGCTTTCATCGAAGTAGAAGGTCTACTTTAACAAAATGTTGCAGCTCCTACACGTAATGGTAACCCTGCAAATATCCGGGTAGGTTTTGTCAATAATGGGATTTTTGGCGTTGTTTAGTAGTGCTATATATGATTGATGGAAGAGAAATCGAATTTGTTTTCGTTTATGAACAAGAGTGGTAAATCATTACTATCATGGTTGGCGGTTTCAACGGATACGATGAAGAATTCTCTCACTGGTGTATTTACATGGCATATAGCATCAACACAAAGTGTTTCTGCTCTCAGGCATATATTGATTGCGTTACAGAATAATGCGCGTTAGACCCAACTAATAAACAAGAACTTTGCTATGTGATATTTGACAAACTAGGAGTTAATGAAATCTTGTTGAGTATAAATGGTCAGCAAGAACCATCTGAGGATAATTTACTTAATTACACCGATAATCAAATAGCACGCGTATATTATCGTTTATTGGCTTTTATGGGACGCGATCAAAATGTTGATACCGATCTACAAGTATCACAAGCTGATTTTAAAAGTTTATATCCGATTTATTTCTTTTCGTTGCAACAACTCGATTTAACCAGGCAGAGTTTCGTTAAGATACATTTCCGAACTCGTATAACATAACTTCATATTGCTGTCGGAGGTGGTGATGGTACATATAGAGCAATTGTTGTCATTTTCAGTGATAAATCGATGTTACTAGAAGGTGCCAGTGGGTGGACGAATGAAAGTAGTTGACGCGCCCGTATAAAACATGTAGACAATTAGATAAATATGGTATTAAATAAAATATCATATAATCATGTTAATGTCACTTTGACTCCTGATCAGGCGAAGAAATTACAATCTAAAAACGCGATTACATGTTGGCACGTAATTAAGGAAAGGGGGTAGAGAACACTAGACACACTAACACTAAATGGGAAAGTGATAAATATGGAAGAAGGTATGGAAGAAATACAAAGCGAATACACAAAACACTCTACATCTAAAAAAATAAACATACAAAACAATAATTGAATAACTAGAAAAAACACAATGCGAAATAATATCGTCAGAACACAGCCAATTGTGTGTTTACTTTATTTCTGTACAGGAAAAACAAACCACAATACAAGAACTTGCGAAAGGAAAATACACAGGAAGAGATGACCTCACTGCGGAGTTTTATACAAAAAAAAAAAAAATCCAAGGTGAGTTGGCACCAATTCTTGAAAACTCTTTTAATATTATACTTCTAAAAAATAACTTAATGATGAATTCAATATGGGAATGTCTGAATACAAAGGGAAAGGCGACAGAACTGACGTAAAAAACTGAAGGTCAATCTCAATTCTGAACACTGATTACAACATACTGATTAAAATGTTAGTGAATAGGGTAAAACACTGGATAAACACAATAGTAAACACTAATCAAACATGTGGAGGTAAAAGTTGGAACATACGTAACAGCATACATAACATTAGGACAAATATATACTTTATAAACGGGACAGGTGCGAAATGTGGCAAGGTCCTTTTCGACCAGTATATAGTACTTAACAGATTAGAAAATAATTATACGCAAAAGGTACTGGAAAATTTTGATTTGGATCAAACTTCCAAAAATAGACTAATATTATGTACAGTAAAAATAACTGCAAGTTTACAGGCTTATGGGGCGATAACGGAAAAGTTTGAAATACAACTATCAGTGAGGCAAGGATGCCCACTATTGATGTTATTATCCGTAATAGCGATATAAATTCTGAATATAAAAATTAGAAACAACAGCAATATATAAGAATTAAAAATCCCAAACTTTAGGGATGAATTAAAGATGCTTTATTACGCTGATGATTGTTCGAACTTTATTAGAGACTCTATGTCCTTTGAACGCTTGGGGAAGATATATGGAGCATTAGTAAAAGCTTCGGGGTCATAAATAAATCACGACAAAACAGAAATCATAAAAAATAGAAAACTGTAGTGGGATTACTCAGGATTACCCCCAAAATTAACTAAAAGCAGAGTAAAAGCCCTGTAATTATTCTTTGGGGCAAACGAAGAAAACGAAAACTGTATAAAAGTAAACAAAATATAAAAGAAATTATCCAAAATCTGGGTACTTACGCCACTTAGCCTAATATAGCGTTCGCGAGTTGCAAATATGTATGTAATCAAATCTGACATATTGAATAAACTCTGTGGACATAACAAACAAAACGCTAGAAACATTAGATAATGAAATAGTAGACTACAAATGGAATTTCAAGACACACTATATAAAGAAACCATCTTGATACAGTCCAAATCAAGGGATGGACTGGCCTTACCCAGCCCAATCCACACAAATTGCAAAACCATCTTCAATATGTTTAAAAAAGGAGGATGCACACCACAAACAGCACGGGAAGCATTATACATATTTTGTTCGGATTCGGGATGAGAAACAGACAAGACATATAAACACAACTAATTGAGTATGAAATTACAAAAACCGAGAAATATTAGAAACATTAATGATCTACTATATAAATTTAGGGACCGCAAATAACTGTGGGAACTAGATACTAGTAAAAGGTACGAATGGATTAGAGAAAATCATTAGGAAAAACGCAGAAGAAGAAAATCATGTATGTAAACTTAGAGTCTCGAGGCATCGGTCCAATAAAACATCACCAAAGGTACAAAGTATATTTTTTAGGTACCTCCACAACGCCTGGCTAACATGTGAAGTGGTATTAAGAAGACACATGATAAGAACCCCGGTTAGCTGCCCTTTATGCAGAAAAGAACCATTCACAAAATATCACACTATGACATGATGAGACAAAACAAATGAAGAAAACACAAAACTAATAATATTAAGTTTTTAAGGTCGACACATATAAGAGGCGCCAGATACTCTTCCTAAACTGAAATTTGAATAAAAAGTTAATTAAACAATCAACGTACTACATCACGAAAACAATGATATCATGTGTACAAATAATTACGATTATGAAATAGGGAAAAAACTTTTCTCTTTTTCCAACATTTTTAATTTTACTTTTTTAAATTGTATATGTTTCTCTTTTTTTTAAAACAAGAAGGTTGACTTAAATAATTAACAGTTTTATGAATTTTCCTAACTGCAAAAATAAGAATGATTATCTAGAATAGGATCCTTAATGGGGGAAGTACATTATGAGGACGTCATGGGGCTATATCACATTGCACGACGCTTGTTAATCAGGGAAGTATATTATGAGGACGTCATGGGCTATATCACATGGCACTACGCTTGTTAATCGGGGAAGTACATTATGAGGACGTCATGGGGCTATATCACATAGCACGACGCTTGTTAATCGGGGAAGTACATTATGAGGACGTCATGGGGCTATATCACATAGCATGACGCTTGTTAATCGGGGAAGTACATTATGAGGACGTCATGGGGCTATATCACATAGCACGACGCTTGTTAATCGGGGAAGTACATTATGAGGAATTGACGGGGCTATATCACATAGCAGGACGCTTGTTAATCGGGGAAGTACATCATGAGGACGTCATGGGGCTATATCACGTAGCACGACGCTTGTTAATCGGGGAAGTACATTATGAGGACGTCATTGGGCTATATCACATAGCACGACGCTTGTTAATCGGGGAAGTACATTATGAGGACGTCATGGGGCTATATCACATAACACGACGCTCGTTAATCGGGGAAGTACATTATGAGGACGTCATGGGGCTATATCACATGGCACTACGCGTGGTGGACAGGACTGTGGAAGAGTTTGGAAATGAAAGGTCATCTACTACTGAACTTTGGATATATATATATATATATATATATATATATATATATATATATATATATATATATATATATATATATATATATATATATATATATATATCCACACCACTTCTTATGTGCAGCTCCCGTACCGCACAGAGAATCCAAATGTATGGATATCTTAACTAATTTTGGACATTTGTTAACTTAAAAATAAAATAAACAATTAGAGACAACTCAAGCCGGGAGAAGTACAATTTAAAAATAAAATATGTACGGTCCTCAACTCGAACACAGTCGTACTCAAGAGAATTAAATATACAGAAGGCAAAGAACGTCACGAAATAAGAAACAATCAGTAAACCAATGAGTACTGTTTTTCAAAGTTAGTACACCGGACTTTGCGGAAAATTCAAATTTTCAAACTGAAACTAAATGCATGGAATAATACAACGGGTGATGATCTGCTTATAGTTCGATATCACCAAATAGTACAGCTTGGACAAATTTGACATGAAATGGCTATCCGTACAAAGAAACAGTATGTATGTATGTATGTATGTATGTATGTATGTATGTATGTATGTATGTATGTATGTATGTATGTATGTATATATATATATATATATATATATATATATATATATATATATATATATATATATATATATATATATATATATATATATGTGTGTGTGTGTGTGTGTGTGTGTGTACATAAAGCACACAGACATATAGCACTAACACAGATAACACACACAAGATACAGGTGACCTCTAGCCAGGGTCAACTGTATGAGCTGGGTTCGGGACTCCGATGATTGGTACATAAAACCTTCTCGGACAAACCTCCCTATATACATTATGGAAATATTATAGCTACAAAGAGATATTTAACAATTTTTTATAATCACGATGGGACAAAATTAAATTAAATGGAGAATTAAATGGAAAAAAAAAACAACACGAAGCAACACCTAAGCGGGAGTACACCCACATATAAAGACTTTTTTTTATACTTTTTTGAAAATGGGGGTTTTGTCTGTTCCCTACCCCCCCCCCCCCCCCGGCAAGAAAGAAAAACCCAAGCACCAATTTGACAAATGTGCTAAGTTATTTGTATCTAGCGTCAGAAAAATCAACAATTATTCTAGTAAGTCCCACTCGGACTGTGGATGCTATCAAATACATTATTATTAATTTTTTTTTTTTTTTTTTGGGGGGGGGGAGAGGGTGCTCTCTGTCATTCTGATCTTTCCGGATGCTCTACTCGTTTTTATTTAGGCTGTTCCCAGTTGGTCCCTGCTACATGCACTGTGTCCGTGTGTTTTTCCTGTTGGATTGTTCTTTGTGTTGCGTAATGTTCTTCATTGTTTATTTCAGTTTTCGGGTGCAACTCGTCATTATTTAAATGATTGGTTTATCCTTATTTTGTTGTTGTTTAACGTGGTTCTGTTGTTGTTACTGTTGTTATTACAGTCTGCCTTGGTCCTGTTTTTGTTGTGCCTGTTTATGTTTCCTTAATATCACTTTGCTATGTCGTTGCTGTAGTTTCTGTTCGGGTTGTTGTTACTTTTGTTGTGTTCTCCCTCTTTGCTCGTCATTATTTTGTTGACATTTGAAAGGCGTATGACCAGTCTCATTACACCTGTTGCATTTTCTGTCATAGATAACTCCTTTATACAATGTGTTTGCAAGAAATCCGTGCATAAAGTATGACCTTTTAATAGTTTTGAGATGTATTTTCTCTACTTCAATCATCCTCATTCCGTCGTAGATTTTTGTTGTCGGGATAGTCGCCATTCTTGATGGTATTACTTTTACTGCAAATTGTTCCTCAAAGTGTTTTACCACAGCTTCTAGTGGTATCTCTAGGGGAATATCGGATATGCTCAGCTGTCCGATTCTCTTTTTGATCTTACGTTCTATAGAATCTTGTTTTTCTACAATTATTAACCCTTGAGATGTCGTCATTTCCCCGTATGGTAGTACGGGTTATTTCCCTTTGGGTCTAATAATGAAGCCCTTACAACCTGCGGGTTTATGGAATAGAGTTTGTTAGTATATCCTGGGTCCAACATTTTGTATCGCTACCATCACCTGTGATTTACTTGGGAAGTTTTCCCTTGAGATTCTGGGCATATTGATAAAATGTGCATCATTCTTTGTATGCACATTGAACGTAACTCTCGCCATCGTGTTATACATGTTTGACCTTTAAATAGTTTCCAAAGGTCCTGATTTCTCTGATATTTTCAGTCCTGCTTGCTGTCACTTCTCCTTCCACTTTGCTAATTCTTGTTCTGTATTCCCTTTGTTTAAATTTTCATCTATTTGATACTCCCCTTGTTATATTCCGTTCCGTTATATCTTCTGTTTCATGCGTGCCATTTTGATTATAAACACTTAGTTGACATCAACAAGAAGTATTAGAATGGCGTGATTTCATTCAAAGCAGAACATATCAAATAAACTAGAACAGGTAACACCTTTTCAACACTTGCCTAAAATAACATAGCGATGCCATAACCATGACTAATAAGGCCGTTGTAGCGCGTATATGTACAACCTAGAGACACCACGACATCGATGGATAACGGCTTTCAAACACTTACATGAAGAATGTACAGAAACCATGACCGTAATGAATTAAGCCATTTCATCACTTACATGCATATTCTAAAGAAACCACACAAGTAATAGACAAGACATTTGCCCACAACCTAGAAAAGGCATGACAATAATGGAACAATCTAGAGCAACTAGGACATGAATTGATAGTCTTTTCAACACGTACGCGAAAAGTATTGAGAAACCACGACATCATTGGATTCTACACAGTACATATCAAAATTAAACGTTGAGTTGTCCAGTTAGGATTTTAAATTTATCTCCAAAAATACAAACAGGATGATGTCATGTAAAAAGAAACACTAATTAGACTGTACAGCAAGGAAACATAAATTCATTTGAACGAAACTTTAGGAAAACATTTAAATCAACTTAGAAAAGAAGTTTAGAAATTGCAAGCACGAGTTGGATTAAGACGAAACATGTTACTAGCATTTAAATAAAACGGAGTAGCCGCCACTAACATTATTAGTATACCTGACTTAACTGTATGTGTCATTTTAACAGTACGGTAAAATGTGAGGTTCAAACGATGATTAGTGTACATCTCATTAATTGAAAAGTGTCGGAATGCAAGATATATAATTATACATTCAGTACAACGTAATGCATGCCGTTTATTTCTCTTTTCCTTTTATAACAATTTGATTGATTTCTCTTATAGCTTTACATTTAAGCTGAGTTATATTGTCAAATAAGCCGTTGTATATTGTTAATTGTCCAAGGATGTTTTACATGTTCCAATCTCAAATTGCATTTTCCCACGTATTGCATTAATTAGGGTCATAATACCCACAGACAAGAACGTTAGCACCACGTTTCCATCAAAAGAACAGAAAGAAAGTCAAACGAAATATAAAGTTTAATCATACATGCCCTTGACACATGTATCATATCAAAGATTTATAAAATGTATATTGCATAATTATTTACTCAGAACATAACATTCCTTTCAGAAATATTACTTACCATTTCCTTGATTTCTTCATCCTGAAACGAACAGAACGAAAATGACATTAGTATCGTTGACATAATTTTGTATTATTTCGTTTCTTAATAATTAATATTAGACACATCATCATCAATGCATTGCTTATCATCTGCTTCATGCACACATAACCAAAATCTTTAGGGTATTTGGTATAGGCATAGTTTCGTAGCAAAAACACACACAGGTGTCGACCTAGTATCAATTACGATCTATACACAGTCATGATGGAGTCCTAATACAGAAATCCGTGCATGTATCAATTCCAATAGGGGTTTGCAAATATGCACCGAAACACAGTGGAAATTGTTCTGATTGGATTGAACATGATGATGATAGATTACTGTGTAATGGATACTTTACGAAAAATCGAATTATCATCTACTGGTAGATGGTACTCACCGCCCCATTACCATTATAACCATAATAATAACCCCGTCTGTAACCACATTCCCATATTACACTGCTATGTATTATTATTGATAAATATTATGTTACTATTGCCAAACATTATCTTATATAAATGACGGTTTTCTACTACAGCGGATAATTTAAGCAGTTGCTGAAAAACATAAAAAACACTCTTTGTTGGCATATACATTGTTTTGATGACTTATTTAAATTCAGGCGCTAGGTCTTTTTCACTTATGTTTTCTATATCCCTATGCTGAGTATAACTAGACCTCTTCTCTTTTGTATGCATAATATAAATAAACCTCCTTTTCTTATTTCAATATGAGTAATACGCTTATCCATCACATTGTCTTTATCTGGTGATAATTTTAAACTACTTCATATAATGATAAACATTTCTCCACTTAACACATATTTTGTGAATGTTTATTGATGCACATTTTGCAAGGCCGAGGAAAGAGTAACGTAGTCTATTATTGTTTTGTTTGTCAAATGTAATCGTGGTGGAAACATAAACTGAAGGGAACGTGATGTAGAAAATAAATCTGAATCGCTAGTGAAAATACGGTTTCTTAACTTTGCTCTTTGTTGTTCTAGTTGCTATTCTGGTCTCACTTTTCAGACTTTTAGCTCAATACTCACCATAAGGATTTCATGTCAACAACGGGTAACACTCCTTCAAAGCTAAGCAGTAAATGTAATATTTTAATTTGAAAGTTGATTGTGCTATTGTATGTCATTGATTACCATTTTAATAATACTCAGCTGAAACCGAACATTTATTTTATGTTGCCAAATAACTTGACGCAAGTAAACGCATGCCGAAACTATTCTCAGCCCTACTCAAGAATTTAGGAATTGGCAGACAAACTATCAGTGACCCGATGACAACCATTAAAATATGGAATAATTGTATTGCAATGTAAGCGGATATATTACTGCTCTGTCAGATCTTCATTCTTTATTAAAATCCAAATATACTCGCAAATATATATATATATATATATATATATATATATATATATATATATATATATATATATATATATATATATATATATATATATATATATATATGTTGAAACAGCCTACACCCATATTAACGATATGCAAATTAGGCTCTGTCATTTGTGGGTGCATTTTGGTCTCTGATAAATATGTAGCAGAATGGGGTGTTTGCCCAACAAGTTTTTAGAAAAAAACGAGCTTATTTTACATATAAAAAATAATGATTTTGAATATGAAAAACATTCGAAATCCAATTGTTGTTTTGGCGTCGTCCCGCACTAATTGGCTGTTATGAATCAAATCGTCGTTATAACAATAATGGTAGGAGAATCGTTAACAACTAAACTAACTCGAGAGCGACTCGCCGCTATTAAAAGATTTATCCCGGTGAGAGGTTTGTTCAGACAAAAATTACAACAACGACAGGAATCTCATATTGATGTTTTAAAACCTTTGGGATTGGGATCTGAAGAATAATCCTTTGATACGCAAGGCGTATTTGGTTATATTAGTGGTAGTGGATTATCTCATGGTAGTGGTCTTGCTGCCTGTCCTAATAATATTCTCTCAGATATAGCACGATTAGAAATTATCATATCGGATAAACGAGCCAGAAATAACTAACCGGAAATAATTAATGAAGCCGCTGATATCTGTAGACGATTATTTCAAGTGCTATCATGGATATTGGTGTATATCTAGAGTTTATCGACGAACTCGTTGATGATTATCCAATCGATTAGATACATAATAATTATATAAGCTCACAATACACTAACCACCATCATAAACCAGCTATGAATTATGTAGTAAATTCACGATTGACTGTTTATAAAGTATGTTATGCAGACGGGCTAGGTGATGTTGTTCAAGGGTTATTCACAAGAATGGCTCCACAAATAGAACGAATAGCAAACATATTATCGATGAAAGCAATAGATGTTATTCGTTATAAAGGTATTAGCGCTGTTGGTGATGTTTTCGGTAAAGGGTTTAATGCGGGTAAAGAAAGATTAGTAACCTTGATTCGACGACGAAAAAAACCACCTCCAAATTACCGTCAACTGAACTTATGCCCACGAGTATCGGTAAAAAAAGAAACCAGCAATGGATCGAAAATTAGCAGCGATGATAAATCCGAATGACAACGCGTTGGGGATTATTGCAGCAAATGTAATAGCGGTTGAGTGGTGTGAATCCCGCAGAGATCGCGATTTCGATCGAGAAATATATAATAAAATGTTCAAATCTTCACCAGACTCTGCATTTTATGTAGACGCACCGGTTCTCAAAGCTGATTCTATACACGATTATCATTTTTATTCCTATCCCGTGATACAACCCGAATTCCGATCAAGAATAGAACTTCAGGTTTAAGATTCAAGCAAATATTTTTTACCCGCTGCAGCTTTCATCGAAGTAGAAGGTCTACTTTTACAAAACGTTGCAGATCCTACACGATATGGTAACCCTGCAAATATCCCAGTTGGTTTTGTCAATAATGGGATTATGGCGTTGTGTAGTAGTGCTAGATATATGATTGATGGAAGAGAAATCGAATTTGTTGTCGTTTATGGACAAGAGTGGTAAATCATTACTATCATAGTTGGCGGTTTCGACGGATACGATGACGAATTCTCTCACTGGTGTATTTACATGGCATATAGCATCAACACAAAGTGTTTCTGCTCCCAGGCATATATTGATTGCGTCACAGAATAATGCGCGACTAGACCCAACTAATAAACAAGAACTTTGCCTTGTGATATTTAACACACTAGGAGTTAATGAAATCTTGTTGAGGATAAATGGTCAGCAAGAACCATCTGAGGATATTTTACTTAATTACACCGATAATCAAATAGCACGCGTATATTATCGTTTATTGACGTTTATGGGACGCGATCGAAATGTTGATACCGGTCTACAAATATCACAAGCTGATTTTAAAAGTTTATATCCGATTTATTTCTTTTCGTTGCAACACTTCGATTTAACCAGGCAGAGTTTCGTTGAGATACATTTCCGAGCTCGTATAACATAACTTCCTATTGCTGTCGGAGGTGGTGATGGTACATATAGAGCAATTGTTGTCATTCTCAGTGATAAATCGATGTTACTAGAAGGTGCCGGTGGGTGGACGAATGAAAGTAGTTGACGCGCCCGTACAAAACATGTAGACAATTAGATAAATATCGTATTAAATAAAATATCATATAATCATGTTAATGTCACTTTGACTCCTGATCAGGCGAAGAAATTACAATCTAAAAACGCGATTACATGTGGGGCGAAAATAACATATAAACAAAATCAGATTGCTTGTGGTAGACCAAATAAACTATCACTGACTAAAACTCAACTTAATCATTTCAATAATAAAGCGCTAAAAGTAAAATCCCCTTCGCGGTCAAAAATATGATTAAATCAGATGAAATATTTCCTCTACTCGCCGCGTTACCACCGTTGATCGCCGCCGCGGCTCACGCAGTCGCCAAAGCGTTAGGTGCTGTTAGAACACTTGCTGGAATGGCACTAAAGAAAACTACTGGAAAAGGGTATAAAAATGGGAAGGGGTTTAAGACGACCGGGCTGTCGTTTCATGAGATATGGAGCCGACTTGAAACTCTCAGGGAAAGTTTGATTTAATTGAAGCCGCCAAAGATATAATAGAAATAACTTTAGAGGAATTTTTATGCGAGATCAATCACCACAACAACCAAACAGCATTGAAATCGGTATTATTAATCTCGATAATAACACTTAACCTGGAACTCATTGGGTCGTATACGCGATTTAGTCCCGCGGAATTATATATATTGATTCTTATTGGCTAGCACCGCCTAGGGAATTTTTAAAATATATAAATCGATTAAATGTCCTTCGTTGGTAATCGACTTTGCCAACACAGACGATGACTGATTTTCCGATATGCGGTCAAGAAGTAATAATGTTCTTAGAGCTATATCAACATCAACCGCACCACCCCATTAAACCGTATATGAAAATTCCAGTAATAACGTTTTAAAGAGATCTTAAGTGTATGATGGTAGATATATGGGGAAGATCTCTATCACGAGGAAATAAACACTGATGGGGTTTCACTCGAAGTTGTTGAAAAATTATCAATGGTAAACTATCTGAAAAAATAAACCTGACAAGCGTGGAGCCTGATGAAATTGTTATATTTCAAGACCGATAGGGTTAGTTTAAAACGAGTAATATTTCTCTGAAATATATTACAGTTAAACTTAACGAGGCAGCTTGATTCCAATGGTAAAATTAAAGATGGTGTTCTTTTTTAATCCGTGCTAGATAATATTAACAGCCGAGTAAAGAAATCCTGCGATACAATACGAGGTGAGCTTAACATGAACTCAAATAAAATACCCGTGTCTGGTAATCCAACATCGGACAACGACGCGACAACAAAAATTTACGTAGAAGATAAATGTAAAACTACTGATGATAAGCTAACAACTCTGCGGGCCGTGTTCACGTAAAAAATCAATTTGGACATCTTCAAAGAAATGTTAGAAAGACTGATGAAATTGTTGATCATTTCTTTGGAAAACCAGTGCTTCCTATGAAACTTTCTGATATTAAAACAGCTGTCGACACGATTAAAAAAACTCATGACGATATCGTCACTGATTTTCCTGATATCGTTGCTCGACTCGATAAGATTACAATACCGCATGATAAAAATATCAATAACTTGTATTCGATACGTCACGGATATTTTGCCTGGACACCTCAAAATAATAATATTCATGTTGCCGCGGGTGTCAATGGAATTTATAGATTACCTGTGGTTTCACCTATACAATTTACCGTATAATCGAGTTCATCTACCGGGGTTAATACTACTACAAGCGCGATGATATAAAAGGATCCACTGAAAGATTTATGGTAGCTTCCGCTGATGATAAATTAGCTTGATCTTCGATTACATGGTATATAGAATTTGCAGTTGATTTAAGTAAACAATATAGTTAAATTACCTCACCCCATCAGTATCGATACGACCAAATCCGCGAGCTACAAACTAAACTAAAAATACTCGTTTATATGTATCACACGAACTTAAAAAAATATAGCAGGTGCATTGATATAAAAGTATATTTTTGGTTTCAGGTGTTATAGCTGGAACCGGTGTATTATTTTTGACGATAACGATGATCTACTCTGAAGTTGTTACTATTTGCATTTCAACGGCGACAACAATCATATGATTTCTCAGCATCATCACAAAAAAATCCTCGTTTAGTCAAAATAAATTACATGATTATGCAGTTAAGTTACCCACAGCGTCAAACGCGTAATTTCAAATATCTTCGTTGATAATTTTCAGCCTCGATGACACAGTAATATCCGATAGCGAATTCACGACGATGACTAATATTTAATACCGCGATTTCAAAATTAGATAAACATAATATTGAGAATAATGGCAAAGCCGATGACATCGCCACAATAATTATTTCAACAGATCGTCACAAACACAAACCCGCCGAGAACAATGACGATAACAATAACATCAAACAAAACTGAATTCAGTGTAGATTTTCCAACACCGATTCAAGCAAAGGAAACCGCGCTTACTCAATTGCGGGTATATTGCAGATGGCCGAATATCCGCTCGGAATCATTTGCGAGTAAGCAGCCTATTAGTACATTTGTAGAAGCGAATAAAACTAACACTAATTGGCAAACTATATATCTTTCCAAAAGGAGTTATGAAATCGAGGATATCAACAATGAAATTCAACGTAAAATAAAACCTCTCACCGGGGAAGAATCTAAAATTGATATAACGGTTCACGAACCATCATTGTCTACCGTGATAGAGATTACATCACCGGATTACACCGTGTATATATATAAATCTTCGATCAAAACTATACTAGAATGGCCTGAAAGCCCACCATCGGAAAAACCGCGTCCACCTGAACCAAAACAATCGGATTATCTAACGGATAAACAATCATACAGTGATACTGACTCAGAATATAAACAAAATTAACTTCACATTTTATAAAATTCAGTAGATGATACCTTTGATTATATAAACAAAGATGCTATTCATTAGATAGTTAGTTTTTAGATCTCGGAAATCCTGAACGTAAACATCCTGTTCGTATATCATTTAGTTTATATCATCTTGCTGATTTTTTTAAAAGAAATCAATGAATTACATAAAATATATGAAATAAAACTACCACACGATTTTCAAGAACATCTCTCTGATATAAAAAATTAACGTAACAAAATCATTTCACAAATTGAATCGTTAAAACAAATTGTATCCGACACGGCGTATATCAACGAGAGACTTAAGCAATTGTTAAAAATCGATATAACTTAGACAATAAATAAAATTGAATAGATACATACTCGTTAATAGTAACTACACTGCCTATTTTCAAGTTTTCTGGATATAACGCAGAACAATTCAGAAAATCCGTTAATGATCTTATCGATGAATATTTTCCCTTGATACTTAATGCGTGAAGAAAATGTCACCACGAGCAACTATTCTCAAACACAAGAATGATTCAGATGGAACCGGTAGACATATATTACCTGGTAACTTCGATATAGCTCTGGTGATCGCTGCAAATCTTCCCTGTTATGCAATTAATGGAAGTTATAGCACGAACACAGAATTATCAAATCAAGCACAACAGGGATATATTCTATATACCTTCCCTCCTGAAGTATCTCCTTTAAGTCTAATAGTGCATGTTAATGTAGTATATTTACGGTGTCATATTCCTTGGATATAAAAAAATACATTTTAAACTTGTCCACCAAAATTGTAACAAGATCGATTTATCCGGGGAGCAATTACAGATTAGTCTCGATGTAAAATCTTAAAACATCAACCGCAATTGAAATTTTACAAGACTTTATATATAATGACTAATCATGTGAAGATATCCGTAGTTGATAAACAACATATCGAGCTCGCGATCAGAGATTCATTTACAAATTCCCTCACTGGAAATTTTAATATAATCATTAATGAATTCGGCGATGAGAATTTCTTGCTGACACAACATAGACTAGATAGACTTCAACAAGAACATATTACTATGATTTCATGCGGACGTGATCAAATTGTAAATTAAGCTCACGCGTGTATTTCCTGCGATCGCCTTAATGAGATATTAAAGTCATAAGACTTCAAAGGAAAATCCGAGAATAATGTCAATAGATCATAAATGAAATCTTTAAAAATAAATTGGCATGATTACCTCCAAAATTATTACTATGATTTTGTATTGCTATGATTACCGAGTTATTTTTTAAACTATTATATTTTATCATTTTTGGGGGGCTATGAGTATAATGAAAATTCCAACTTATTTGTCCGCGGACGACGAAAAAAGTCATTGCTTTGAAAGACGTTAAAAGAGCTCTTGAAGTCGCCACCGAAAACAAAATCGGATTATCGTGATTATTTAAAATATGGGCTAGTGAAGCGATGAGCGCGGTTACACAAGGCAACTCTGAGCACATACGTGTAGCTCGACAAGAATATCGAGCTACTAAACGAAAACTACGAGAGGATATCACCGCCATAGAAAATAAAATCGCCAATTTGAAAAACCAGCGAGATCAACTGCAATCAGTATACGAAAGAAGACAAGCTTAATACGACCAAGAGATCAACGTGAGAAACACCAGCGAGGGCAATTTCAAACCACGATAGAAGAAACTCAAACCGAATTACAAAAACAACAAATATTAAATATCAAACACAACACGGCGATTGAGAAATTAAAGACCGGGAATTTGAAATTATCAACTCGATATCATATTTTAATCAAGAATTAAAAATTAAAAGGGGAATCGAGAAAATTCAACAAGATCGTAAATATGATCAGGAATTCAACAGCGCAATAACAAATTCCGAAGATATATTTAAATTTTCTTAATCAAGCAGCATCTTTTCGAATTTTGCCATTATAACTTTTTCTCGTCGTCGATATTTAAAATCTTTGTTGATGTCATCAGAAATTCTTTTGATAAGCTTTGAAGCTGAGATAGGTTATTTTAATCTATAATAGCTTCGATAAACAACTTTATTTCGCTGTTAAGTAATGACTTTCATTATCCAGTATTCATTTTTATGTGATGATATACTATTATCTCGCATCGATTTAACACCTTCATATTCATCGGTGATGAATTTACTGGTAAATATTGTGCTGTCACCGACTAAATCTTTTACTCGATCAAATTCGATTTTCAATTCGGCCATATTTTCTTCGTTCATATACTATAGAAATTCTTTTGTCTAAATGATTGTATTTCTCAGACAATTTACTATAAATTTTGATAAGCGTGAACCCCATCGCCAAATACATCGGATAATGATGTCGAAAAAAATTATTTTCTTCATAAATTTGATAAACCGCATTTCTCTATTCATCATGAAAATTTTTAGACGACATAACCTCGATTGAATTTTCAGCGAGGATATCAAGCTGGTGTTTAACATCCCGCTCGAATTCTAAAGCGTATCGATGATAATGGTTTACGAGCCATCGTTCATTTCGGAATTGAAACGGTGGCAGATGACTAATTTTTTGAGTGAATACATCGAAGCGATTTCTAATATTTTGTCTCGCTGCGTTAATTAACTCTGCGTGCGATTTGTACTCCATATACTATAATCGATTATCTAAATGATTGTATCTATCAGACAAACAATCACGCGTAAATAAATGATACCCGCTTGATGTATTTCGAGAGGGTTGTTACACTTGTACCTTTTGCGACAAATTTTATAGTTGCTTCGATAAATATCAAAATATTTACCTGCTTAGTACGCTGATGGAAATTCGATACTCTCACTGTCGATAAATACGGGTCTTCGTTGTTGAGTTTTGATTTTTTTCTTCGAAATCAGACAATTTTCACCTTGAGTAACGGCTCACAATATGTGTACGCGATTGTCAAGAGGATTTCCATTAAGGTGCTCAACAACGAGACCTTTATCGATAAACCAATAAAAAATTCAAAAATAAATCAATGAGCGTATTATGAGAATCCGTCGACATTAATTTTTACATAACCTCTATTGATGCAATAAACGCTGCAAAATCTCCATGGAAGTTAGGATACGTAATGACGATTCACTCATCTCAAGGATTAACCATTTCTGATGTAATTGTTTGGATCATCGATGATTACATATAATGGTCGAAATTAGTTTACTTAGCGGTATCTCCAGTAAGAAGAATAAATCAACTTGAAAGAGTTTTCGTAAAATTTTTACAATAATAATATTATTATTATTGATATTGTCAACGATACCATGATAAGAAAAAAAACTCGCCGTGTATAAACAAATGTTACAAAAAATAAGAGATAATTTGATCTCGAGGTTGAATTTGTATTGCGTTTAAAACGAAAACAAGATTACCACTTCGCGAGCTGTAATTGTATAATGCTATGGTCGGATAAAGATCCATAACAATTTACCGTAGATAGAAAATATAGTTGTCGTGGTCACACACGAGAAAATGTAATGTTGACCAGTCTTAAGTGTAATCGACGTCGTGCTGCTAGTTAAGATGCCGCGGTGGTAATTGAGTATCATCGGGAATCAGATGTAGTTGTTTACGTGTAAATCCACGTTGAGGAGCGGATAAATCTAATCTATAGATTGCTGGTCTATCTTTTTATATAACAACGTTAGATATATTATGTACGGTTACACTATAAATAGGATCTGTTGAATTTTTTTACGACCTTCAAGTTCACCAGGTTCATATAAATACCTCACAATGACACTAACTAATACCGCTTATGTTAAAAAATACGCCGTTGTTCATTTTTCTTGGTAATCATGCTAACAGGTTTCATATTGATCATTCGAGTAATTTCATTTTTCAGCGCGGTTTGCACACTCGGTAATCTTACAACCCATTCTCGTGATCGTTTGTCTTCGATAAATTCTCTCGCGTATTGATATCCAAATAACCGGTATGCAAGTGTTCGATTAAATCGCTTGACGATTGCCTGATCGCGTTGACTTGCAGTATGTCCTCGTCTGATAGCGGCGTTATGTTGTTTCATCGTTGATGATACCTCACCTTAAAATTCTTTACCGTGATAAACCTGTAATAGATTTGGCTACCGTAGAGGTCCTCGTCGATAAATTCCTTTCAACGCAGAGGCTACATAAGCTGAAGTCTTAGTCAATAGTGGCTCTGCTTCTTTATATTTACTCGGAATATCAACGCCGGTTAACGCGTATTTGTAGGTACGTGTATTGACAGCATCGTGCGGGAGAAATAATGTATCAGCCTGGCGAACTTCATTAGGGACGCTAACATCAAAAGACGCAAACTGAATTTTCTTAGGAGGTGGTAAATAAATTTGCCATATCGCTTGCCGCGATAACCAATCTGCCGCGGTAACACTTTTGACTTTTGCCACGCTGGCCAGTTTACTAATCCCGGCGTTACCTTTCCAGTATCCGGTTGGAGAATAATTAATCGATTCCATATAATATTAAGTACCAACTCGTGAAGCTCCGCTACCAAATACGAATTTACCTCTCATGGCGGATTTTATTAGAAAACTAGCTAAATTTTCTTTGAATGTTTTATCGTTGATATAATTTAACGCGCGAATCAAATTCACATCAGCGATATGTCGTTGCTGAAGATCCCTACTGTTATATGCAATATCGTGAGCATGACAAGCTTTATCGACATGGTTTACTGGATATTCACCCGGCTTATGTTGATCTTGATTATCAAGTCGGATATCGAGTCGAGTTAAAGGACCGCAGTAATTATATCCTGGATGATGTTTCTTCCCCTGGGTATTTAAAACCAAGGAGCTCCCGGAATATTTTTTAACCTGGAGGCAATATCACCTCCCCGTTTTTTGTCATACCAAATTTTTATTTATACCGCATCGTGTACACTTACCAGTGATCGCAACTCTGTTAGTTTTTGTTAAAACACAAAATATAAATCCATATTTACTTAGTCTTTGATATAATATGGAAATAACTGACGGTTCTTCGACAAAACAACGAAAACCTGTTAAGCATCATGCAATGCCACCAAATTCTGTTCGGATGATTATAATGGGTACATCTGGAAGCTGTAAGACACAATGTTGACTTAATTTGATAATGAAATGGATGCGATGGGAGAAATTATGTTTGGTAGCTCCGAGCGTAGACGATCTACAATGTTATGAGGTGATAAAAGATTTTAACGAGAGCGCGAAGATGATAAACATCGAAGATGTTATTGAATTTATCACCGATATCGATCAAGCTCTGAGTGTTCAGGATATTGATGGGAGTAATAACAATTTAGTAGTGTACGATGATGTGATGTTGGACAAACAAACAAACCCTGCCAGGATATTTTCACGTGGTAGACACAAAAACACTGACGTGATTTATGTTACCCAGCGGTATACCCAAATCCCTAAGGTGATTAGAGACAATTGTAATATTATCGCTATGTTTAATTTAATGGAGTTGATACTCACACGTTAACAAATATTAACGGAACCTGGTGCAGTAGTGACATGGATTATAATCTCTTCAGAAATTTCTTTAGTCGTGCTCAGACTACCCCTCATGGTTTTGTAAGAATACATTTATATGATCCTCGAACAAGATATCGGATCGGACCTGATAACATATTTGGTTAATTCATAGCAGCCAATTAGTGCGCGAAGAAGCCAAAACAGCAATTCGACTTTGATTTTATTTTTCGTATTCGAAATCATTATTTTTGTACATGTAAAATAACTTGCTGCGCAAACCCCCCATTCTGCCGATATAAAGGTCAGATCTTAACTATTAATGTTACCTTGTTAGTCCACCTTTGTTCCAAATCCTAATCACACATCCATGGCACAGGGACACGTGATACATATATTAGCCTTTGTATTTTTTCAATGACAAGCGGATTGTTTACAGTTTAGTTTCTCACTACGTGGTAAGGGTCATGTTTAGCAAAACGAGATCCACTCACATCTACGTGTGATTTGTGCGATTTGCGTGACTTGTGACGAAGTGGCAGTGCTAGAAGATTGGATCAAGGCTTGTAAGACTAATTGTGGATACATGTATCGGATACCACATCTAATATAATTATTTAAACATTAAGCATATGCAGAAAACGAACGTTTGCCTAGTGAGTTCAATATAGTATACTAGACTGCACTTGCCCGAATAGCTTAAATTTATCTCATATATAAATTGCATTCAAATAGTATGTAGAACATTATGACATTTCATTTAGCCTCTTTAATTATGCAATGAATTAATTTATCTTGTTTGTTTTTATTTATTATACGTGTATGGATTTATCTTCCTTGTATTGATTTATCGTGTTTATTACCTGTATCACGTTTGGCTGGATTAGTCATATTTGTTTGCATCATTATGTTATATTTATTTAAACCAATACTTACCATTATGATGGTCAAAATATATTGGTGAGAACATATGATATTCGTCTTCACTATATATTAAAATACATCATATGAAACTAATATATTATGAAAAGGTTTTTCTATTCTAATAGATTTGGATAGGATTGAAAAAAGTATATATAATTAGCATACTAATTTAGCTAGGACAATAAATCTGTTCCGTTTGTAATATAACCTTCATTTACACCTGGTTTTAATATGTTACTGCATGAATAGCATAATCAAATTAAAACTAACATTAAATAAAACTCAAATATACAATGTGATGTGATGACATACAATGTCTGGTCAACACGCATTCATACAAAGCAATCATCATGTCAGGTCAATGAGTTGCATGATAGATTATTATCTGAAACTAGGAATTAGGAATGGTAGGGTTAAATAGCAGTGACTTTTGACGTAGGTGATTTGTCTTATTAAAACGGTCCAATGCAATCATTTATAATTTGGTATAAAACACATAACATTGTTTACTAACTTCAACTGTTCATCGCAGCTTAAGGTTATCAATATGTCTGTACGCTACATTGTGGTTCTAATTAATATTCACTGATATGAGCAGCCATTAAGTCTATAACGTATTAACGGTACTGTGTAAAAGTTAATTTTTCATAAAAATATCAGGTGCATTATTGTATACACAAGATGGTGTCTCTAATTATGTAGATAATGTAGACAGGAACATGACAATCCAAATACGATGAAAGATTAATGTCACGACGACCTGGATATATATATATATATATATATATATATATATATATACACACTCTTTTAGGTGGATTGTAGGCAGAATCGTTGTCCTCATACTTATGTTGTGGGCAGTTTCAAATGCTGTGGGCAGATATGAAACTGCCCGCAATCCACGTAATACTTATAATACTTATCTTCACTGTTATTTCAAATTTCAATACAAAAAACAACATATATACTCATTTCTAGATTATATATATATATATATATATATATATATATATATATATATATCACCTAAGCACATTTATTTACTACACAGGTGGTTGCCTTATTCAAGTTTAATTGCGATTTAAAGTATATTGAATATAACTGAGTTATATAAATCTGTTGCTTCCCATTGTGAAATAATGCTTAACAGGAAACGCGCAAGATTTACCCCGGAAGTAATTCCTGTCAGATTGTTTGTTTGTTATCATGTGAGGGCTCTAGAACGTAAGATGCAGGATGAAACATCCGCCTATAATTTGCCAACAGCCACCATACATGTAAATATACAATATTTATTATTGCATAGGGAGTATTCAGCTGTTATAACTCTTAACAAAACGCATTTTAAATGATTTATTTTAAAATATCGGAATAACTGTCATCTAGCCACGACCACAGGGGCTCGTTACAGAGCAAATTAGTAGTATCTGTTTGTGAATCAGGGTCTAACCTGGAACAATATAACACCTAAGCTACATTTATTTTAGTATATACAATATATGTAGTGCATCAAAGTTGGATAGCAACGGTTGTGTTATTTGTTTACAGGTTAGACCCTGATTCAAGAACGGATAGTCCTATTTTGCATTTGTAACGAGTCCCCGTGCAAACGCATTGAAAAGGCCATTAGGAAATCAAGTATTGTTGGTGGTAAAAAAAGCAAAAAGCAATACCCGCGTTTTCTTTCCTTAGTTAAGTACATGAACATCGCTTTTAGGTAATGAACTTGACCCTGAATAACATCAGCTGTACAATCAAGTTGATATGACTACACCACATTTATTTTAGTAGAAAAGCAATATATGTATTGCATCAAGTTGGATAGCAAGGGTTGTTACAGTTGCATCACATATGCTATAATTTTGCTACCTACTGGGACAACCAATGCAACTGGAAATTGATAAGTTAACTGTCCAGCATATTTGGGCCAGATTCCGTTGAAAATCTTCATATACCTTAGTAATTTTGCCGAATGGACTTATACAATATGGTCATTGTTTTGAAATATACTAAACTGTTAGGTTTGTATAATTTGTTTTCAAACTAAATTATAGTTTTTGATAGTAAAAAAAAACATTAAAACATGCTAGTATAAGCTGATTGATTTTCCATTTACTTGAGACACATTTTAAAATGACACAATTCCCTCAAATTACTTGGGTAGTAACTCTAAACTCTAATAGGATGCTGTTCCTAATTTTAAACAAATTCATTTCCAAAATCTTTCCAAGGTAAAAATACAAGTTTGGGTCTTTCATTACATCCTAAGTAAATATATAATTATAGATTACACGAAAAGAAACACGGGAGGTATGCCTCATGATAATATTTACTTATGAAGATTAATTTTGCCTTATTAATGCTCAGGATTGTTTCTCATAAGTGTTATATTCACTAGAATATTTTCAGTAATGAATTGTTAAGATTAATCAATAAACTAGTTATAGCTGCAATGTATCAATACTTGAAAGTTTTCACACGATAAGATACACAAATAATTATCAATGCATGTTGGTGTTTATTAAATATGGTTTAGGTCTTGTGGCTTGTCTCAGCACCGGATTATACATACAGCGTCGTAACACGTTTATTTTTAAAAACAATATACGCTGATGCTAAGACAAATCATGTAATATCAGCTTCGCATTGTGACATGAATGAAATACACTAATCTCTAGACAAATTACAAAACATTCCAATAAAAGACGGTATTATATGCAATGTTGCATATATACATATATACATAAATCCATTCATCCATCCATCCATCCATCCATCCATCCATCCATACATACATACATACATACATACATACATACATACATACATACATACATACATACATACATACATATATACATACATACATACATACATTCTATTTTTTTCCGGAAGGCCGCTTGATGCATTTGTATTGTGCGCATGAAATTGACACCAAACTGTAAAGCATCCTACAAAGTCAAATATCAATTTATTCGAGACAACAATCAACACTTCTGTGGTTACTGAGTGACATAATGTTGCAAGTTCCTAACCATTTGGACCATTCGTGTAATCTTCTGTTTTACCAAATTCGTGTCATTTCTACTGTACCAAAATTATTTTCATTTTCTACTTATCAGATTTAGTAACATCGTCAACAATACAAACTTCGTGTCATTTTTATACTATTTAAAATTAGTTTAATTTATACTGAATCAAATTCTTAATTATTAGATATTTTGTTTTCACACATATTATTCTTTTGAAAGTAATCCATTTCAGAACTGTAAGAGAAAATACAACTTAAAATTCGACAAAGAAAATGAAATGTATGTTGTTGTGCTTCAAATTACTGTTTGAATAACGGCTACACATGAGATCATGTGGAATATGAACGTGTTCTGTTTGATGCAGTTTTATTATTATTCCTGAAGTGTTTTGTATATTCCTTAGGTAATTTTTGCTTCAAACACCAGTACACGTCTGAGTGCCGGATTGAAAAATATTAAACTACAAAAAGACATGATATAGAATTGTACTCAAATACGGAAATATTTACATTGAATACGGCAAACAAATGACGCTTATATAGGACAATGGAAATGAACACATGCTAGAGACACATCTCCAAAATAAATGTCTGAATAAAATCTAATTAAGACATAATTATAACTACTTTTCATTTATGTCCTTATTATTCATTGTATCTGCTGTACCTTTCGAAGGCTATTTTAATGACAGTTCCGATAACTTTATAATCAGTAATCTCAGTATTATGTGTAGAAGAGTGATCTGCCGTCTAGATTTGAATTACTTGCATTCAGTATTTTATATCTAGCACTGTGATCCTAATGACAGTTTACCTAACGTATACACATACGGCAACTACTGTGCTGTAATATTATAGCGCAGATGCAGTTTATATGGAAATATGATAATAGCAAGTTAGAATAGACCATTAATGTTACTATAACATATGAAATCAGTACGAGTAGTATATTAATGTCTATATATTTGGTATATATTATGTAATGTCCCTTGGATATAAATACAAATATTTTCGTAATACCAACCAAGAGTATCTAAATCTTTTGAGTTTAAGTATTCGTCAATAAAATGACGAATAACTAAAACTATTAGTTTAGATTTTCAGCGTACATAGTTTTGATTTTCACTTCGATATAGCAATGGTTACACAATGTCCCGCTGCACAAGGTAGCGGTAAATCGTATTTTACGTCGTTTTGATGAAGTGTGGTTATTTTGTGTACTTGATGTCGTTTATAACAAGTGACATTCCTTGATATATTCGTTGACCCTATGCCAACTTTAAAATCAGCGTGAATAATTATTGTCTTGTATATGTAAACATTTATTGTTGGGATGAAAAAAAAATTTCTTTTGCAAACGTATAATGTAATGAATTCGAAACAGGTTCAGTAAATGTTGTTAAAATGCTTGATAAATTCATGCACAACAAAACGATGATATTCTCTGTATGATCCTGTACTGCAAATTAAACAAAGGATGAAAAAGCATTGTCCCAAGTTACCCTCGGGATTCCGGATGGCATTATTCAAGTGAACAGTTAGATCCTGTTGGACAAGGATAGTCAGCGTCAGGTGATGTGACAGCATAACTAATTTTGAAGTGCATATATTACTTTCCTATCTTGCTTTGTTTGTTGTTTTATTTGCCTTTACAGCTTTTATATTTGTACAATGTGTTATATGTCTCTAGGACTGTTGCCTGGGCCAGCTTGATGTTATCAGTACACTGTCTGCTTACACTGGGCTGATATCGGGGTGGCAATAGCTTACAACAGTTCTTGGTTTGACCGAAGACAATACAATTACAGCGGACAATCTAATTCTATGTGATGGGCTCTCCCAACACTATTGCAGTGCCGACCATGCAGACCATATGTAGTATACGATTAGCTGTCATCACATACAATTTTAATACAGGATTCGCGCAGCTTTGAGGTAACAGACAATTATTTGGGTTTTTGGAGCTTTATCAGCAAACTTATTGCTGTAGCTAATAACACAGTAATATTAAACAGAAAGGACATAATAATGGTTTTGACATACTTTCAGATTAATGGTTCTATTTTAGAACTCTTTCAAAATAACTACATGTGTTGTTGTTTATCAGCTGTATGCACACCGACGTTATCGTTTATTGAAGTCATCAAACGCGCAATTTACAACAAAGTACTCGAGTTATCATGGGATTTAATGAACCGCAGTGTCAAAGACCAAAACCACGTGTATTTAGTATTGAAAACCATAGTGTGTAGCAGACATACAACTAGTGTTGTGATGTAAGACAAACAAATTAGAGTGTCTGAAATTGCACTGCAGTTAATCGGTTGCCAGAAAACCTCAGAATAAGGTTTGCATGTCTTCAAAATAATTGTGTCGCAAGAGCATATTTCTCAGAAATACCTCGCCACGTTGCACCCTTATGTATATCCATTCTGATTTCAGCCATGTTCTAGCTGTATTTGATCGAAATTAACTTCAAGGCGTTTGTGAGCAATCAGCAATGACCAATTACAGAATCATTGAATGAATTATGTTCACAAGATATTGTCATTATTAACACTAATGAGGACTGTGTATAGCTCATAATCTTTAGAAGCACTAAGCGTTTTACAATATCCATAATTAAATGATGACAAAAATATACAAAAACAATAAACACAATGAAATTAGAAAACATAAAAGTGCTGACACTACTTAAGGTAGGAAACATCAGAATGTCTTTAAGTTTGTTTTTGCAGTCAATAAAGTATAGGTTGAAATAGCACTCTTGAAAGTCACACTGTTCCTTTGTGTCTATTTGCAATGGGCAATTTATTCAACGTTGTCTGGCCCCAGTTTGAAAAAGAACGTTGTCCATAATACGGCTACGTTATCAAAATGGGAATAAGGAGTATATGATTGTCAGAATAGGAGCGTAAGTATCTGTTCGTATGTACACATGGGTGAGGCCAGATAGGAATCTTGGAATCGAGTAAGTTAGTGAAACGTAGCAGAGAGAACACATTCTATGCTTGATTCATGATCGAATGGATAGCCAATGTAGGGTACAGTGCAGCGGGGATGTGTACACAGATCGTGGTACTCTAAGGATGATTTTAACAGTTGTTTTGAACTTTTGCAATTTTCTGGAGCAGATATTGAGACGAGCCAGACCTGAGTTACAATAGTCCAGTCTTGAAAGTACTAATGAGCGCGCAAGTGTTTTAGTGGCATCAACGGAAAGATATTTCCAAAAAGGAGCTGATGCGTCTCAGCTCAAGATATGTAGCCTTGAATATGTTTATGACCTGTTGGTGCAATGCGAGAATATTGTCTAGATTAGACCGTTCCGGTAGCAAAGTGGTCAGAGCGTCCGCCATGGAAACGGAAGTTCGTGGGTTCGAGCCTTCGCTGAGTCATACCAAAATGCAAAAATGGTACGTATAGCTGTCTCGTTTGGCGCTCAGCATTAAGATGTTAGTGTTAGGACAGGTCGGCCTGGTGCCAGAATAATTTGGCTGGGTGCGAGAGAGCATAGTACATGTCTGAGACTTGATGTCCCAGTGCCAGACATCAGTATAAATTGCCACACTGCATACGTAGTAGCGATATGACTGAATTTTGTTTTTAAAGCTACGTTCAAAGTCCCAGTCACAATCACACTGTCCAGATTAACACCTAGGTTACTTACTGACTGTTTGAATTTAATATCGATGTTGCCGATATTTATTGTTTCTTGTAAAGGATCTGAATAATAAAGTCTTTGTGTTGTAGTGCGAATGGCCTCAGTTGTATCACCATTATTCTACAGGTTGTTACATGTTAACTATGATTTCTCATCTAAAAAGCGCATCTCTTCTCATTGGATGGTAGCATCAACTTCAGTTGGTTGGCTAGATTTTTATGTTTGGGTGTAATATGCATGCAATTGGTAAGACACATGTTAACTAAATAGGACTTTAACCACAGTAAGTCTGTAAACTACCATCTTTATTGAAATTATCATTGCACTCCAAGTAATAGTTGTTCCAGAATTATCCGTATATTGGCGAAGACAGTATTTACTAATAGATGTGAAATTGCATCATCAGCGACAAATATATGGAGACCAAAACATACAAATAGATTAGATTACATAGTTTCCACGCTCCCTGTAAGATTACATACTTGTTTGTACTAAAATGAGCAGCGTATCGTGTCATTGGTCATAGTTGATAGGAAAAAATAATTTAGTAAATCATCAGCTGGAATCGAATGTTATAAATTAAGTTGAAGGATACCTAAAGATACCTTAAGTGATTAGACCTTGGTCCTACTTTGGTGCAAAATTTGATGATGATCTTTTATGACTGTAAATATAATCATGCTTGCATTACGCATGTCGTTTATACATATTCTCAGTATATAAATACTCTAATTGAGTGAACATCGTATAAACAATATCACATGTGACATACGTCAATGACATAAGCCAGCGTTTAGTTAACTGTTGCAATTCCATATATCGTTATATTCTCTAACATATTTAATAACTTACTAATTAGGAATACATATTTAATTTAAAGTTTAACTGCAATATAACGTCATTGTTGAAACAGTAATCCAGAGGCATCAATAAATTAGTTGTCATTGACTAAATAATTATACTCAGTTTACTTTACATCACTCTCTATGTTTGTTATTTGCAATTTCTTTCTGAGTGAAGAATGTCGAAGTCTAAAGACTGCAGTGCTGTATAAATCCATCGGTACCCTAATAGGTTGACTAAAGTATTTGTCTAGAGACTGCAATAATCGATAAATGGTAAAGAACTCTGGATAAGATGAATACCATATTAGTCAAAAGAATGCTGTTGTTGTTATAAAGCTTAAAACTATTTTACAGCACAAGACCGGCTATATGTATCGGTCAGTTTAAATGGTGGAGGAAGAACTCAGAACTAAGAACAACCGTCCAACAATACGCTACCGGGAAGCTTTCAAACAGGCACATATCGCACTGACTAAACTTTTATACTCAATTTTATTTTGCATCACTGTGTATGATTGTCATTCTCAATTTCACAAAGATGAGAATAAGACTCAACTTCCGGTCACTATTTTGTTAAAGAAGTTTAATCTAACCTACTACTTTCTTCATCGTATAAAACATTGTCCTTGTTCCTTTTTTGGGAGTGAGTAGGACCTCACATTCAGTAGCATTGATTGGTCTGCTTCATGTCTTTTTTCAATATTTATTCATTATTTATATTTCACCATAATAATGATGTAAACGGATGGATGGGAGACATCGTGTCATTGGCAATAGCAGGCACATGGATTACATGAAAGTGATGTCGGTAAAATGTTCCTTGAGTTTATAATACTTTTTAAGCAATGACTATCGGGAAAAGACTATATACCTCTTATTATTGTGATACATTGAAAACTACTTTACCGCATAAATTATTTTAAAAAGTATTCGTTCAGTTTAGATATGAATCATACGCGTTAGATGCTTGACAAGAATCAGAAAACAATAAAAAGAACCGATACTGTTTCAATAACTAAGTGAGCTATATTTTTGTTATTTAAACATTTTTTGATGCTCAAAAAGTATTGATTTTAATTAAAACCATTAAAATTTTACATGGAGGTGGGGATCAAAAGTATACAATTAAAATGCGGAAACACTACCAGCAATCGTCATTGATAACAGGGAAATTGTTTGCTTTCAAATAATTGATATGAATATACTTATACATCCGTTTAATTGGAACACGTTTGAGGAGCACTATGCAGACAGAAGAAGGGTTTGCTTATACTAACATTACTTGGATAAAAGAATGACTATATCTAACCTTTACATTATTGTAATGCAATTCAAATTGTTTATATAATCAATAATAGTTGTGCATCATCTACTAACGATAGTAATAAAACAAATGGCATAAGCTAATGTAGGGCGCATATCTGACTGATTCTTTATGATGGACATGGAAATGGAATAAACAAATTTACTTATTAACTTAAGCTCGACTGAACAGGAGAAAAATATAACGAATACCTCAAACAACCATAGGTTGAGACCGGTAGTTCTTACATAGAGATGTGTCATCTTTTAAAACGTTTAAATTAATGAAGTAAACAATTTCAGTCTGTAACTTTCAAAACGGGTCGTTTGACAGATCAATAACATTTCATTTCGCGAAGCGGGTGACCGAGTAGTCTAAAGAGGTCAGATAATTAGCATTTCATTTCAATATGAGTGGGTTCGAGTCTCGGGATCGCCCATTGTAGATATATGAGAAAGCTGCTAGTAGCTTCATAAGGCTCAGAAATTCTTACTGTGATTACTTCCCCCACAAATTTTACTGGCCGCCATTAATAGCCACTCTTGCGCTGAGAAATGGTGATTAAACATAAAAACAATACCTTCAATTTGTATGTATCAACTTGATCATATATGTAACAGACTGTGTAGATTAAAAGGACAATACTATGCTGTCAAATATAAATCGGATTACTGAAGTTTGTATCGTTATGTAGAGCATATAGGTCAAGTATAGTGATGACACTTGTTATTTATACGTAAAACATATCATCTGTAGCTAAAGCGACCGTGTGTTGTGCATGTGCTTTCTCGCCCGAGAGAGACAGAGAGAGAGAGAGAGAAAGAGAGAGCGAGTGAGAGAGAGAAATAACGAGAAAGAGGGAAAGAAATAGAGAGCAACTTTTCTGTTCAAATTTAAAGGAACGTGTTCAAATAGATGCCACGTACTATTAATGTGTTATGGGTGGTGCACTTTTAATAGTAATATTGTTTTGCTTTGTTTAATATTTGGTAAATTTGCATTTATACACCAGTATACTTGAAGAGCAATGCAGATTAAGACTAAATAGTATAGTACAGATCCATTAAATACTCCAATAACTACATATTGGAGATGTCTGAGTGCCCCGATTGAAACCATTTAACTTTAAACATACATGATACAGACTTATACTCAAAAAATGGCAGATGATGTTCAATAAATAAGGCAACCAAATGAGATTAATCCATGCATATGGAAGGGGAAATATATTCTGTATAAATATCCAGAAAAGAAGCCTGACTAAGATCTAAATATGCCATCTATACAAATAAATTTCATTTTTTTCTTACTTAGTATTCAATTTATTTGCTGTATTGTTCTAAGGTTATTTAAGTGTCTGTCAGTTTGTTTCATAATCAGTAATACCTTCATTATGTTTACTAGATGGATATGCCGTCTAGATTGTAGTTTTTTGAATTCAGTTGTGATATCTTGCATTGTTGTCCTATGGTCATATTCTACCTAATGTATACACACTCAGCTAATAATTTGCTGTAATATGTATAGGGCATATGTAGTTTCAATGTAAATAGTAATATAACAAGTTAGAATAGACCATTAATCTTACAATACAATCAGAATTCAGTATAAATAGAATACTAATATATATAATTTGATGTAATGTCTACATGGATATAAATAAACATGTCGGTAATACCATCCAAATTTGTTTAAAACGTTTCAGTTAAAATATTCATCAATACTAATGACGCAAATTAAAAATATTAGCTTTTTTCATTTCAGCGGACATGTTTTAGATGTTTGCTCAGTTTAATCATTTCACTAAACGTTTAAAGTTTGATATAAAAAAAACTGCTGATTAAAAATGACCCAAATATATTCAGCTTTCATGCTGCGCTCAAAAAACGGCGGATCGAAGTTTACTACATTTGACTAAGTGTGGTGATTTTGTTCGCGTGATGTATTTTATAACAAACGATAGTCTTTGATGTATCTGATAATGCCATACTAACATCAAAATCATCGTGAATAAATTTTGTTTTTTATGCATATGAAAAACATTTATTGATAAGAAAAAAAAATCAACTTTGCTTTGTAATCATATTTATGATTACAGACTCTTTAAACACAGTCATGACAAAAGCTGCCAAGGATATCATTGGCCTCCATCGCCCAAAGACAAAACATTGGGTTACAGAAGAGATTCTGAATCGGTGTGATGCTCGAAGAGATCTCAAAAACACCAGACACAACCGGGGCAGTGGAGTATCAAGAATATACAAGAATATCAGAAAACACTTGAAGAAAGCAAAATAATATTGAATCGAGCAAAAGTGCATATAAATATAAAACAGTATGATAATGAATAACAGCCGAAAGGCATTCTAAATTGTGAAAGACCTCACCAGACAGAAGCTTCTAAGAGTCAGTACCATTCAAGACGAAAATGGAAAAGGACTCACAGAAGCAAGTGACATTGAAGAAAGATGGACTGAGTATTGTAACGAACTCTACAACAATCCGTCCACAGGACACCCTGCGGTAATTAAAGATTCAAACTCCATATGATGATGATTACCCCAGTCTAAAAGAAGAGGCGGATTCATCAATAATAGCACTGATGAATGGGAAAGCAGCTGGAGTAAACAATGTTGCAGCTGAACTTATCAAAAATGGTGGGGAATTGGTGAAAGAGCTGCTAACACAAATCTGCAATAAGATGTGACCGACAGTTGAATGGCCAGCATAGTGGACGTAATCATTGATTATAACACTCCCAAAAGAGGACAATTTCCAGCTTTGCCAAAACTTACAGAACTATTAGTGTGATCAGCCATGCTAGTAAGGTGATGCTGAAGATCATCTTGAACAGACTGAACCCAAAATTCGAAGAAATAATCGCTGAAGAACAGCTGGGTTCCGGAGCGAAAGAACCACGGCATAAGCATAACAAATATTCAAACTTAGGGTTCTCTGTGAAATGTACTCACAATATCAACAAGACATCAATCAAAAGTTCATATATTTCAAAAAGGCTTTTGACAGAGTGTGGCATGAGGCAATGTGGGCCACAATGAAGAAGTACAAGACAGGTCAAACGTTGCCCAATACCATCAAGCAGCTATTCGCCAAAGCTACAAGTGCAGTTATTTCTCAAGGTCCTGTGGGGACTGATTCACGACAACAGTTGGAGTACGGCAAGGCTGTCTCCTGACACCCACTCTTTTAAACATCTACTTAGAGCGCATTATGAGTGAAGCCCGCGAAGAACTCTGTGTGACTGTCAGCACTGGAGGGCGTAACATCACCAAACTCCGCTTTGCAGACGACATCGATGGGCTGGCAGGGAGTGAAGATGAGTTGGCCACCTTAGTGAAGAACCTGGATGAAACATTTTCCTGATTTGACATGGAGATAAGCACAGAGAAGACAAAGCTGATGACAAATAATAGCAAACAAATCCCAACCAAGATTATAGTCAGAGGACAGGAACATGAAACAGTGGGCCAATTCAAATTTTGTGGTTCCATAATCACCGAAGAGGGATAAAGAGCAGAAATGTTGTCACGAACAGCAGAAACAACGGCAGCTATCTCAAAGATAAGACCCATCTGGAGTGGCAAGAATATATGTCTGAAAATTAACATCATATTATTGAGAGCACTAGTCATCTCAAATTTTCTGTATTCATGTGAGGCCTGGACATTGACTGCAGAATTACAACGAAGGATCCAGGCACTTGAATTATGATGCTACATAACCATTCTTGGCATCTCTTACATGGACCACATAACAAATGAAGAAGTGCGCAACACCATCAGGCACAAAGTAGGCCATTATGAAGACCTTCTCACTACTGTCACAAAGAGAAAGCTGAAATGGTATGGACATGTCACTAGAGCCAACAGTCTATCCACAACAGTAATGCAGGGTAGCGTCCAATTTGGCAGAAGGAGAGGTAGACAGAAAACAGTGGACTGACAGCATCACAGAATGGACCAGGGCACGTTTTGCGGAGACACAAGCATTGGCACATGATCGAGAAAAGTTGAAGAAACTGCTAATATATTCAGGATCAAGGTGCCTCAACGACCACAATAGGTCAAGAGACTAATGATGATGTTGATGAATACATGTATGCGCTATGAATGACCAGGCACAAACAAAGATGATTAAAAGCATGTAAAACTCAATGTACAATGTTAAATGGATAAAACGCATACTACATTGACCTTTCGAATGGTTCATTATGTTATGAAAGAAAACTAAAATGTAGTCAATTTCTTCAAGAATCATCATTAGGACAAATAGTTTCATTTGGACTTGTTGCCTTAGCTAGAAACCAAACAACCACAAGATGAGTACGATGGAAGCAGAGACTCATGTGTATCATTTGCATTGATAAATTAAAATGTCGAAGTAAATGCAAACCTAAAGTACGGCGCATCCTATGCTCAAGTGGTCTAACCATCATCAATACGAGTATTAACATTAATAGGAATAGCTTTAAAAACAATGACCAACCAAGGACGATAATGAAATGACGCCATAACAATGACCGTCATTTTTTAGTATCTGGAATGGGCTCTATGAAAGTAAACTTCACATTTTACGTCCAGATCGTAAATTTCATCTTAACCGGACGTAGGGTATGTTTCAATATCACTGGCGAGACAAAGACAGCCTGTGAATTCGTGCAACATAATTGAGTTTTGGAAAGTACATCGATGTTTCACCAACCTTTCAATCCACAAAATCAATGCTATTAAAGGCCAGCGACAATCTTGTCTGAAGTACTTAACGTCTGGCATTGAACTGTCTTCGTATTTAATATTTAATATTTACCATTATATATACGTGATGGATTCTGAACAGCCACATGTTGATGATATTGCAGATATATGGTCGGACCATTAGATCAAATCGGAACAATATGCACATATCAACCAGTAATGAAGTGGAATGCAAATACACATCCATCTCGATAAAGTATCCATCAATTATATTGAAATCACACCATTATTTCTACTAGGAAAGGAAGACCTAGACACATGTAATAATCAAGGGCACAATGTTGCATGCCATGGGCAAGTTAATCGTGGTCCAAGCAGAGAAGTAGCCAATACGTATTTGCGTATTCTTCAGATGATTTATTTCCGGTGTAGAAGCTAATGAAAAAGTATATATTAATGATGTTACAATTTTTACGATTTTTTTACCATTTTGTACCATTTGTGTGATCTTTTGCTGTTACAAATATCTGATAATCTACTATACTAAAATCTCGTTATAATTAATTATACTGCATTTTGGTTCCGAATTTAGAGTTTAATATAATTCTCAGAATATTTATTTCTGGCGTAGAAGCGATCCATTCGTGTGATCTTGTGCTATTCCAAATTCGTGTCATGTATACTGTCTCAAAATTCATAGCGTTTTCTTCTCAGAATTCGTAATAACTTCTGTTATACGAAATTCTTGTCGTTTTTATACAAATTTCTACTGTACCAAATTCATAATGATTCAAATATTATCATCTTTAACAACGTTAAGTGTAATAATGTAAATTCCTCTTTTCCCAATGTTGTTTTCATATTTTTATTCCGTTCCTTGCCCTTAGCGTTGACAAATATATCCCATTTGTTTTCAAAATGAAAGTGGATCAAAACACTTGAGGATTTTCCTAATTAATAGATAGAGAAATAGATTTAATATGAAAAGTAATATTGTAACCTCAAATGTCTCAATATGTAACGATTTACGTCACAGATAACTACATAGATGATACGTCATCTAACACAGCAATCATATTTGCAAATCAAATTAAGCCTGATGAACCTTAAAAAACTTAGCTGTATCTACTTACGTAACGTCACGATGCATGTTCTTGGTGAATATAAATACTTACCGTCCACTGAAAAAGAAAAAATAAATTGCAATTAATATAATATCGTTATTTAGACGCACTACCATAAGATCATATTTTATTTGCTGTAACAAATGCTCACAATAGGCATTCAATTGACGGACATCACAATACGCCAATGGACACCGGGTAAACATAGTTATCTCTTGTTTATATGTATTTTAAAAAATATTATCATAAGACTACCAAAACATTAATTGAAATATAAAATAAAATGCAGTACAAGATGAATTAATGTATGCACCAAAAAAGTACATCTGACGATTAAAACACACATGTGCTGTCTTGTTCGTATACCTGAATTGCGAATACATACAGAACTTTACAGTATTGCTTTGAAAAAATACATGTATAAAATACTCTTTTATGTGCGTTTTGTAAAAGCGTTGACAATACCTAATACATTAATCCATCCGTACATACACACATACACACATACATACATACATACATACATACATACATACATACATACATACTGATTTTTCCAGAAAAAAGTGTAAGTAATGATCCTTACGGATTGCGCATGTGTGCTCTGATATTTTCAGAAACCCTCTTGATGCAGTTTGATTTTCAGCATGAAAGTGACAACCATTTGTAAAGCATGTATCATTGTGTACGAGATACCACATAACTCTTTCATTCTGGTTACTGAATGACATAATGTTGCAAGTTCAGTGCATTTTGTACCATTTTTGTAATCTTCTGTTGTACCAAATTCGTGTCATTTCTACTCCACCAAAGATGTTCTCATTTACCCTGCTCAGAATTAGTAGCATCGTCTATTTTCAAAATTCGTGTCATTCTTATACTATTTAAACTTCATTTAATTTCTACTCTACCACATTCTTAATTATTCAAATATTATGACCTTTAACAAAATAAATTGTAATAATGATGTCATTACGGTCACACAAGTAGTAAACATATGTTTTTCTTGATTTTACTTTGACAAATATATACAAAATATATAAAACTGACAATTGGATCAATACACTTGGCAATAATTCTAGATAATAACAAAGATAAAGGGATTTTCCAGGCGTATACTATAATGACACTAAACTCCTACTTAATTATTGATTGATTGCCTATGAAGCAAAATAATGTACAACAATATCAGTGCCGTTTTACCCACGAGATTAGTAAGTATATCGAAGGGATGCAAATTCAAAATACGTTTCACTGATCCCTTATTTATATAATGTCTGAGGTCGAATAACATGTACAACAGCTATAAATTATAATGTGGCCTCCAAATGTATAATAATATATCACGCATTACAGCTGCCGTAGCAATACGTTGACCCGTATTGCCTAAACGAGCAACCATATTTAACAAACAAATCACAATATGTACTTCAATAGTTCCTCTATTGTTTACATAAACTGTACACATATCTTCTTTCCACAAACCAAGTTTAGCAGCATGAACACTAACATTAATATAGGTAAGACCGAAATATGTTAATTAACTGGTACTCCAAGTGTCGCAATCTCTTCAGTACCACCTCTGAAATCAAACCTGTATCAAATGATGATGGCATGAAATATCCTATCACGTAAGTAAGGCAGCGGTATAATTAAACCATCCAAATAACTAAATTTAATATTAGTGATCGATACTTGTAAATGCGTTTACTGCAGATAGTTTTAAATCAGTAAAATGAGAAAAGGAATATTGCAGCCTCAGGTTCTAATATTATGAACACAGCAATGCTCTCTCCGTAGACCGAAATAGCAGTTTAAGAGTCTCAAGTCCCTGCCTTGGTGATGAGTGAACTTTGTGATGTCAAAGCATAGGGTCGTTCTTCATTGTCAAATACACATTGATCTTATTTTGTTGACTAGGCGTGTTTTGTAGACGTTTGATTTATATATAATTAGACAGACATCGATATATGGGTAAATAGATGCATATACATACATACATACGTACGTACGTACGTACGTACGTATGTACGTACATACATACATACATACATACATACATACATACATACATACATACATACATACATACATACATACATACATACATACATACATACATACATACATACATACATACATACATACTTACATACATACATACATACATACTGGGTGGATGGTTATTAACTGCTATTAGATAAATAATTATCATAGTTTTGTTTTGATTTTGTTTTCTTTTTGTGGGTTTTCTCAACTATCGGTAGCGTGACTCAGTGCAGCAAAATATGATTGAATGCAGCTGTGACATTGTTCAAGTATTGTGACATTTATAACGTTGAGCAGAAACCATTTCCACTACCTTATATCGATAAACAATATATCTAAGAGTCGGTATGTGTTAGATAAATCATTGGCATTGTGCAACAAAACAAACCTAGTATCCCTGAGCCATTTACCACACATTATGCATACCGGATGTTACTGTACAGAACTATACCGTTAACAATACCCTTTGCTTTACAAAGAAATAAACAACAGGTGAAGATACATTGCGTACGAGCAACAAGCCCCTACGGAGTCTCTTGTTCTATAGAGAATATCATACATATATTTATACTCTAGATAAAATAATGTTTGTGTTGTAAACATATTTATTATCGTAATTCTACTTTTGTAATGTAGATTGTGTTCAGATTTACACTAAAATATGCTAGCTTGCTTTCGTACAGTACGGTAGAGTTCAATGATTACTGATTAGCTATGGGTTAAATATTTAACTAAGTAGGTTCGTTTGGAAAATACACGTACCACCAGTAGCTTGAATAACATGTATAGCTGTAATTACTAGCGGATTAACATTAACCAAATATAAGTCAAGTACGGTAATTCATGTGTTTCATTCATTATCCTAGAAGTTGAGTTAGAAACAATATTTGTTTCACTTCACGACAGCAGGTATCATATGAGCCATGTAGCATCCTTAGACATGTGGTCTTATCTTCAGCGATCGACAGTAACAATAATAAATACTGATAATCAAGAAAAAAGTTTTAAATTGTCAGACTTAAAGATTGGCCCGCAGATAAGCCGACCCCACCCCCAACCGCGCTTCCAGGCTTTATATGTTTTATTAACAATTCCGTTTACACACGAGTACTTACGGCGGTTTCTAAGTTTCTCATCTCTGAAGGAAATTAATTAGTTGGCAAAAGTTGTAAAGGAAAATATATTCTTTTTACTTTGTTTGGACAGAAGGGCACATATTCTTAAGCTAATCGATGAATTTCCGCACTCAAAGGATAATTAGCGTTTTTGCTCAAGCTTGAATATGTCATAAAGCGGCACAATTATAGTAGGTAGAACTGATATGGCTTATCAGAACCTTAAAATAGAAACAAATTTTGAGTTAACACTAGCGAATAATGTGTTATCAGAAACCATAAGCTTTGACTCCGTATCTGCAACATTTTTCACCGGATATTTGATATTATAGTATTTACTGATTGGGTTCGATTCTATTGCTTCATTCACTTAGGTTCACTGGATCAAATTTTAGGTTTACTATAAATTGTATTAACAATTTTCATCATAGTATATTCCCAACAAATTGCATATAAATCTGAATACATTTTGAAAGTTATATCAATCATACAATTAATAACAATTAATAGGTTTCTATAATAAAATGTTTCTTTATTATATATTAATAGTGAAGTTATAAAAGGCAAACCTTATTACATTATCGAAATTTGAATGACATATATTAATATTAAATATACCTAACTACAGATATTAATATTAAATATACCTAATACGAATCGACCTTGACATTAACAAGGTTGATAGTTGAAACGGTAGCCATTTGTTCAATTATGAAAAATACGCAAGACATTGATTTAATTGCCGCTGTGCCATATAAGTGAACTATTACAAAATAAACTCTGATATAGCTGACTTGTCGCATACAAACATATTTGAGTGGACTCCAACGTTTCAGTCATTAGAAGAATATTAAGACTGGATGACTCGTAGGTATATTGCACTATATTGACGCCATTGTACTCGAAACAAATTTTTGTTGACAAAATCGTATTTTGGCGCTTGAAGGATCCGTTTAAAATATGTTTTATGTGTTATAAAACTCTTAAGTTTGATTTCTACCACAGAAATGTGTTTCTGCAGGTGCCTATTTCTTTTTGTATCACTTTGTAACGTAACGGTTTTTTAAAGCTATGTGTTATAAAACTATAAAGATATGTGTGTTATAATCAGGCCACATAAGGATTGAGAAATGTTGTGAGGCGACATTCTATAAACGGTTGCAATGTCTGCATCAACTGGATCATCACATTGTTTCAAATAAATGAAGATATTATGAAATATAGTGTTGTGTTATTTGTAGTGTACGTGAATAGTGCAATACGATGCTAAGATTATTTCCATGTGTAATTGTTTTAGTTTCTAATCCCTACCAGACAAACAGATAGCTACCGTGATATTATTCATCTCTTATAATATTAGTTATTAATGTAAGCAACTACAGATACGATGAATATTTGAAATATCCACATTAAAACTTATAAATGAAAAAATATATTTAAAATGGTACTGCAATTGTATATCTCGTCATAATATTCCATGAGTAGTTGGCTGAACTTGAGGAAATTAAAATGTTTTTCGCTCAATATAAAAGTCTACCGGAGCTATTCAAGGTTTCGATACCAAATACATATGACGTGTGAAGTCAATAATTTCAAAATATATAAAACTATGAAAAGAAATTGTTAATGCTAAATTAACATTTTGTGGAACTGTGCATTAAAATGCAAGATAAAAGTATTCCTAATTATTACAAGTGCCAAAAAAAACCCAGATGCAACCACATACTAATTTTCAAATTATATACATATATTGAACAAGAGATTCATTTTGTGCAAATAGCTTCAAAAAACCGTTACGTTACAAAGTGATACAAAAAGAAATAGGCACCTGCAGAAACACATTTCTGTGGTAGAAGAAGTCAAACTTAGGAAAGAAAAGGGACGTAAATGCGGCCCTATATAATGAAACTGATGATATAAATATACACACACACAAACGCACACACACATACATATATATATATATATATATATATATATATATATATATATATATATATATATATATATACACACACACACACACACACACACACACACACACACACAAACAACGGGACAACTACCACCTTAATTAAGTTAATCATTACATTACATGCACTCCAAAAAGTAGTTACTCCAGCGTTTTCCTAATACGGGGTATGACAGCATTGAATGATATGTGTTTAATTCAATCCTACAGAGACAAAAGAGTGCAAAATTCAACATAAGTATATATTCGATTACAGAGTTTCAGCATATTCCAATCGAGTAATTATATACAAATTTGATACAACATGCAACTTGTAAGATTAAAGTATTTTGTGTATAAAAATGAGCAGCGTATAGTAACATTTGTAACTGGTCACAGTTAAGGGAAAATATTTAGTTTAGTATAACATACACTAGAATTCAATGTTATAAATTCAATGCTACATACATCTTAGACACATTCCAGTGTTTAGTTAACTTTTGTATTGCCAGATATAGGTTTAGTCTCTAAGGTATTTAAAAATTTACAACTTTAGAATATATACTTAACTTGAAATTTTAACTGTAAAAAAATGTCAGTGTTGAAGCAGTACTTAAGGGACAATATTAAAATCGTTGTCATTGACTTCACTATTATAATCAAAGTTACTTTGCATCACTCTATACCTCTCTCATTGCAATTGCTCTATAAGTAAAGAATGTAGTTGTCTCAAGACTGCTTTGATAGGTAAGTTCATCATTTCCCGGATATGGTGACTAAGGTATTAGTCTAAAGACTGCACTAGTTGATGCATCCTAAAGTACCCTAGCTAGGACGATGAACATTTTAGTCTAAATAATGTTGTTTATTTTGTTGTCGTAAGGCTTAGCTCCATTTTGCATCAGAAGACATGAATAAGAATAAATAAGAAGAAGCCGGGGCAACATCAGAAAGAAAAACCCATGCACAAGAATATTTTTGCACACTTTCTCAAATACCCACATTCGGCGAACACGAGACGCGAACCCGCGGAGACAGAGGTGCGATGGCAGTGATCTGTATCGGTGAGCGCTTTAGACCGCTCGGCAACTCGGGGCACCGTCTAAAGACTGTAACGATATGCAAATACCGCGATTAAGATGAAGATAAGGCGATTCGGGATTGTTACTACATGCAGATGCCTGCGAACTGCAAAATATTTAAAACTTAATTGAAATAAAACTCGCAACAATGATAATTTAATCTATAAACGATGCGGTAGGCATTTGGTGTATGAATATGTATATATATATATATATATATATATATATATATATATATATATATATATATATATATATATATATATATATATATATATATATATATATATATATATACATATATATATACATATATATATATATATATATATATATATATATATATATATATATATATATATATGACATAAATTATTCTACTTTATTGAAATAGTCTTTTAATTCAAGTATACATACTGTCACAGAATTAGGCGAAAATTAAATTTATTTTCTTCATTTACAAACTAATTTCACCATTTTCTTTGTTTCGTCGTACATGCATTGCCTGGGGTGAATAAGTGGTTTTCTCCAAGGTAAGCGGCGTGTAACGATTTGCATGTGCCTGACTTCGTATCACTTGAAGTCAGGGAACACGAAGAATCACGGGGTGCACGGTAATCTTGCCGTGATTTCTGCTCAACTATTTTAGAGTATATAAGGCAGAATATTTCTCATAATAATTACGGGACCAAAAGTATCTAATCATAGGATAGATAAGCTCGTCTTTCAATCTCCAGCCAAAGGGGTGAGTGTTAAATTTATATTTCGTTTTATTGTGAATTTTATTCAGTTTATCATTTCGTATAATGATGCCTTTATTGCAATACAGATTTTAAACGTGGAATATTTGGAATTACTAGTCACTATTAGACTTTAAATGCAATAGCGTAATCTACGGTTTAGATTATTTTTTTGAGACAACTATTATTAGTCTGGTTTTGTTTATTGTAGCTGATAACGTAGCTGTTAACGCATCTGATAACGTCGGCTGATAGCATCTCTGAAAACTTCTTTGATAACGTCTTTGATATCGTCTGATTTGTTGTGGAACATCTATGATTTGGTGCGGAACATCTCTAAATAATAGCTGAATGTGATTGATTGTGCCGTTTCAATGGGCAATCGAGTTGAAGTATCTGACTGTCTGTCTGTCGAACTGTCTGTTCGTCTACATCTGTCGTGACGTGTAAATATCCGGAAAGCTAGAAGTCTGAGTGTCGGAGCTGTCTAGAGTTGTAAACATCCGGGGCGACATCTAGGGTATTGAGGAACCGTTGGTTCTAGTAGATGTTGTATGCTGTCTGTACGTATAACTGTGGTGGATCCGTGAAGGGCAAACGGCCGATTAAAGTATTGGGAGGCGATTCAACTGTTGGTGAATCGTACGGTTATACAGGGTCGAGACACATATGTGTGTTGCAATTGTAGTACAATTGAATACATTGTTGTATTTACATAAGTTCTTTCAAATCACATTAGTATTTCAAGGGATTGCATGAATATCAATAAAAGCTAGCAACTTGATTGAATACAAGTATATGTTCGTGCTAGTTGTCGCAATCCATACGTGCGATAGTATAGTTTGTCGTTTGTGTTTATTATCGTAATTTATACTTGCGTTAATAAAACTCTCGTAAAGGTTCATTGGATCTGTGTATAGTCCAAGAGATTCCTTTGTATCTGTGTTTTATTTTGTATTAATATTTAATTTATTTATGTATTGTGAATGGTTGTGAGTGTAATTGTGGGTTGAGCGCATGAGTTATTGTGTTGATACATCATTATTTTTCATTAATAATTTATTTCATAAATTTATATTTTCTTTCACATATTGTGTTTGTGTTGTTCATTTAATCCACCATCCTCTCGGTAACAATTCTGTTACACATACAAAGACTCGACATCAGCGATTTGAATATTCCCCTTAAAATGAGCAGTCCTTAAAATGGAATTAAAGTAGAATTAGATGACATATACACTAAAGAAGAGTTGATCGAATATATATATATATATATATATATATATATATATATATATATATATATATATATATATATATATATATATATATATATATATATATATATATATATTACATCAGTCTCTAGACAAAAAAAGAAATGTTTTAAGTGTGTAGAATGAAGATACGAAACGTTTTATTTAATATCCAAATTGACATTCCATGAATTTCTCCTAACAATTTAATATTAAAGCATGTTTTATAATGCTATCTATTCTTTTTGCAACTCGCTGGCGATTGCAACTTGAATCTTCAGGAGTAGATAAACGATGCTCTATTAGAAAACATAGTTGTATTGGCTCTAGATGGCAAAGTTTGTTATCTGGACAAAAGTAACAAACATTAGTCGCAATATATAACATTAAGGCAAATGGAACTATGGACCTAATAAATGAAGTTATATGTTATTAGATAAACAAATATCAATGTATAACATTTGAACTTTAAATAATTGAATTAAAATATTATAATCACCTGCTATATAATTCTAATTTCTATATTATCAAATGTTGTAGCGAACGCGGCATGATTGTTCAAAACGTTAGAAAGCAAACCTAACAAAGCAATACCATACAGCTTAGACAGCATTTTCCAATTTATATATTATTAAAATTTCAGAGATAGTACGGTCAAAAACATTATACTGCATACGGTAAAAATCAAAGGCGAGGATAGTAATAGTTGGCATATGGATTAGAAGCATGTTTAATCCGTGAAAAAGTCATTGAGGTAGATCCAACTGTATAAACTTTTTACGCAATGCGTATCGCCAAACAGAACCTTTGCTTTATGTTATTGTGATACATTTAAAACTACTTGAGCGCTGTTCTTGAACACGATGGGCCATATGGCAAACGTGTTTCTAATTCGTACGTGGTAGTATTAGTTTTATTGTGCTAGAATCGAAATAATAATATCATAAGACAAACTTCATCTGAACTTTGAATGAACAAAAAATGTTAATACATATAGACGCTCATCATAATTATTTTTCAAAGTAATACGACCCTATCGTCATAAACTAAGTAAATGGAAAGAACGTTTTGCATAATTCAGTATATAATCTATTTATCTAAACTTCAATGCGAGCACTGCAGTCTAACATTTGTATACATTAGAACTCGTATTATCCAACTAGTTTATCACAAATCCAGAACTATGATATCTTAAATGCGTTATACCGGTGTTCAGCATGAGGCCAACTTTTGAAGGTAATGACCAAGCAGTAGCCTTGAATGTGATTATGTGTCCATAGTGTTGATGATACACAATTATATAATTTATACTGACTTTAAAGGAATTCGTAGTCGCATAGTGTAACAGCACTTTATAATTCTAACTATTAATTCAAATAAATAAATCCGCTCAAGAAATAATTCAATACGACGTGATCGCGGCCTCTGGTTCAGATGTTTAAGATAGGAACATATACGTTTGATACTCACTACATCATATATAAGAAATTAAGACATTTCAAACAAATTAAGACACAATTTCTGAACCATGACGAGGATCGTACCTTTACTTCCATCACAATTAAATACGAACTGTCATACATAATAGACTTGGAAGAATTTTTGCATTCTAATTTTCTCTTGATTGCAAAAGCAGTTTGAAATTAATACACACTGCATCAGGCATTATTTCTAAACGGAAAAAAAGTGCTCTTCGTGTTTCATGATATTCGCATGTGCTAATCACTGGACACAATGGCATTGGTAACCTTCATTTTATGAGGGAATCACATCACTGTCAAAACAGATTACGAGACCTTGTAAACTCTGTTCATAGTGAGACTTTACAAGAAACAATATTTGGCATTGATCTTATATATATATATATATATATATATATATATATATATATATATATATATATATATATATATATATATATATATATATATATATATATATATATATATATATATATATATATATATATATCTTCCATTGTCTGATCACATCGTAGTACACTTGACGTACCTGAGTATAATATATTGCAATTTCTACAAGAATGATACATGGATGGAGTGGAATATAATGCTTTAAGGACTTAAGTTACTAACGATATGACCAAATCGAAAGCAGTCTAAATATGAAATAACATACAAAGTAGAAAGATGCGTTTCTGTGGGCAGGACTGTTTCCTAATGAGCATAAGAATAATAGTAAGTTTTTCTTTTTCGAGTTCACACTGACAACCATTCGAAAACCCTTTTATCAGTGGATTTTTTATTGACATGCCTTTGAAGAAAAAAAATCATTATCTAAATTAGCGCCTAAGTCTTTAATGCTGATTTGAAAACGCAACATTCAAACACATTTAAATCCAGAAATTATTGCCGCTAATATGGCTTTATCTACATAAACGTTTACATTATGTATCCACTAATATATATAGGCTGACGTTATTGAATATTTTATATCATGATGTTTCCATGTATTATACTATGGGATCCTGATGCCATGATTATTCGATGGGTTTTCTCATGGTTTCATGATACCCTGGTGTTCCCATAGGGTTTTCTATAGAACCTGACTTAAAACAGCAAGTTCCAAAATTATCTTGATTTGTCAGCACGTGACACTTTAGAAAATGTATCTCCAGTGGGTTCACACACGGATGCCAAATACATCTGATACTGTACACAAACATGTCTCTGAATTATATGTTATGCGAATGAAGCATATTTTTTTTAAAGCCTTAGTATGCCTTGTGGTTAGTCTCAGCACCTGATAATATATAAAGCGTCCTAACATATGAATATATAATAACAATACGCAGAGGGTAAGATAAATCATGTAATACCAGTTTCACATTATTTACATAATGAGATAAAGAAATATCTAGACAATTACAATTAGAATAAACAGCCATAAAATATGCGATGTTGGAAGCATGCATGCATACATACATACATACACACACACACACACACACACACACACACTTACACACACACATACACACACACATACATACATACATACATGGATGCATGTAATTCGTGCGTGTGTGCGAACGTGCGTATGTGAAAGCATGGATACATACATACAAGCATGCAATGAGTGCGTGCGTGCGTACACCACCCAACCCCACGACGCACGCACGCACGCACGCACACACACAAACACACACACACACATTTTCATACATACATACATACATACATACATACATACATACATACATACATACATACATACATACATACATACATACATACATACATACATACATACATACATACATACAATGGAACTAACAGTTGTAAAGCAAAGTTTGAAACTGGGTCACATTCTTAATAGGCTGTCATTACAATAAACAATATATAAGATATTATTGGATTTCTATGTGACTTAAATTCGCGTTTAAATCATACGATTTCATCCTATATAAAACAGACAAGGAAGAATATTATTGGACTCTTCATAATTATATAACCTTTATCTATTTCAATCCTTTGCAACCCTTCTAACTCTCTATAACTGATTCACATTATTAAACATTGCTTACATCTGACACTGGTGAACTCTTATATTCTTTTCCCATTGTGTCCCTCTTCACCTCCGCATAACTAACGTTATGCTTTTTATTTTATTCTCATAGTATTTCCTGCTTCCTCCGCATATTGTGCATTCTTTAAGGTCATCGTGTTTTGTATGTTGTAAAAATCGCGCAGCCGTATGTAGTTGTAGAAGTTACGAACAGATAATGTTAGAAATAAACTGAGAAAATGTATTGTCCATTTAAGCCTGCAGTTGTATTGGTCAACGGTACGCAAGTAGAAATATTCCAAATATAGAGATATGCCAAACTCATCTAGTTGCTAACGTTCGCATATTTAAAACACAATACATTAATGTGCGAATTTTACAAAGTAACATATCTCAACCTTGGCGACAAATTTCTGTTCTCAAAATATAATTGGCAGTTTGGATTAAGTTTCTATCATATAGCGGCACAATTGTAGTAGGTAAAACATTGGTTTCTATTATGAGTAATTCGACAGGACACGTTATTTCGACACAATCAGGCAATACATCTAATGACAGACAACTATAGACCGATACCATCAGTCAATATATCTAACGGCAGTTCAGAAAATTAAGATTTATTTTTCGGTTAGACCATATAATATTTATATTGGATTATGACGCCTAAGTAAGTGAAACCTAACAGCGGTTGTGATGTAAGTTATTGAATTAGACATGTCATAAATATAGCAGACAAATATTAACTTAATATTAATATTGCAATATATGCTTTGCTGACCTATGAATCATGGCATTCAGGTTAGAAATGTATTTTATACTTGTCTGATCACCAATATAAATCGATCAATATATCGGGTTGTTGTTCTTATGTCCCGTGTTGACACTATCTGGAAATTAGAGCAAGGAAGTTGTTTTTGTGACGAAAAAGGTAACGAATGTGGTGAGTGATACACCTCTGGTGTATAGCCCAATCATGTAGCTGTATGTCTTGGTGATGAAACTTCATGTGACTCATACAAAGGTTCAATAGTAGATGAAACAAATCTAACATATGATGTATACATTTCATATTGTATATTTAGATAATGAGTGTGTTGACTGTCACATAGACATCAGACATTTACATTGTATGTTCATACATACATACATACATACTGACCTAATAGTTCTAGAGCAGAAGAAAGAAACTGGTTGCGATTTTGGATTGGCTGTGACTAAAATTAGCCATATGTAATATGTTATGGAATACGTGTGTGACTCAAATTCGTGTTCATATCATAATGCTTGAACGTAGATGGAAACAAGCTCGAGTCTTATCGGACTCTTCACAAATTCTACACTTTTTTACTATTGAAATTCTGTAAAACCCTTTAAACTATAGCAAACATTTTTTACATCTAACCTCGGTGAACTTGTATAGTCTTTTTATAATTATCTCCCTCTTCGCCACCCCAGCACTAACACTATCCTATTTTCCATAATATTGTATTCTAATATTAATTCGTGCTTTCCCTGTATAATGTGCATTCTTTGTAGTCGACATTTTCTCTAAGTTGTGAAAATTTTCAGGATTATCCAATCGTAACAGTTATGAAAAAAATGTTCGAATAATAATTCGTCTTGTTCATTTAAGCAGGCATTTGTACTGATCACTTGTAATAGTTATTCATAGCTTTACAATAGACTTTGCTATGAACTACTTGTCATATGTCCAAACTGAGAATGCTGGGAACTAATACAAATATTTATAACGTCTATTAACCGTGGGTAGTATATTTTATGAATAGTAATGAAGAATGCACGATTCCTGCACAGTCTAGGCGGTGATACACATTTTGCTCTGATTAAATCGGTGCCATGGAATCATAAACAATAATGTAAGAAAAATATAAGTCATCGCACCAACAAAATATATTTCGCTCAAAATGGACCAGTTGTTCTCAATACACTCGCTTAACTTCAAGATCGTCAATTTTATCTTAGTACAGATATGTATAATCACTAAACTTCAAAATCGGCCAATTCGTTTTAATACAAATATTTCTAATCACTAAACTTTAAAAAAGGACAATTCATCGTAAGACATTTCTTAAATCACCAAACATCAAAATAGTGCCAAGTCGTCTTAATACAAATATTTTTAATCACTAAACTAAGTCCGCAAGAATATTAGTAGTTGTAATACATTGCAATATCATATCGAAGAGAATGAATTTTCAAGGTTATTTCTTTTATATTGTTTTGATAAACGAAACATCTTTTGTATCTGCACAGGTTCGTTTTCTTCTCTAAATGTGCTCTATATTCCATTCCCCTGGGTTTACAATGAAAACTAGCTTCCGTTTTAATGATAACACAGGCTTATAATGCTACATATGATAGCAGAATGTTCCCTCAGGTTGCATCTAAACGTTGTGATTGTCAAAGGAATTGATTAAACAGAGGTACATGTATGCTTTTGGTTTTGATTGGAGAATTGGATAGTTAGCATTGTCACCTAATAGATATTGTTGTTGTAAGAATCATTGATTAGGAGTGTGGTTAACGGTTAAAATGTCTGAAATTGTGGCCCATTCGCTGTAGGTGAAATGTTTGAGTTGCATCCATGTTAATACATCTAACCATTAAAATAAAACTATGCCAGATGCTTGCAGCATATGTAGATTATAAACCAGAAAACTGGGACCAGTACCTTTCTCTTACGAGCATGGCCTATCGTGCATCTGAGCACACTTCCTCTGGATTCACCCCAAACAAGCTGATGCTGGGTAGAGAAGTGATTCTCCCTACAGATCTTATAGTTGGCAAAACACTTCCTCTGGATTCACCCCAAACAAGCTGATGCTGGGTAGAGAAGTGATTCTCCCTACAGATCTTATAGTTGGCAAAACACCACATTAGGCCCCAAAGAATCTGCCTCGATTTGTGGCAAATTATAGAAATGCAATGTGGGAGGCCAACGAAGAAGTACGAAAACAATTAGGCACAGCTATTCGGCATCAGAAAGTCGCCTATGATCTCAAGGTTCACGGCCAGTCTTTTAGTGATGGTGACATGGTGTGGTTGCACCAGACACTAAGAAAGAAAGGGAAATCACCTAAACTTATGGTCAAATGGACTAGACCGTGGCGAATTGTAAAGAAGATAACGGATGTTACATACCTGACTACACCGACCAATCATAAGGCGACTCAGATTGTTCACTTCAACCGACTAAAAACATGCTTGGTGCGACCTGAGAGTGAACACCAAAACACCGAAAAATATTCAGGAAAATATGCATGATAGAGGTGATGAAACCGAGAAGGAAGAAGAGGAATCACCATATCCAATTACAGCCCAAAGGGCCAAGTTAATGGAACAAAGAAGGGCGCGACGAAAAAACGCTGCTGTGTTGTACTAAGGTACACACATAAATTGTAACTCAGTCTGTCTACAAGTGTAAATGATGACAATGAATTTGCAGTGGATTTAAGCCTTTTTGGAAAATAGTACATGCAACTAGGTTCCGTTTTTACCAGATATATCTGCGATGTTAGTAATATGATAACATAGATGGTGTATGTACACAGATAAATTTTTGAATCTTATGCCCTTTGCACTCAACGATGCAATGCCTTTTGGTAATGCTTTCGAGACAATGATGCCAAACGTTATATTTCATATATATATATATATGTGTGTGTGTCTGTGTGTGCGTGTGTGTGTGTGTGTGTGTGTGTTTGTGTTTAAGTTTTGTGTGTGTGTGTATTGTTAATGTTTAAGTTGATTATCTTTACGTAGAGTTAAAACTAGGTCATTACCCATAACTACTAGTTAAAATGAACCTTAATGCTGACATTTTCATAATTCGCACGTGTTCGTCGTTAGATTTTGTTTTGTACCAATATTGAATGACTATTATCTTAGGACAGTCTTTATATGAACATTGAAAGACCAGAAACTTATAGTAAGTTGTATGCTTTTAATAATAAGATCTTGTGGTAAAAAATAAGTAATAACAAAGAACGTCACGAACACGTTTTGTAAAGTTCAAGATATAATCTATTTCTAAAATTCGAAAGCGACATTTGAAAGCGAACTAACATTGTTGTGCATTGAAATTCAAATAGTCCTAATAGAATATCACAAATCAAGCAATGCAGATATATCAATAACCTAGAATGTGATAATGTGTCAATATATTTAGCTTTGATGCCTAAAAATGGTATAATCCAGAACGTTTGTAAATGATCTCATAGCAATTACAATGTAAGTTAGTCGTTAAGTGTAAGATCACTTTGTAATTCCAATCAATAATTCAAGTCAAAATATCCTTTAAATGATAATTGAATTCACCTAGATGTTTGACTTCAGTTCAGATGTTTAAGATGGTAATGAATAACTAAAGCACTCACTACTTTATGTGAGAAAACAAGACACAATCGCAGACAAATTAAGACAGAAAACCAGGTTATTCATCATCCGTTTATATTCATCTTGACTGAATACGCATTGTCAAATATAACATATATTGAGCATTATTCCCTTGATATTTCTATAGCGATGATTTTAATGATGCATTTCCCCAGCTTTCTCACTAGAGAGGGTGAACCCATCAAATTTTCAAACAAGAATAGTTCTGTTCCGGGTTGGGGGAGGGGGACCATCTCAGAAAGTTGTCAAACCAAAACCTCGTATGCAACCGGAAAAAAAAATATCAAAAAACAGAACTAAAGCCGCTGTCCACCAGAAACACCAATTCGTTGTCATACTCTATTCACTGATAAGGTATAATGCGCCGTCGTGTGTATGGCATCTTAGTAAATTGAGGTATTGTTATGGATGACCAAGTACTAAAATGGAAATCCCTCTGCATTTGTTACACGGAACAATTGAGCACATTCGCGTCGTTTTAATCGAATTTGAGACGCATTCTCGTAACGGAAAAAAATCGAATCAATAAAAATATACTTCTTAATACTTCAAAGCGTCCAGGTATCTAGACCTCCATTTGTCACATTTTCAGTTCTTCATTATAATAGAGGACATATCTAAGCCAATTATGCAGACTAATATTATTATTCCGTTTAACAATGCAACTATAAATACAAGATGCAAGGACGCACGCACACACACAAACACACACACACATACATACATACATGCATAGCCAAATACATACATACATACATACATACATACATACATACATACATACATACATACATACATACATACATACATACATACATACATACACAAACGCGCGTGCACAAACATTCACACTAACATTTGCACAAACAATCACACATACAATATGAATTTACAAATAGTTTCAAAAACTCTTTGCCTCACCCGCGGTCAGTCATTGTTGGATCTGCAGTTGTTGCAGTGAAACCTCCGGTGGCTGGCAATGCCTTTTACATGAGATATTCAAAGTTCCCTATCAATGTCATGTTACTGCTCCGTATAGAGGATTTGCATAAAAATATGAATATGTGAATTTCACACGTCTAAAATTCAGGTTATGTTTCATAACATGTCAGTGTTCAAGGGCCAGTTAACCAAGAAAGTTTGCAACGTCATAGAACAAACAATAATTACCATTAAATTAAAGTAATTAAAGTAATATATATTTTGATCTGGATCGAGAGTCATGGCAAACACATTAGAAACACAGCGTCCAGCCCAGTTTCCCATGTGACAATCGTTGCACAATATCTCATCGATAATGCAGTCATGTATCTAAACATTGTAGGTTCCAGAATATATTCATACGATTATATGCGTGAATGAAATAAAAACGTTTTGTGAAATGAAAGTACGAACTTTTTGTCGCCATCATTTCGTTGACGTCACGGGAAAGAATTTCTAACAAAACGTGTGCGCATGCGGTTTGATCATCGTTTGGACATTCGAAAAGTGTGACTGCCACATATTATATTTGCGCAGACATGCGTTGAATCTTAATAAAATCCTTTAACATTTGGCGGTAATTCATCATACTGCTTTTAATGGGCATTCATTACTTCTTGTTGCCAGGACTGTTATTAAATATCATGTCTGAGCAATAGCTACTCATAAGCATTCACCGGTATCTTATGGATGAGACTGGAATCTGTAACGGGAATTCAATGGCGAATAATATTCAATATCAGTGAATTCAATCGTGGGTGGCTATAACCAAACATCCCAAACAGTTGTATCATGATCCTGGACACAAAAGACATGTATGTACAGGCGACAAGTAAGCTTGCTTGCACGAAAAGAGATGACAGCTACAGGTGAGTAAGGTACTTATTCCAAGTGGGACTTTGAATATCTAACAAGCTTCTCCGCGACCACACATATTATATATTGGTACATAAGCGTTGTCGGAGCAAACATGAACGGATTTCCACGCATCACCAGTTCTGTATCTTCGTGTATCCAGTGCATAGAGCTTGCGCCGGAAACTATATATCGTCGATGTACGAGAACTGCAGTAGTATTATACGGCTCAGACTGCCTACGATTAGCCTTTATCACGTGATAAGATTTTGTCAGTGCGCGTGGATTGATCGAAATATCCAGGTTAATAAGGCACCTTCCCGCATCCAAATTTAAATCAAAGTCTAATAATATAACCATTATTTCTACATCAAAATCAACAAAGATGCTTTTCCAAAACGTCATAAGAATCGCGTTAGAAACATTTCGAGAGGTCTCCACCAAAAAACAAACATTGATGAGTTGAAATTTAATCAAAAGTACCCATCTGTTCCTTTGAACTGTTGCATCATGATCTTTCTTGAATATATATATATATATATATATATATATATATATATATATATATATATATATATATATATATATATATTCTGCTTGACATAAGTGACTGCTGGCACCAGTTCCATGAAGGAATATTTCTTATGTTTGGATACAAACGTGCCTAGAGCGAACGGGTCTCTCACTAATATGTCTGATGCGAACGAGTTTGATGAAGATATTGAACCAAAGCAGGAAATATATGCAATGCATGTAATAACTGACACTGTGAAGTAAATGAGATTGGTTTGTATCATGGTGAATTGAAAATTCTTCGACAGAACACAGATCTCAGCAAGCAATTATAAGATATATTGCGGGTCCGATAAAGTGCATGCAAAGATATATAAAACGTGGTTTCGAGGAAAGAAATCCACCCCTATGCCTGACACCACACAAGAGTTGAAGAAAGTCGTGGTCAAAATGCCGCCACCATGATGTAGACCAAATAGAAATCGTGTTTTATTGACAAAACAGCCTAAGCCATTAAAAATTACACTCGAGAGCCCACCAAGGTGTCGAAGAAACAATTGCTCGTCGTGCGAAGAATAAGCAAAACTCAAGTCAATGAAAACAGTGAACTATGAAAGAAGAATGGCTAAGGATAGTGTATCATATATTGCTTTTCATAATGCAAATATTACGATGATATAGATATATATTAAAGAAATCAATTATAAAATACTACTTTAGAATTATACTAAGGGGATGTAATGATGAAAGCAGCGGTCAAGACTGCGAGGCATTTGACTGTGAAACAAAACAAAACGCATCGCATTGGTATTTATTTAGTACCTAAAACAATGGAAAAAGTGACTCCGAATCTTTAATGGGGAGCATACACAATTAAATGTGTCGGTGGCTTTGGTTTCAATTTGTCATTTACATTATTCTAGAAAAGATCGAAAGTATCTCAGTCTTCAGAGTGAGTTTGATGAGTGGTACAATATGGGAGGTGGATGGAACACTTTTATTGCACGTTTTCTACTGTTGCAATAATTCACCACTGTAACTGGAGACAGAAGTAATCGATATTTGCTACATCATTTTATTTTATTCTGAATTGCAAAACCAACTGTTTAGAAATGATAGCAATGTGATCCATTACATAGGATGCTGGGTGATAATGGTCATTTTAACAATTTTTGATCATGATTAACCTTTTCAAAAATGTGTGATTTGTCACAATTAGAAAATAGGGTAATCGATATTACTTTGCATGAAAGGTGTATCAAAACTAAGTAGAATATAATGTCAGGCAAAACAGGCCGTAACGTGTTCGTCATACTCAATTAAATGTCTGGTTACCGCAAATATTGCACATCTCCGTGCGTAAATGTATGTGTGTGCAGTGACTGATAAATGATTTTGGCGCCCCTTTTCTCCGCCAGATTTACTGCACCTCTTCCTGCTCCAAACAAAGCCTTTGAATCATTTCCTGAAAGACCATTCCGCGTTAACCTAGCATAATAAATAACTAGAGGTTTATATATGCAAAACATTTACATTTCTAACAAATCGTAGCAAGTAACATGTATATAAACACTTGAAACGATCTTGCTTTCTGTATATCTGATTCTTTCTCTGACAGATACGTTTCGCAACAATAGCCAAGAAACTCTAAATGTGTACGATATATGATCTGATGATATTTTCTGGTCATTATTATCAATTTTATGTTTTCACTTTTACCCATTTTAAATTCATTTGTAATTAAACGTTTGAGAAGTAACCGTAAAACCCTCTCTAACAATGATCACCTTGCAGTGTAAATCTTGATTAAATTGCTGTCCACTCAGCCATGCTGTCCTTTGGGTCATAAACAAACACCTAACCATAAACTAAATGTAATATTACTCAGTGATAAAAATATCATAACTGTAATATGTTTAAAGTACGATATTTTGTGTTGTAATACTCGATATCTATGTGTTTTGTGTGGTAATTATTGTCTCGATGTTTTCCTCTATTTATACAGCAATTATTTATGCATTATTCTGTTTTGTGGCTAGTTTTATTTGGTTCATGTATCTTTGAATACCACTTCTTTTATAAACCATCAGCTGTCATTTAGAAAATCAGTTTTGGGAAATAGACAGACTACGATACTATAGTAATGGACGATAAATTGAAATAATATGGCTTCATTTCTCTCTTTCTTTCTCTCTCTCTCTCTCTCTCTCTCTCTCTTCATATTAAAAACTGTATTTTATACTGTTTTGTAAGCTAGGCATATTTTAATATTATTTTGAACGACTGTCTTCATGATTTAAATAATAACGAAGGAACAGAGATTAACGTCTATAACATATGGGACACGTTTTCCATATTTTATTCAAAATTGTATTAATGTCATTCAGTATCTTCACATACTTAGTATAGTTTACAATCATGATCAAAGTAAAGTCAGTATCAATCGCAGTGCATCAGTGCATATAAAACCTAACATTAACAATGAAAATGTCTCTACAGAATGATAACAATTTGTGAATAAATGAAAGGTCCCATGAGTCTACTTTCTGTATTAAGCGTTATTTCTTCATAGACTGGGCACTGAAGGCATACATGTTTCCATGTGGAGTTTCAGTTGTTCAAATTGCGTTGTTAAACTAAACATTTCTTTCTACATTCAGATTTTACGGTTTGATTTGTATATGTAATATTCCTGATTTGTTATGATTGTAAACATTTATTGAATTAATTACAGCAAAATACTGTGGCGATTCTGGATATCTCCGTATATCTCTAATTCATGCGTTTTTTGAACGTTGCATGGCCCTAGTTTGCAAAAGAACGTTGTCCATAGTATAGCTTCGTTTTCATAGTGGGAATAAGGAGTATACGATTGTCAGAAGAGGAGCGTAAGTATCTGCTCATGATTACACACGGGTAAGGCTAGATAGGTATGTTGGACTGGAGTAAGTTACTGAAACGTAGCACAGAGAACACATTCTGTGTTTGATTCTGGATCGAATGGATAACCAATGTAGGGAACAGTGCAGCGGGGATGTGTACTCTGATCGTGTTACTCAAAGGATGATCTGAACAATTGTGTTTTGAATTTTTCAAATTTTCTGGAGTATATATTGACATGAACCAGGCCTAACTGAGATACATCAGTCCATTCTTGAAAGTACTAATGAGTGCACAAGTGTTTTAGGGGCATCTTCGCAAAAGATATTTCGAAAAAGGAGCTAATGCGTCTCAGCTCAAGAAATGCAGCCTTGAATATGTTCATGACATGTTGGTGCAATGCGAGATTTCTGTCCACATTAGACCGCTCCGGTGGTATAGTGGGTAGAGCGTCCGCCTCGGAAGCTGGAGGTCTTGGGCTCGAGCACTGGCCGAGTCATACCTAAATACAAAAATGGTACAAACAGCTGCCTCGCTTGGTGCTCAGCATACAAATCAGGTCGGCCTTATGCCATAATAATGTGGCTGGGTGAGAGATCATGGTACATGTATGACGCATGATGGCTCAATGCTAGACATCACTAAAAATTGCCACAATGCAGACGTCGTTGCGATATGACAGAATATTTCAAAAGCTACGTTAAAAATCTCAATTACAATCACACTGTCCAGATTAACACCTAGATTACGTATTCACTGTGTGAATTTAATATTGATGTTGCTGATATTTATTGTTTGCTGTAAAGGATCTGAATTATAAAGGCTTTGTGTTGTGGTGCGAATGGACTCGATTGTATCACCATTATTCTATAGCTTGTTACATGTTAAAAATTATTTCACTATTCCTTGGATAGTAGCATCAACTTCAGTTAGTTGGCTGAATTTGTATGTTTGGGCATAATATGCATACAACTGGTAAGACACTGGATGATGATATATGACACTGAATGTATAGAATGAAGAAAAACGTCCACGAACAGACCACTGTTGAACACTACAAATCCATCAACTGGGCTTGAATTTATGCCATTTCCATATACAATGTGCGTGCCGTTGAGTAAGTAGGACTTAAACCACAGTAAGTCTGTAAACTACCATCCTTATCAAAATTATCATTGCATTATATGCACTCCAAGCAATAATAATTCCAGAATTATCCTTATATTAGCGATGACAGTATTTACTAATAGGTGTGATATTACATCCTCAGAGAGAAATGTATAGACACCAAGACATAAATATAGATTAGATTACATAGTTTCCACGCTCACTATTCTTATCGAGTTTTGATACAAGGTACAACTGATAAGATTACATACATGTCTGTACTAAAATGAGCAGCGTATCGTGTCATTGGTATAGGGTCATAGTTCATGAAAAACAATAATTTTGTATATCGTAAACTAGAATTGAATATTACAAATTAAGTTTAAGGATATCTAAGTGATATCTTACGTGATTATCATTTTGTCATTCAAAGTAATTTTTGAAGCAATAATATATAGGCAATAATAAATTAGTTGTCATTGACTAAATAATCATGCTCAGTTTTACGTTGCATCACTCTACTATAGTAAAGCTCCAATAAATAAGCAAATAACTAGAGATTGTAGATGTCTAAGTGCCCCGATTGAAACCATTAAACTATAACAATACATGATATAGTCTTATACTCAATCATTTCACTAAACGTTCAGAGTTCGATATACCCCAGCTGCTGATTAAAAATAACCCAAAAATCTTCAGCTTTAATGCTACGCTCGAAAAACCGCGGATCGTAGTTTACTTTATTTGATTAAGTGTGGTGATTTTGTGCACGTGATGTATTTTATAACAAACGATACTCTCTGATGAATCTGATAAGGTTATTCTAACTTCAAAATGTTCGAGAAAAAGTATCTTTTTTGGTGCATATGAAAAACATGTATTGCTAGGAACATAATCAACTTTGCTTTGTAACCGTATTATGTATCAAGTTCGATATTCTATAGATGCTGTGTCAAACTGATACTGATACTGATTGACATAAACGTTGTTTAACATATCAATTAAATCATGCACAATACCATTATTTGTATGGTGACATCTCCTGTTTTGACCGAATATAATAATATACCTGCGGACAATCCAATTCTTTGTGTAGGTCAGTCCCAACAGAAATCTAGTGCTGACAATGCAAACCATAGTTCAAAGAGCGTGCGTAACCTATCACCAGTGACCAATTTCAGATTGATTGCTTTAATTTTATCTCACAAGATCATGGTATTAAACGGATGTCATTGAAAGTGTGTAATTTACAATTGTAAACAAACGTAACAGTAAATATTATTTTGTTTCAGATGCGATTATAGGAATCTGGGCGAGAAATATACCGCCTCTTCTGTATCCTTAAAGTCGTTGACGACAACGGTGTCTTAATTGCAAACAAGCGTCAAAATAATTTGATTAATTTTTCTGATTCGAATTGTGATGGCGTCTCTGCCTCTTGTGTTGCAAAAGTGACTGATTTAGGTACCGTAGGAATAGCGTCTATAAATGAAATTTGTTTGCCCATGTACTCGAGAAAGGAAATTGTTTTCCTCGCATTGTGGCTGAGCTGGAAAAATCATTTATTATTTTTTAGCACTTGACAGCTACAGTAGCGCACCTATTGACGAAATTTATTTGCTAGAGATGAAAATATTAATGCAACGCTTCCGGTGTGCCTTCATCCTCGATGAACGTGCGTCATAGTGGGCAGATCAACAGACCTGGAATCGAATACGCGGTAAGGCGTCGACACGATATTCGACTCGAACGGGTTTGAACAGGAAACATTTTTTGTTCTTCGTCGACACTGGGTTATCAGCTGCTGAAATATTGAACACTAACGGTTGCAATCACTTACACATTCATAATATGCGGAGTCATCGTTACTAGAATATTGGATTAACTTGAGCTTTCACCAATTTTATAAGAGCTGTTTTACCCCACATTGTCTTTTAAAAGCCAGGCATGTGTATATCCCAACGGAAGTATGTAAACTTGTCATTTTCAGAGTAAACTAAGATAATAAAAGCTACAGTCCTAATTTGGCCACAACAAATGAAAACTGTGTAAATATGGCACTGAAATAATGTTGAATTACACCGATGTTTAAATTTCAGAACATATTAACAAAGTAAAAGCAAATATTCCTCCAATGGCGTCAGCAAACAGCAATGGTGGAAATGTATTAATTTATGTGGGTAAGATTAGATCGAGATTGAGGAGTCCTTCCGCCGTAACAGCAAACAGCCAACTTTAAATAATTACAAACATTTTCATTTTCATGGCATAGTAAGAGAAGAAGGCCGAACATACTTTTCTTGCTGATCGCAATCTGTGGTGCAAGTCTAATTTCACCTGCGAACCTGTTTGATGAAAAAGGTTGATACAGGTAAGCGCTGAGAATGACTAGACATAAACACAGATGATTAAAAGCATGTAAAATTGAATGTACGATGGTAAATGAAGAAAACTCATACTAAGATGACTTTTAGACTGTTACATTATGTTATAGAATAAAACAAAAATGTGGTCAGTTTATGCAAGGAACATCACTTGGATAAATATTTCATTTGGACATCTTGCCTTATAGAAACAAAGAATAATAATTGAGTATGATGGAAGCAGAGATTCTTGTGCATCGTTTACGTTTGTAAATGAAAACGCCGAAACCTAAAGTCGGCCAGTAAGGCGCATCATATGCTTTAGTGGCCCTACCATCACCAAAACGAGTATTAACTTTAATATGAATAGATATACAATAATTTTCAAAGGCAGAAGCTCTATCTGCTCGGGAAATGGACGAACCCGCCCATACACGAGTCTCCTGCTGCCTTGCTGGTTGGCTTTGGTTAGCCAAAACTCTAAGGAAGTAAACCCTAAAAGACAATCCGTAGTGGAGACCATAAGGCAGTTGGACGATGTACTACATCCCCTTATGGTGACGCCTTGGTCTGGAGAGGAATGGGCTCTGCCAGACAACTTTGGCGCAAGACCCATTGATAATGCTGGACAAATCTGAAGTTATATCATATCGTTCTTCGTCCGGGTCAACAAGGACCGCGCATGTCATTGTCCACCAGGACGCAGGTGACAAAAGTGTGCTACTGGTACTTTGCATAAAACCAGAGCTAGAAACAATGTTGCCATCTCCACTTGGAACATTAGAACTCTAGCGCAAACTGGAATAATGCAATAGTTGACACATAAGATGGAACACTATACACGGCACATACTGGTACAGTGCAAAGTAAGATGGAAGGCCCTAGGAGAACACGAAACTGAAGATGGGCATATATTATGAAATAGTGGAGAGTTGGACAAGTCCATAAATGGAGTAGGCTTCCTTGTAAACAAAGCCATTAAGGGATCAATTCTTGAATGTTGCCTCATATCTAGCAGAATCATCTCCATTCGTCTGAAAGCATCACCTTTTAACATCACTATTATCCAAGTCTATCCTCCAACTACTGACCATGATGATGCAGAAATAGAGAGTTCTACAGCAAAATCCAGGGTATAACAAACATGGTTAGTAAAAAAGACATACTTATTATCCAAGTAGACTGGAATGCCAAAGTTTGCAAACATGTTATAAATTACTGGGAGGATCATTTTGGACCTTATTGTAACGATCTTATCAATGAAAGAGGGTGACTGCTGCTCGAGTTCGCAAGCTACATAACATGGTACTAGCCAACACCCTAGGCCAACATAAAGCATCACCATTCTGGATACGGCACGCACCAAATGGAACCCATCATAACCAGATCAACTACATGCGGTTCAACATCGATACCGCTCTGGCACCAATAGAGCAAAAACAAGAACATTTCCAGGTGCTGATGTTGGGAGTGATCACGATCTCGTCATTACGAACGTCCGAGTGAGGTTGATGAAAATTAACAAGCCAAAGAAAATCAGGCTCAAATTCAACCTTGAATAACTGAAGGACCCTAACATTTGCATGTCATTCCAAGCCACGATTGAATGAAAATTTGCTCACTTGTTGTGATGGATGTTGATGTTAAAGTGATGACTGACACTTTTAACACAGCCATGAAAACAGTTGCCAAGGACATCATTGGCCTCCATCATCCAAATAAGAAACACTGGTTTACAGAAGAGATTCTGAATCTGTGTGATGCCCAAATAGACCTGAAAAACACCAAACACACAACATGGGAAGTGGAAAATCGAGAAATAAACAAGAATATCAGAAACACTTGAAAAAATCAAAAGGAGATTGGATTGCAAAAAAGTGCACAGAAATAGAGAGCAGTTTTATAAAGAATAATAGCAAGAAAAGCATTCCAAATTGTGAAATAACTCACCAGCCGGTACCATTCAAGACACAAATGGCAGTGCGGAAAGATCGATTGAGTATTGTAAAGAAGTCTATAACCATCCGTCCACAGGAGATCCAGAGGTGTTTGAAATTCTAAACTCCACCAATGATGATGATGTCCCCATTCTAAAAGAAGAGTTGGAGTCAGCAATATGAAAACTGAAGAATTGGAAGGCAGCTGGAGTAGATAACATCCTAGCTGAACGTATCAAGAATGTGGGGAATCAGTGATAGAGCTACTAACAAACATTTGCAACAAGATCTGGCAGAGAGGCGAGTGGCCAACACAGTGGACCCAGTCACTGATTATAACACTCCCCAGAAAAGGCAACCTCTAGCTGTGCCCAAATTACAAAATTATCAGTTTGATCAGCCATGTGAGTAAGGTGATGCTGAAGATCATCTTGAACATACTAAAACCACAAGCAGAAGAAATAATCGCTGACGAACAGGCAGGGAACCGGAGTCGAAGAAGCACAACAGAAAAAATATTGAATCTTAGAGTTCTGTGTGAAAAGTACTCACAACATCAGCAAGACATCTATCATGTGTTCATAGATTTCAAAAAGGCTTTTAACAGAGTGTGGCATGAGGCATTGTGGGCCACAATGAATAAGTACAACATGGATCAAATGTTGACCAACACCATCAAGAAGCTGTACGCCAAGGCTACCAGTGCAGTAATTGCTCAAGATTATGAGGTAGACTAGTTCAAGACTACAGTTGGAGTACTGCAACGCTGTGTCCTGTTACCCACACTGTTTAACATCTACTTGGAGCGCATCATGAGCGAAGCCCTGAAAAACCACTGTGGGACAGTCAGCTTTGGAGGACGTAATATCAACAACCTCCGCTTTGGAGACGACATTGATGGGCTGGCAGACAGTCAAGACGAGCTTGCCACCTTAGCGAAGAACCTGGATGACACATCTCCCAGATTTGACATGGATATAAGTGCCGAGAAAACAAAGCTGATGACAAATAGTGGCAAACAAATAGCATCCAAGATTAAAGTCAGATGACAGGATCTGGATACAGTGGGCGAATTCGAATATTATGATTCCATATTCACGGATGAAGAATCAAGAGCAGTAATTTTGTCACGAGCAGCACAAACAACGGCAGCTATGTCAAAGCTAAGACCAATCTAGAGATACAATTATATCTGACTGAAAACTAAAATCAAACTCTTGAGAGCACTGGTCATCTCAATTTTTCTGTATTCATGTGAGGCCTGGACCCTAACTGCAGAATTACAACAAAGAATCTAGGCAATTGAAATGAGATGCTACAGATCCATCCTTGACATCTCTTACCCCACAAGTGATGAGGTGCGTAACTCTATCAGGCACAAAGTAGGCCATTATGAAAACCTCCTCATCAGTATCAAAAAGATAAAGCTTGGCCATGTCAATAGAGCCGACAGTCTATCCACACCAATACAGCATGGTAGTGTTCAAAATGGTAGAAGGAGAGGTAGACAGAGAAAAAAGTGGAGTGACAACATCACAGAATGGGACCAAGAAAAGTTTCACAGAGACACATTCATGGGCACATGATCGAGACATGTGGAGGGAACTGGTCAGATGTTCAGCAACACAATGCCTCAAGGACCACATTAGGTCAAGAGACTGATGATGATGATACAATAATTACCAAACCAAGGAAGAGAATGAAATGACGCTATCACAATGATCGTCAATTTGTATTATCTGGGATGGGCTCGATAAAATTAAATTGCACATTTGAAGTATGCATAAATCCAGATCGTACATTTGATCTTAACATAATGTAGGGCATTTTTCAATATCACCGGTGATAACAAAGATATCATATGCCTTCATACAACATAATTGAGTTTTGGAAAGTAAATCGATGCTCCACCAACAGACGGCCAACGACAATTTTGTGTTTGAAGTATTTAACGTCTGGCATTGAACCGTCTTCGTGGTTGATATTTAAGATTTACTATTGTCCATACGTGATCGATTCTGAACAGCCACTTGTTGATGATATTACAGATATATTGACGGACAATTATATCAAATCGGACCAACATAAACATATCGACCAGTAATGACGTGGAACGCATATAACTGTCCCTCAGGTTATAAAGAAACAACTAACCATAAAGCGAATTTAATTGTACTTAAAGATCCAAGTATCATAACTGTAATGTGCATAAAGTGTCATATGTTGTGTAATAATAATCGATAGTGATGTTGTTGTGTGGTACATAATATATGTTTGTTTTCTTTTATTTACACATAAATTATTGATGCATTATTCTCTTTTGTGGCTAGTTATGTTTGCGCATGTATCTTCGACAAACATTTCGTTTTTAAACTATAATGTGTCATTTCGTAAATCAGATTAGGCAACATAAATGCACTTCATACCTTGATCTAGTAATGGACAATGAATACAAATTAACTGACTTGATTTCTCACTTTCTTTCTATCTGTTTGTATCTCTCTCTCTCTCTCTCTCTCTCTCTCTCTCTCTCTCTCTCTCTGGTCTCTCTCTCTCTCTCTCTCTCTCTCCATACATTAAACCATATTTTCTATTGTTTTGTATGTTATGCATCTTTCAATATTATTTTTAACGACTGCCATGAGGATTTAAAGCCTAACAAAGTTGCTGAGATTAATATATACTAAATATGGTGTGAGATTTCTTCCTTTAATTGAAGTTTGAATTTATGTCACTCATCATCTTAACATAATTAGTATAGTTTACAATCATGATCGACATTAAGCCATCATCATCTGCAGTGCATTGGTGCAATGCGTGTACATATCGAACATAAACTTAACAATCTAAATTGTATCTAAAGAATGATAACGATATATGGATAACAGGGTGATCAGCGCAGTCGAATATTTATATTAGGTGTTATTGCGTCATATAATGGGCGCTGATAGGCAAATATTTGTCCTAAAGGAGATTATCAGGGGTGCAAATTGAGTAGTGAAACTGAATATTTATTTTACTTCCATCTGATACTCCTTGATTTTTATATGTAATATTCCTGAGTTTTAAAGATTGTACACATTTTGTGAGTTAATTACAGAATAATACTGTTCCGATTATGGATATCTCCAGATATAACCGATCCATCTGTTTCGTCAACGCTTTTAACCATGTCTTCCCGTGTTCTTTCACTCCGGGTAAGGGAAGTGACATAATAACAAATATGAGCACCAGAAATGTGATCCGTGTCAAGGCGTATGTATCGCTGGCACAAAAGCACTGCAAGAGCTCAGTTACTGATATTTCTAATATTGTATCATGTTTGTTAATGCAAGCCGTACTGAAATAACACCAACGTGTTCTCTTTACACGATTGTTTTCCAAATTATAATTTACAAAATGATGAAAATGACGGAGAGACACAGTGATACTAATGTTATCTACATTATTTATACTCTTTCACTCTTTATTTATCTCGTTGTTCTTTGTCTTCTTATTAATGTTTGTCTTTAGGGATTGGATCGGATACTTTCTGGTAAGTAGCTTGGATTATAGTCGGTAGAGTCTAGCCTATAGGTTCTACCTTAACAAGTCTCTAGTTTATGAATATGCAGCTTTCATTTGATCATACTTGCTAATATTAACCAATGGCTTTTCGATTAAATCTAAGCTGCAAATAATCCATTCATTTTATGAAGACAATATAATGTGAGCATTATAAAAACACAAAATCATTCATTTTAAAGATATCTGTTTTTAAAACGCTTGGGTCCATTTCGTCAATGACGATTATTGTTCATGTGAAGTTATTAATTTCTAGATTGAGAGCGAGATCATATGAAATACGTGTCACACAATGATACTATTATCTGAAGTATGGTTAAATTGGTAGAAACCAAACGAATCAGTACTGATGATGTTGATAAATTTAGACTTTTTGAGGTACAAGTAAAGCATTGATCTTATTAAACGAGTTCTGTATATAATAGTAGTGCTTTACTTTGTTAAATTCGACATGATTTTCAGCCTCGTCTACCTCAATTCGACAATTGCATTATATTTTCTCTAATGCCTCTGAGATTTCGTTACGATTGCAATATGTACATGGTGTGTATCTAGTAATTCCTTACTCCATCCAAATCAATAATTTATTTTCATAAGAAATAAACACGGAATATATATTGAAAGCTTATAGTATATTACAGTTGTTTGTAAAGAAATAACTTATAACTAGTATTCAGCTTCTTATTAAGAGAAAACAACATTTCTTCGGGCTTGCAACTATAAAATAAATCATGTTATTCTGTCCCCTTTAACAACTAAAACTTGCTAAGATTAGTATTTGTAAATTTCTTAATTGTCTATCTTAATGACGGCATAATTATTGTATGTATTCCAATCGTTACATCATCTGCCTTCTACAGGTGTTTTACATTACTATGAAAACGTCACTTCTATGGAATATGGAAGATAACATTTCGAAACAATATAATCATACATACAGAGTCTACGTTTTAACTGCTTTCTGACGTGTTCCACACGTATATATTGACGGAATGACAGCCATTACATGGTGCTAGGTTACTCGATACAACATGCGACTTGTTTAGTGACCGCTTGGACTATTGATCTATTCTTTTCAGAAATTATATTACACTACTACTACTGCTACTAGGATGACTACTAGAAGAGCCACTTTTTTACAAATGCTAATTATTAGCAGTAGCGTTCTTATTTCTATTATTATAATCATCATCATCATCATCATCATTATTATTGGCACCATCCTTTTCACATTTGTTTAACATTAGTGTATAGTATGTTTCATCCATTATTACCGTCTTCATATATTTAAAATGGTATACCTGGCAGCATAGGTATTACCCTGAACATTAGTATATATCATTCGAAATTGCTTTCTGGAAACAGGACAAAACATTGCAGATTGGTGATATCACAATCATGTTTATTATGTCGATCCGAAATATTATGAAAGATATACATTGGAAACAATTTAAAACTCCCTTTTAAAGTATATATATATATATATATATATATATATATATATATATATATATATATATATATGTATGTATGTATGTATGTATTTATATAATGAATACATAGAGATAAACATTTTTACTAATATATTCATTATGGATAATGTACATTTAAAAAAAGGATTAAAGAATGTCGTATAGCGTTTTATAATTTAGTCATTGGGATATATCATATTAAGACGGTGAATCGAACAGGTTTTCTTTAGCAGACGTTCCATTTGAGAGTCAGCTATGACAACAGGTTGAAAAGATAAATATTGCACAGTATGGTAACACGTCAAAATGTGTGGCAACATATGATCAAAATATATATAGATGATAAATCAAATGTCAAGAGAAAGATATGATGCTACTGGCATTAAATGTAACATAAATCTTGGAATCATTGGAAGAAAGAAATGGAACACTATAAACAAATATTCTTTTCATAATCCTGATTTTGTTAGCTAGGGAATTTAATATGAAAGCGATATATTGAATGTATATGATCTATATGTTGGTAAATTATTTCCAAACATGTTCAATAGATCCTGGACGTACTATTCTGCAACGGTTTATTAGTCAATACAACTAAAGGTGAACGTGCTCAACCCCAGTTAAAGAAAGACCACTAAGTCATGCTAAAATGTAAATCACGCTCTTATAATCACTGGCGAACTGCAACGAACATTGTGAAAATCATATTAATTGCTACAATTAATCTGTTAAACTGAAACCTCATGTGTCATTTCACAACACTTAACAAACTGAAGACAGATGAATCATAACATAGTTGTATGATTTTACGATATTGTATAAACAATGCTATACCATGCCATGTAGCCACCTGGTTCATATTATTGGAAAATACAACACACAATAGTCTCAATTAAGCCTTCTTTTACAATGGCACGGGTTTCCTATATCCACATTTTATACGTACTATCAAGCCGGGGCAAATGAGAGCTAATTGTAATTAAGAAAAAAAACAACAGTAATGAAGCAGTATTGGGAGGCCTTGAGAATGTCTCGAACATGAGACCCTTTGAGCCTGGGCCTGAGGCTTAACCATGTAGCTGATGTAAAACAAAAGGTGAATAATTTACTCTTGTAAATAGCGATAAACAATTATTTACATTGAACAAATTATCCACTCAAAACATTCAAGGAAATAATGCTTACATTGAGCTAGAGAAAAAATAACATAATATAGACAAACAACATATAACAGAACGAAGTTTTCGTGTACGGCAGTGCGATTTGCAGTATAGATCAATCAAAAGGTGATACGAGAAAAGGTACGAGTTTCCCATTATAAAATATTGACCTTGTGACAATCGTAACCAGAAAGGAAATGACAAGAGTGTTTGTAAGAAAGCAGCTGATATGGTAAATACTTGCATATCAATCATATATCAAACTAAAATTGCATTAAACAGTAACATTAGTTTCTACTGCCATTTACTCTTGTATTTAGTCTATTTTATATATAAGTGTGTAACTTTCTTAACGTGAACAGTGCAAACATTCGTTTGGGCGGACTTATGCTTCTATGTTATTGCTGAGCTACATTGATAGACAAGACACACAGTATCATTGCGCGAGGATATAACTCTTTTCTGCCATATTTTCCCGTACAAGAAGCAGATGACGAAATGATATCCATTTTAAAATGAGTCTCACTACTTTTATCACGCAACAGAGGTATCATGGTTATGACTTTTGGTGTGTGTTTGGGGACCAAAAAGAAAACTAACTGCGTACAATAATGTCAGAACCTGACAAGAATATTTTGAATTTTACGTCGGTGCAACTGAAGATCGGTGTCCCGCATTGGTTTTGGATTCCAGATATAATTGTTGTTACATTTTTACCACTTTTGCATTTTGTACTTTAGACATTTTAAACATAAATCTTTACATATATCATCGTTGCACTTTACTTTAAGTTGTAAATATAATATTTACAGCACCTGCGTTGTAAGTATTCCAGAACCAGTTTATACTCGGATTAGTCGCCAAGTCGCCATTGTAATTGGTTGCACCTTGGTCTGGTAAATATGTCTATAAATAAGGGTTTGAGAAACAACTAATACATTCCGCTTATATAAATGAATTAAATCCATTACCAGAGTTTGCGGATGTGTTGTTGTCATTAGATATAATTGGTGACAAACTATTTATTTATAATATAAATTTAAATTACTAAACATTCTTCTGACTTCAGGACAAAACATTTTATTTTGTGAACACATGCAATGCCATACTTGACATTTATCAACGTATATATATAGGTACATTCATAATGATAGCATTACGTTTAAAACGTATTTGCTCTGATAAGAAGAGCTTAAAGTTCACGTCAGTTCCCTATCAATACTTCTAACATAACAAAGTTTCTGGAAACAAGCCGCATGCGCTAGTTTCCAACACCATTGCAAGACGGATCGAGATATTCGCTAATATTGTATTGCGGGAAGGCTATGATGTCATGTTACTTACATCGTTCGAGGTTACCGTGATAGATACATTCAATAAGTGCTTGCCTTGCGCGCAGTCACTCATTAGTGGATATGTTATGTTCGCCTTGAAACCGAAGGTAGCTGGCAAATTCTCCTTACATTAAATATCCCAAGTTCTCTATCATTGCTATATGGCTGCCATATATAGAAGAGCCCAGTACAATTTGTATACACTATGTACATGCGAATTTACTAGATTGAAGAATTCCGGTTGTGATTCATATCATGTTAGTGACCGATAGTCGTCTGTTCATGAATGGTTAGAACGCTATCGAACGAATGAATAATTACAATTCCAAACATGAAAGAAACCAATTAAACAAACGGTTTGAACAATCTCGTCAGACAAATTCGAAACATTGCGTCTATCGTAGTTTCCCACGAAGTCAATGGTTTTACAATATCTCATCAATACCACGGACCTGCATCTAAATATTTCAGCTTGCATAATATATTCCATCTAGTATATTAGTAATTTATTTTTAAGGAAGGTTTTGTGACTCAAAATTGCCACAAAAAGATGCCTTCTTTTTGTCACTGACACGGGAAAGGACGTACACCAAAACGTTTGCTAATGTGGTTTGATCCACGTTTTGGACGACAAAAAATGTTTGACTACCACAGATTATATTTGCACCGAGATACTTTCAACGTGAGGAAATACATCGACGTTTCCTGGTAGTGCTATTATACTGCCATGCGCGTGTACATCTTCGATCCCATTCATTATCTCGAGTTGTCATGACTTCTAGGGATTGCGTTGCTGTAAAAAACCATGGTTGAGCAGGATATTATCAAGGACATTCGTCGGTATATTTTGTCGAAAGTGGAATATTAAACTGGATTTCATGTATCACAGTAGCCAATTCTTTTTTTACATACACCTCAGAGCTAAAGTTTTGTGAAATAAAAATACTTTCTTTCCTACTTCAGCATACATGTCACACACAGTCACATAGAACAATATTGGTTTAGGACAAAACCAGGTACTATATTTCATTTAAGAGAGATAACTCTGCTGGAAATATACATGGGTAAGAATGATTCAGTCACATCAGACCCAGTTTAAAATGAAATCATTCTGCAGTATGTAAACGTGTAGGAACACACATAACACAAGATAACGCAAATTAGCAATTAGAATGGATTTTAAATCATAGTTTTGATCTGCGATCATACAAAATTGTTTTACATGGCAACTGAAACTTTGTTTTACGCAAAAGAAAATAATATTCATTAACGTAATAGCTCCTTAATATTATACTATAATATTCTGAAATTTTAAATTCTATCGAATATTGCTTAATATTATACTATAATATTCTGAAATTTTAAATTCTATCGAATATTGCTTAATATTATACTATAATATTCTGAAATTTTAAATTCTATCGAATATTGCTTAATATTATACTATAATATTCTGAAATTTTAAATTCTATCGAATATTGCTTAATATTATACTATAATATTCTGAAATTTTAAATTCTATCGAATATTGCTTAATATTATACTATAACATTCTGAAATTTTAAATTCTATCGAATATTGCTTAATATTATACTATAACATTCTGAAATTTTAAATTCTATCGAATATTGCTTAATATTATACTAGAATATTCTGAAATTTTAAATTCTATCGAATATTGCTTAATATTATACTATAATATTCTGAAATTTTAAATTCTATCGAATATTGCTTAATATTATACTATAATATTCTGAAATTTTAAATTCTATCGAATATTGCTTAATATTATACTATAATATTCTGAAATTTTAAATTCTATCGAATATTGCTTAATATTATACCATAATATTCTGAAATTTTAAATTCTATCAAATATTGCTTAATATTATACTATAATATTCTGAAATTTTAAATTCTATCGAATATTGCTTAATATTATACTATAATATTCTGAAATTTTAAATTCTATCGAATATTGCTTAATAATATACTATAATATTCTGAAATTTTAAATTCTATCGAATATTGCTTAATATTATACTATAATATTATGAAATTTTAAATTCTATCGAATATTGCTTAATATTATACTATAATATTCTGAAATTTTAAATTCTATCGAATATTGCTTAATATTATACTATAAAATTCTGAAATTTTAAATTCTATCGAATATTGCTTAATTTTATACTATAATATTCTGAAATTTTAAATTCTATCGAATATTGCTTAATGTTATACTATCATATTCTGAAATTTTAAATTCTATCGAATATTGCTTAATGTTATACTATAATATTCTGAAATTTTAAATTCTATCGAATATTGCTTAATGTTATACTATAATATTCTGAAATTTTAAATTCTATCGAATATTGCTTAATGTTATACTATAATATTCTGAGATTTTAAATTCTATCGAATATTGCTTAATATTATACTATAATATTCTGAAATTTTAAATTCTATCGAATATTGCTTAATATTATACTATAATATTCTGAAATTTTAAATTCTATCGAATATTGCTTAATATTATACTATAATATTCTGAAATTTTAAATTCTATCGAATATTGCTTAATATTATACTATAATATTCTGAAATTTTAAATTCTATCGAATATTGCTTAATATTATACTATAATATTCTGAAATTTTAAATTCTATCGAATATTGCTTAATATTATACTATAATATTCTGAAATTTTAAATTCTATCGAATATTGCTTAATATTATACTATAATATTCTGAAATTTTAAATTCTATCGAATATTGCTTAATATTATACTATAATATTCTGAAATTTTAAATTCTATCGAATATTGCTTAATATTATACTATAATATTCTGAAATTTTAAATTCTATCGAATATTGCTTAATAATATACTATAATATTCTGAAATTTTAAATTCTATCGAATATTGCTTAATATTATACTATAATATTCTGAAATTTTAAATTCTATCGAATATTGCTTAATATTATACTATAATATTCTGAAATTTTAAATTCTATCGAATATTGCTTAATATTATACCATAATATTCTGAAATTTTAAATTCTATCGAATATTGCTTAATATTATACTATAATATTCTGAAATTTTAAATTCTATCGAATATTGCTTAATATTATACTATAATATTCTGAAATTTTAAATTCTATCGAATATTGCTTAATAATATACTATAATATTCTGAAATTTTAAATTCTATCGAATATTGCTTAATATTATACTATAATATTATGAAATTTTAAATTCTATCGAATATTGCTTAATATTATACTATAAAATTCTGAAATTTTAAATTCTATCGAATATTGCTTAATGTTATACTATCATATTCTGAAATTTTAAATTCTATCGAATATTGCTTAATGTTATACTATAATATTCTGAAATTTTAAATTCTATCGAATATTGCTTAATGTTATACTATAATATTCTGAAATTTTAAATTCTATCGAATATTGCTTAATGTTATACTATAATATTCTGAGATTTTAAATTCTATCGAATATTGCTTAATATTATACTATAATATTCTGAAATTTTAAATTCTATCGAATATTGCTTAATATTATACTATAATATTCTGAAATTTTAAATTCTATCGAATATTGCTTAATATTATACTATAATATTCTGAAATTTTAAATTCTATCGAATATTGCTTAATATTATACTATAATATTCTGAAATTTTAAATTCTATCGAATATTGCTTAATATTATACTATAATATTCTGAAATTTTAAATTCTATCGAATATTGCTTAATATTATACTATAATATTCTGAAATTTTAAATTCTATCGAATATTGCTTAATATTATACTATAATATTCTGAAATTTTAAATTCTATCGAATATTGCTTAATATTATACTATAATATTCTGAAATTTTAAATTCTATCGAATATTGCTTAATATTATACTATAATATTCTGAAATTTTAAATTCTATCGAATATTGCTTAATATTATACTATAATATTCTGAAATTTTAAATTCTATCGAATATTGCTTAATATTATACTATAATATTCTGAAATTTTAAATTCTATCGAATATTGCTTAATATTATACTATAATATTCTGAAATTTTAAATTCTATCGAATATTGCTTAATATTATACTATAATATTCTGAAATTTTAAATTCTATCGAATATTGCTTAATAATATACTATAATATTCTGAAATTTTAAATTCTATCGAATATTGCTTAATATTATACTATAATATTCTGAAATTTTAAATTCTATCGAATATTGCTTAATATTATACTATAATATTCTGAAATTTTAAATTCTATCGAATATTGCTTAATATTATACTATAATATTCTGAAATTTTAAATTCTATCGAATATTGCTTAATAATATACTATAATATTCTGAAATTTTAAATTCTATCGAATATTGCTTAATATTATACTATAATATTCTGAAATTTTAAATTCTATCGAATATTGCTTAATATTATACTATAATATTCTGAAATTTTAAATTCTATCGAATATTGCTTAATAATATACTATAATATTCTGAAATTTTAAATTCTATCGAATATTGCTTAATATTATACTATAATATTCTGAAATTTTAAATTCTATCGAATATTGCTTAATATTATACTATAATATTCTGAAATTTTAAATTCTATCGAATATTGCTTAATATTATACTATAATATTCTGAAATTTTAAATTCTATCGAATATTGCTTAATATTATACTATAATATTCTGAAATTTTAAATTCTATCGAATATTGCTTAATGTTATACTATAATATTCTGAAATTTTAAATTCTATCGAATATTGCTTAATGTTATACTATAATATTCTGAAATTTTAAATTCTATCGAATATTGCTTAATGTTATACTATAATATTCTGAAATTTTAAATTCTATCGAATATTGCTTAATGTTATACTATAATATTCTGAAATTTTAAATTCTATCGAATATTGCTTAATGTTATACTATAATATTCTGAAATTTTAAATTCTATCGAATATTGCTTAATGTTATACTATAATATTCTGAAATTTTAAATTCTATCGAATATTGCTTAATATTATACTATAATATTCTGAAATTTTAAATTCTATCGAATATTGCTTAATATTATACTATAATATTCTGAAATTTTAAATTCTATCGAATATTGCTTAATATTATACTATAATATTCTGAAATTTTAAATTCTATCGAATATTGCTTAATATTATACTATAATATTCTGAAATTTTAAATTCTATCGAATATTGCTTAATGTTATACTATAATATTCTGAAATTTTAAATTCTATCGAATATTGCTTAATATTATACTATAATATTCTGAAATTTTAAATTCTATCGAATATTGCTTAATATTATACTATAATATTCTGAAATTTTAAATTCTATCGAATATTGCTTAATATTATACTATAATATTCTGAAATTTTAAATTCTATCGAATATTGCTTAATATTATACTATAATATTCTGAAATTTTAAATTCTATCGAATATTGCTTAATATTATACTATAATATTCTGAAATTTTAAATTCTATCGAATATTGCTCAGTGAGAAAAGCATCGTAACTTAGAATATTAAATTTGGTATTATATGTACTAAATAATTGTCAAAAGCATATTTATTGTAACCTGCTTAAATTCCAACACTCTATGTCAAAAACATATTACCTTTAATGAGCATAACTATTGATATTATATGAAACAATAATCAGTATCAAAAACATTTTACAATACACAATTTATAATATTGTGCTAAACAAATTCTCTCTTATTATGTCTTACGATTTATCCGATATTATTGTTTGGATCGTAGATTATCACAACGAGTTGTCGAATTTAGTTTATCTCGCTGTGTCCAGATGCTAATTACACCACAACACCATTACTACAAAATAATCATCATTTAAGGCTAATAAGCTGCACGATAGATTTTATATGAAACTAGGAATTAAGCATGGTACGCGTAAATAGCAGGATCGGCCATATTTTGCATAGGTTATTTGTCTTATTAAGACTGACACATCATATCAGCTGTACTTTGCAAAAAAAAACAGAGCATTTGATTTTCTAATTTCAAGTGTTCATCGCAGGGACAATGCTATAAATATGTCTTTTCATTACGTTTTTTCTATTAACTAGTATTCAATGATATGAACAGCCATAGAGTCTATAATGTAATAACGGTAATGTGTATTAATTGTATAAACAGTACAATAAACAAGACACAGTATATATTATAGTTAGTACACAACATAATTATATCTGAATATAACTTGTATGCTGTTGAGGTGATGATTTAACAAATTATACAGTTGCTTACTTCTATCCATGTACAATGAAATAATAAATATACATCAACTTAGAAATATAGGCATATCGGTAAAATATTCATCGTACTTTAAAAGAAATATAGTTTTCAGTCACAAACAAACCATATATTGTAATAATTTGCATCCACATGATGGATTAATTTAAAATACACATTCCTCTGAAACTAACCTCTTAATGTTGAGCGCCAAGCAATGCAGCTTCTTGTTCTACTTTTGTTCTTGTTGTCTTTGACATTTCTCTTCACGGTTTGTACACTATATAAATGTTTACCAGTAAAATGTTTGCTTGTTTGCCGGGTTTATTCTCAAACGCTTATTTAATTTGGAAATAATAGTCAGTGACAAGTATCTCAACATTTTCATTGGAATATTTTTATCAATTTTTTACCTGTCGCACTAGAACATAATACAAATTCTTATGTGAACTAGCCTCTCCCTCGCACTCCATGTATTCCACGATCACCGTGGGTTCCGCCAAAGTGAATATATAATAAATGGTGCCAGTAACGCACAGTCGCTAAATGGGTAATAACGTGGTTTTAGCGGGTTGTCCTTATATCAGTTATGCATATGGCCCAACTTGCGCAATCAAAATTCAGTATATACCAAAGACAAAATACATACATACATACATACATACATACATACATACATACATGCATGCATGCATGCATGCATGCATACATACATACATACATACATACATACATACATACATACATACATACATACATACATACATACATACATACATACATACATACATACATACATACATACAGTGCTAAAACGCACTCACACAAGTTCGACATGGTGAGAAGTTTAGATGACATCTCTTAGGACTGGAGTCCCCAGTTAGGAACGAAACATCGCGATCATCGCAACAGTCGACATTTGTCAATTACGGAGATTCGAACGCCGATAGCCACTATGGGTTAAAGACAAAATGGCCGACAAGGTGGATGTCATGTTTACAAGCTCTGGTCAATTTTGGAGACCTTAAAGAGTAGAGAGAAGTGTTTTCATTCCAATGATGCAATTATGATAGGTGAATACTTTGACAACAGAATGGTACTTGTACCATAGTTTTATGTAATCTACTTTTCAAGGAAATTTAAGAAAATTCAGTTTTCCTTTCAATCTTGAAAATAACAAGATAGCTGTCATGGAGTCAAGTCATGGGTTTATTAGCCCTAAGTATATCACCAAATTTGATGGCAAGATGTGATGAGTTTCTTTAAAGATAAAGTATTCATGGAGCGTTGGCCTTTTTTAGTGGTGGAATTATAATAGTGGCATTTACTATTTGACCTGACTTATGCGATTTATTTATATCCATTGTCCTCCCGATATGTATGAGGAGTTGTGTTCCGAAGTAACTGAATTCATTAGTTAGTCAATACATGTTATCTAAAGTGCAACTAGTTTTGCTAAACTCGCAATGCTTAGATGATGTTGATAATGATATTCATCACTGAATTGTTTAATTTTTTGGATATGATTTACCTGAATTATGTTGAAAGACATTCTTGGATGAATAGACGCAGGGGTGAGTGTGACACTCCGTTTATACATGTAACATGGTTATATACTATATATAAAAAAGATACACACCTGTCTTAATCGTCAGAAAATGTGCAATATCATGAAAATATGAATTTAGTTTAATTCTGAAAATACGGCATTATAAAACAGTAAGATATATTGATAGATATATCATCGTTCAATGCCCCTTACGTTCCAAATTACGAGTGCTATATACATGATATTCAATTTATGCTATATGTGATTGTTATTGCAATGAGTGGAGCTATATGATCTGACTCTACTCGATGTTGGATTCATATGTACTAATTATGTACATATGCCATCTACGGTCGGACTATGTTTAAGATCTGAATTAACATTTAAGCATATTTGGATCAAGATGTTAGACACGTGTTGAGCGGGTATGTCAGTTATGTTAAGCATCGTGGATAAAAGCTATAAGTATTTTATGAGCTGCTTTTGTGAGCTGGTGATCTCGTTATGTTATACCATTGTGAATGTGTGCTCAGCTTAGTGCCAGCAGGTATATCATTATATGTGTTATATAATAACTGTTAAGTGAGTAGATAGTGAGTAGATAGTGAGCAAATCGCATTTTTATGAGTTGACAAAAATATGAGAGTGGACGCATTAATCTTGGTATCGTAGCAATGTCTGAGTTACCCCAGGTATTACGTCTCATTAAAACAGTGGGAACAGTTACAGCTAAGTGATGCACAAGAGGTAGTAAAGCATACAACGGTTACATGTGTCTTAGCAGAATAGGACTCCTAATAGTTAATGCAAGTGTGAGCGACCGATAACAAGCTTTAACTAATTTATCAAATTTAATTGGACATTGCTGTGAACTACGGACATGGAGGACGAGCTAGAAATAGATGAGCTTTACAGTGGTGATGAAAAGTTAGACTTAGAATAACACTTGATAGTAACCCAGACTGAGAAAAGTATATACCTGCAAATCGATTCTAAATTTGAAACTTTGGACAGAGATGATTTTAGAAAGATGTATATGGAATTGGATACGCAGAATTTATAAGATATAAGACTATCACTACATGACCTGGCTAAATTGTAAAACAGTAATTATCCTGTGACTTGTATAGTTGAGAGGACAGTAAGATGTGATAGTGCGCCTCTAGAGGAGAGATTAGCTGAGGATATATTTATTCTATACCATTTCTTAGCAGGAGATAACTTATATGAAGTGAAAAGTCTCGCGTCGAGACAGAATCCACGCACGGCTATCCATGATCATAGCAGTACATGTGCGAGCCGAGTATCTAAAAGAAAAGGATCTGACAAACAGTCACAGCGGCCAGAATCGGAACCAGAACAGGTGATGAAGAACTCTGAATGCAATACAGTATCATCTCTTTTAAATGATAAAGATGACAGTTCCATAACAATAGAGAATGTATACAAGATAATAGATCTAAAACATTGTATACAAAACAATATTCAACAAATGAAAGATGACATCAGAAATGAATTGAAAACTGAGCTTGACAAGATATATAAAGAACTGCATACTAGAAATATGAACTCTACTAGACTACAATCGGAATTAGAAAGATGCAAAGAGGTAGAAAAGTTAACTAAAGACAATCTGGCCTTGCGAGTGTCACTCAGGGAGAAGAATAACCAGTTGGAAAGTATTAAAGGTCACCAACTGTTTTTACATCACCATGATCAGAAATAATCAGCACGGGGAAAATGCAATAAATATCGACAGGGAAAGAAGATCACCATTCAAAAAAAAAATTCAGCCACCGCATCAAAAGACTTGGATAAAGGAAACAGAACAATCGATGTCATCACAACTTACAGAAACTGCAGACCACAAAAAAGAGTGAAGAACTCTTATGAACGTCGAGTTCTAATGTCATTGATACCGATTGACAGAACGAGAGAGGAGATGAGAACTTGTATAAAAAAGCACGCCAGAATAAAAGGAATATAAGTAATTGACCCTCAGATCTTAAAGCATTGTCGTGTAAGAGGAGGAAAGGACACTTTGACTGCTTTAGTCACGGTATATGACTTAGACTATGAGAAGATTTAGGGAAAGGTTTTTGGCGAAATTGTGTATGGGCAAGAAAATGGTATGAGGATTACGGATATAAGGACGCCAAGAGATTCAGGTGAAACTATATAAAGGGGCAGTAAGTCGCATACATATGCATAAATTATGGTCAACTACTTTATAGTCATTGTAATACTTGTGTTGAAAATCTGTTTTTTAAGTCAACAAATGTCTAGTCATAAATTTCTTCTAAAGACATGGAACGTAAAGGAGCCATGTCTGGTGCACCATACTTGTACTCTTTGCTAAATGAAGTAGATATTGCAGTGCTTACTGAGCACTGGCTTTTTCCGGAGCAACTCAACTTCTTAGACAATTTACATCCAAAGTTTAAATCTTTCTCACGCTCTGACAATAGGCTAAAAGTGAATTATGAAGAAATGATAAGGCATACAGAGTTTGGGAATAGCAGTCCTATATAGGACGTCACTCTGCGTTAATCCTTTGCTGAGCGTCGGCAGCGATAGAGTCTTAGGGATAGAGGTAATATGTAATGATAAATTTAAATATGTTGTATTCGGAGCTTTTTTGCCATCAACTAATTTTCCTATTGCAAGTTACTATGAAAGAATGGGGAATTTAAAGGACCAGTTTCATATGTTCTGTAAAGACGGCATTCCCATACGAGTGGGAGACTTCAATGGCCAGTTAAGTTCATTGCTTAGCTCCAAAACGAACTGTCTAACAACAATCGCTATAGGCGCTATTCTAGAAACATTTCTGACCGATAGGCACTTAATATCCGTTAATAGCCAATCTATTTGTGAAGGGTCTGACTTTACATTTTTCTCAGTCGATGCTAAATCCAAATCGTTGATAGACCATATACTATTGCAAAAAAGCAAATTCTATTTAGTGGTTAAGGCCGAAATAATTGATGACCATCCCTTGAACATTTAAATCATCATACTGTAAAAATAGAGTTGGTAATTTCTCTTGCATATAATATAATCATGGCTGACAAGCATATAATTCCCTCCATAAATTGGAAGAAAACATCGGCTGAACAAATACATAGGTATAAGGAAGCAACACGCAAATTTTTTTTAGCGCAACTGAATAAGACAGAACTAGTGACAAATGTCGATATTGAATTTATTATTCAAGACACGGTAAAGATTTTACATGACGCAGCTTCTAGGTTTCTGCCCATAACAAGGTTTTACCCGTACGCTAGCCCCTATTGAAAACTACTAAACTTAAAAAGTTTCATATAGAAATGAGGCTGAAACGTAAGGTATGGAGCTCTAATGGCAGGCCAAGAGGATGGGAATTTCAGTCATACGCGAACTATAAGAAAGTGAAGAAACTGTTTGGAAAAGAATTACTGAGAGCAAAAGAAATGTGTGATAGAGAACAGCTCAGTGAGCTTGAAAAGGCTGCAGAGTTCGATATTTCCACTTTCTATAAGTTTATACGGAATAAAAGACATAAATGTGATTACATATACGAAATTGAATCTAACGGAAACAATTGTACGCGACCACGATTCTATAAGAGACTTACGGGTAAATCATTATTCCAGTGTGTCTCTACCTGACAATACCTATCTGTACGATGAGATTCATTACCAGGTTGTCTTATCAGAGGTTAGAAAACAGAAAATAGAAACCCATTCCCACTTTGATAAAGTTGTTGACAAAATTACCACAAGAGAAGAAATCAGTAGTGCAATTAGTTCTCTCAATAAAGATAAGGCATGTGGTCACGACGGTATTGTTGCCGATCATTTACTGTTTGAGGACACTCAAAGCAGTATACAGTTACTTGAAGCTGTCTTCAAAAAATTGTACGAGGCCGAGGAGTACCCATGCCATTTTAAACAAGGTTTAGTACTACCAATATTGAAAGGAGGGAAAAAGCAAATTAGGTATGAATAATGACCGTGATATAACTATAGTTACAGTGCTTCAGAAAATCCTAGAGCAAATTATATATAATAGACTACTTATATTTTCTAAGCACATTAATTTTCCAAATCCATTGCAATAAGGTTTATGAATAATTGTGGTAGTATCACTGCAGCGTTTTGTATCAAAGAATCCAAATGTTACCATATGGATAAAGATACTCCTGTCTATGCAACATTTCTTGATAATGCTAAGGCATTCAATACAGTCTGGCACAATGGGTTATTTTTCAAGCTGTACAAACTTGGCATTAAATGGAACACATGGCGCATCATGAAATACTCGTTTAAGGATGTAACCAGTTCTGTTTTATTTGCGGGCAAATTGTCCAAATATTTCAATATTGAGCAGGGTGTAGGACAGGGTCGTATCTTATCTGCTTGGTTCCTTCTCGTTGTGATAGACGATTTGATCACTGATTTAGCTCACACTTTGCGAGGCCTAAAACTTGTCGATCTCCACCTGCTGTGTGTCTTATTAGCGGATGACACAACTGTAATGGCTAATTCGCATCATTAATGCAGCATCTGCTCAATACAATCTCTAATTATGCGAAAAGGTAGAGATTGAAATTAACGCAGATAAAAGTTGCAGCATCCTCTTTACAAACAGAAAAAAGAACTGATATCCCTTCTTTTCTATTCAGCAAATCACCAATTCCAGTAGTCAAAAGTAATAAATATGCCGGCATACCTCTATGTGTTTATGTGTGTGTATATATATATATATATATATATATATATATATATATATATATATATTTATGTGTATGTGTATACATTTATATATATGTGTGTATATATGTGTGTATGTGTATATATGTGTATGTATGCATAAGCCCATATGTCATGTAGAAAGAACTACATTCATAATTACACTGGTACACATTTCATATATATATATATATATATATATATATATATATATATATATATATATATATATATATTCTTTTCTGTTGTATTTCATGATTTTCCTGAATTTGATTAATCTTATGTAATCTCTGTTGAAGAGGAAATAAAGTCAGTCAGTCCGTTAGTCAGAGATACTTACATACATACATCCATGCATGCATGCATACATACATACATACATACATACATACATACATACATACATACATACATACATACATACATACATACATACATACATACATACATACATACATACATACATACATACATACAGACACAACCATGCCTGCAAATGTCAATGTATGAATTGTACCAACGTTAGATAACGTGGCTACTTCCAGCGATAAGTTGGTTACGGTTGTCAATATTAATAGTTCATTATATGTTAGAAATCGCAACCCTGCCGCTTAATAAGGACTCGATGTCATTTTGAACCACCTTGAATCCACTGATTCCGTTGATGACACGACGACGTTTTGGGATCGATCTGCTGCGAAAATGTAAGCAGATTAGTGACTGACTGTACCAGTTGCATGAACATTGTACTTTATATCTCCATTTACACTAACGTTATAGTGTCCAGAAAAATTCAAGTTAAATACCTACACCAAAATCTGTTCCAAATTGGTTAATGATAAACGAGAAACGCTGCAACAGGCTTTGTTTTTAATGGGCGATCATGTCCACGCTGTATTTCGCAGTCGAGTATATAGGTCATCAAAATGCAAACAACACATGCGAGAAATTTAAGTTTGGTAAACAGTATTTACTGTACAAAAGCCATACCAAAAGTGTTGGAATATCGCATCCTGTGTATCACGGTTAATATATTTGTTTTGAGATACTGCATTATTGATGAAAACTATCCCAACGTGTACAAAGCAAACAGGAGTTTGGGCGGATTGATGTTTATATGTTGCCATTCAGTTTCATGGATGGACAATATGCAGGGGACGACATTATATCAATTTCAATGATCATGAATATATTTTCAATCACTCAACATAACCCTCATTGTTATGAACTGTGTTGTGTGTTGGAGATCAGAAGGAACAGAAACAACGTACATTCAAATCAGAACCCGGCAAGAACATTTCAAATTTACGTAGGACCAACGTAAGATAGGTGTCCATTATTGGTTTTGGTATGTGTATATACGTGTTGCTTAAAATTGCTTCCATATTATACTTTATACATTCTAAACATAAATGTTTACATATAAAATCTTTGTACATAACATTAAGTTGCACAAATATTATTTACAGCACCTGAGTCCGGAATGTTCTAGACTCAAATTTATCTTCAGAATAGACGTGAAGTCGCCATTGGAATAGGTCACATCGAGATCGGGTAAGTATGTGTATAATTAGAGATTTGAAAAACAAATCTTAAATTCCGGGTATGTACCTGTGCATGGAATCCATTACCAGGGTCTGCAAGTGTGTTGTTGATATCACACATATTTAGAAAAGGATTACTTAAAACACAAGTAAATGTGTTCGGTGGGTTTTGTTTCAATTTGCCATTTACAACATTCTAGAAAGGTCGAAATGTATCCTAATCTTAAAAGTGACTTTGAAGTGTAGTACAATATGGGAAGTGGGAGCTCATTCCATGTCGAGTTTGACTCTGCTATAATTTTCTCCATGTTATGTGTCGACTGAATTAATCAATATTATATATATATATATATATATATATATATATATATATATATATATATATATATATATATATATATATATATATATATTCTGTGTTGCAAAACGCTACTTGAAAGCGATAGAAATATGATCCTTTACAGAGAACGATTTATATTGGTTAGTTTTAACACTTTTTAATAATGTGTATGTTTAACAGGAATGTGTGACTTCCAACGAGTAGAACATATAATTTTCGCTTTTTTTTGCATGGAGGGAAGATTAGATGTTAATAAAATATAATATGTTTAATGGACAGTGCTTGCAATGGACAACGAAGATGTTGGGGAGAATAACAGCAATAACAAGATGAATATAATCATCTAATTTATCCTGGTGAACCTGCTTAACGTCTTCAGCATATTGAATGAAATACACCTTTTTCTGGTTATCGAAGATAGGCACATTTGCGAGTGTACGTTTATGAGTGTTTTCAGTGATGGAAATGTGATTTTGACGCCCCTTATTTGCTGTCTGATTTTATGCACTTTCTCTGCTCCTAACAAAGCCTTTGAATGAAACTATTGAACGACTTGAACGCCCTCTACTGACAACAACTAGAGATTCAGCTCGTACCAAGAAAAACATCCATATTGTAATACTATAACATACGCCGCCGTCTGAATGTTTTCGTTCTAGGCAGTCATATGTATTGTATGTCTAACGGGCAAACTACAATTATTCTTTTCTGTGTTTGACAGGGGTGGGAAAACTGTTGCGCTAAGAGTCGATTTGAGTTGGATTTTAGTTTGACTTATTCCACGTAGGAGGTTTTGGTAGCATTTTTTATGACAGAGGATCTGATGAGCTTTTTCGGTCTTTACATCGGTTGTATGTTTTCACTTCTACACATTTTAGAACTGTTAACAGTTGGAAGTTTGTAACGTAACACACAAGCTTGTTACGGAGACAAAGTATAGAATACTAGAGGCGGAATAGAATAGAACACGGTAAAGTCATATGTGTTTCCAACGAATATTTGATTATATTTTCTGAATATTACATGAATTGTTTGTTTCTTTAATGATTCATTTGCACATAATATTAAATATTGTTGGACTACTACATCTGGAAAGTAAACCTTTTCAGAGATATAGAAGAAACAATTGGCGTCGACAAAGAAAGGAAAGTGTATTTTGTTGTGTTTTGCATTTTGTTTTGAAAAACGGCTATACAAAAAATATTGACATACATAATTAAGTCAAAATAACAGCTACACTCATACTCGAGTTCGAAACATAGAGGTTCCGTCGAAAGATAATACTTGTTATTTTATATTTTAAACAGTGTTTAAGCTACCAAATGTATGCGCATTCGTACGGTTGATAGAATAATAGCGGTTTCAAATGGATGACGCGGAATATGAATGTGTTCTCGTTGATGCAGTTTTATTTTTTTGCTATGTTGTTTTGTTTATTCTTTGTTAAAATTGCCTTTATGCATCAGTACATTTGAAGAGAACAGCATATTATAATAAAATAATATAGTTATGCTCCATTTATTAAGTTAATAACTACTGATTCGCGAGAACAGTGTCCTGATTGAAAACCATTAACTATAAAATACATGATATTGGCTGTACTCAAAAAATGAGATGTTCAATAAATAAGGCACGCAAATTTCGATCATCTTAGAAAATAGAAGACAGAAAGATTTCTGCATATATCTACAAAATATAAAATCCTGACAAAACATTGAACGGAGGCATCAATATAAATAGTTTTCATTTTTTAGAAAACGGATTATTCATTTCATTAGCCGCACCTTTCCAGTACTATTGTAGTGACTATCCCGGATTTCAAATAGCATAGCTGAAGTGACTTGTTAGAGATCATTGGTCTAGAATATTCAGCTTCAATCATGTGACTGTATACATAATGAAGTGCATTTTTTACGTTAATGTCTTGCTTCATTTGTGTATTATCGCATTGTTAACACTAACATTAGGCACTTCATATAATTGCTTTCATTTTCCAACTTTTAAATTTGTACACTGTAGTATCTGTATGTATGTGTGCTGTTTAAGCCTGGTTTCCATTATCAGTACATTTTCTGCACATCCTGCGTTGATGTTCAGCCGTCATCGCTAGGAACAGTTCTTAGTTTGGCCGAACATAATATTCGAGTGGAAAAACCAGTTATGCGTGCAAGGATGACCCAGTAATAATGTAGTGTCGACCAAATGCAAAATACAATTAACTGTCATCAATGAAAGTTTTAACAAAGGATTCGCGCAACTTTGACTTCAACTGCATGCACATGTATTGTCATTTTCGTGTGCAAGTCCTAACAGACAACTTTTCATGGTTTGGAGAGTTTCCAGGAAAGTTATTGTTGGAGTTAATACCACATTAATGTTACACAGAAAGAACGTATTACTGGTTATGTCAATCTTTTAATGTTATGGTTTCTTTTAAAAGGCCTTTCTCATATTTAAAAGTGTTATCGGTTCTCAACTCTGTAAGCACACCAACGTTATCGTTTCATGCGCTGAACAAAAGTCTATAGACAGCAACGTACTCTAGTCATCAAAGGAAATAATTACACAGTAATGTGTCAAGGATCCAAACCACTTGCATTTAGTATTGCAAACCATAGCTCTGGTGGGCGACGGACATATCGTTAGTACTCGGGTGTAATACAAAATCTTTCAGTGTCTGACATTGCAATGATGTTAAACGGTTACGGTTGTCAGAAACACTCAGAACAACGTGTGCTTGAATTCAAATTAATCGTATCTCAAACATATATTTCACACAAAGACGCGACAACGCTGCAACCGACATATTACCTGTCGTTATACATGTTTAACCCTTGCTAGCGGTATGTAATCTATATTTACTTCAAAGCGTGTGTAACCATGCATTAGTGACCAATTACTGATTGATTGCCCTAATTCATTCCCACAATATATTGTGATTCAATTGAGTTGTGATACAAATATAACGCAATTTACAAGCAAGGAGACAAACGATATTATCATTAAATTTGTATTTGATTTTACAAACTTTTTAACTGAGCATACAAATCAAATTAATACTATATTATGCAGTTATAATTGGTTCTAGTCAAAATGAACCGAAACAATAACAAGCACAAATTACATGCGTATGCGGTTACACTTGAAACGTGTCGAGCAATCGGCAAACTCGTGCAAGTATAATTTGCAGGTACAAACTTATTTGGTAAGATTTGCATTTTTGCTACTAGAAAAACTTTATACAGGTAGGCGTTGTAAATGACAAAAGAAATAAACAGATGGCTAAAAAAAAGCTTAGTTGAATGTACGATTCCTAGGGGAAACAACGCATACAAAACAAGACTTTACGACAGGTAGCGGAGACAACGCATACAAACATGAGTTTACATCTGTTACATTATTTGTTAAAATACAACACAAATGTAGTCATTTTTTGCAAGAATCTCAACTACGAAAATAGTTTAATTTGGTAATAAAGTGCATATATTGCCAATGAAATAAAGAGATTAAATTGTAATTATAGACCTAATGAAATACTTCATTGTTACAATTGTTCGCAATGATTGTTGACACTTACATACGCTCGAGATGAGCCACATGCTGATTTCGTCACACATGGAGATCAACAACGCTGTTGCAAACAACTATGTACATCACCAAGAAACCTAACATAATTACTTAAATATGATAGTATCAGAGACTCGTATGTGTATCGTTTGCGTTTTCAACGAAAACGTCTGTGTAGATACAGACCTGAAAGTTTGAAACTTCGGCACCTCCTCTGTTTTAGCTGCCGCACCATCACCAATACGAGTAACAATTTTAATGGGAATGACTATAAATAAACTGAACAAATAAAGATATAAATGAACTGACGACATAAAAAATGACCAACATTTTATATTATCTTAACCGGATCTAGATAATAGTGAGGTCAATTTCAGCGGTGGTAAAGGATCATCAGAGCATTCATACAACACAATTCTATTTTGGAATGAATAGCGATGTTTTATCAGTTTTTACAAGTACAGAATCAATGCCATTGATAGTTCAAGTTTAATATTGACCATTAAGCATACATGATGAGTCTTGAACAGCCACTTGATGATGATGCACAGTTAATGACAGACCATTAGATCAACTGGGAACATCATTCAAATATCGAGCTCCAAATTTTTTTTCTCCATGTAATGATGTGGAATGTAAAGATACATACTCCTCGACACAAATACATCAATTATATTAAACAAGCACCATTATGTTGAAAAGCAAAACAAATCAACGGAACCAGTAATAAACAAGGACGCAATTTAACACTCCAGCGGCAAGGCAATCACCGTGACAAGCACATACGTTATCAACAAGTACTTTTCGTGCACGTATACAATGCTAACCACTTTATACATACTTGTTGCTCTTGTTGTTGTATGGTTTAACGCCATTTTTCTGCACAAAACAAGGCTATACATGGCGGCCAGTATTACTGGTGGAGGAAGAACTCAGGAAAAACTCAGAAACTACCATCAACTCACGAGAAGCTACCTGCAAGCTTTCTCACATACCCACATAAAGCTGAGACTGAGACTCCAAGCAACGCAGAGTTGAAATGGCAGTGATCCGTAACGGTGAGCTCCTTAGACCACTCGAGGCCCCCTGGATACATTGTACAACACGCAATGCTATTATTAACAAAAGAAATGAGATGGAACCGCAAATTTACCGGCGTGAGCTTTCGGTTTGTGTGCATCGCAACCAAGGCGATATATTCATCTTTAAGCAAATCGGATTTACCCCAGGAGCTAAAACGACACGATGCACAGCCGGTATATTAATTACGTTAATTGCACATCAGATAGTACGTATCTGTCCGGGAATTCTAATTAGGTCAAAAAGCGGAAAAGGTGTCGTAAGTAAAGAATAGTGGATGATCATTACATATAAATATATTAGAGAACGGAATTCGTTATAATAACGTTAAGATTACCATATATAATATAGCATTGATACCATACACATAACACATTACGAATACATGTCCTTTCTTATGCATATGAGAGAGTACACTTTTAAATCTGCAAACCATAAGGAAATTTTAGAAAGGTTTTTTTACGACTTTGAGGTCTTAAACTAATTTAATGAATGAAACAAAACTATCATGCTTAGTAGAAATCAACCAATGATGTATATCCCTAGAATACAACGTTCAAATATGCGATAATAGTCTTGGATGGACTGATGTAACTACAGTATTGATATCTCATAAATAGCTATTTGACTATATCGCTTAATGACTTTACAATCATCCTAAAGTAGTGATTTATTCCTAAATGACAACGTGCACATTGACCTATACATCTCTACATGACCTTAAAGTAGCAATAGCATTTCCCTAACCAAACTTTAATAGCAAACTGCCCCTAACAATAGGCAAATTCGTTTCCAAAATCCTTCCAAGATGAAAGTCAATTATGGAACTTTAATTCCATCCTAAGTAAACATAAATGTAAAGATTACAAGAAAAGAAGAACACGATGGAAATCAGGAGTACATCATGATACTACCTGCTTATAAAGATAAATTTTTCAATATTATTGCTAAGGATAGTTTATCAAACCTTTGTTATTCACTGCATTGTTTTCAGTAATGAATTGGTAAAATTAATCCGTATATTAGTTATAGCTGTAATGTAACAATGTGAGCAATATTTCACAAGATAATGCACACAAATGTCACAATGATATGTGACACGCTAATAAAGTGCACGTTCTTTCTTAAGATGGCTCATGTCTTCTGACGTGTAATCATGTAATATCAGCAGCACATTGTGACACAAATGAAATAGATACATTTCTAGACAATTACAATAATTTTATAACCAAGGACGTAGTATATATAATTCATCCATCATCCATCAATCCGTACATACATACATACACACACACACACACACACACACACACACACACACACATATATACATACATACATACATATATACATACATACATACATACATACATACATACATATAATATAACATATGTCTTTAGTATATAATATATGAAACACTGAAACGAAAATCGTATACAAGAACAAGGAATAATTGCAAATAATGCATAGTGCGAGGTAATGCTCATCTTTTTGCGTAAGAATACGTAGTCATACGGAATCAAAAGTCAAATCCAGCGGCATAATACGCGTATAACATATGTGGAAAGAAACGTGAATGTAATGGTTCGTAGGGGGGTCGCGAAAAATGGTAAACGTATGGCAAATGTGAGCTGATATTTCCAGAAACCTGCATGGTGTTGTTTATTGTCAGCACAAAATTGACATTATACTCACCTGATGAGAGGGGACAGTAATTGTCATATAGTAGTGCCACTCATTGTCTCATTATCTTATTAACAGGTTTCAAATGTATATTAATAGGTAATGATTTACGTCACAGATAAATGCATTTTAGTCACACATCAATCGTGTTTGCTCGACAAACTGAGCCTGATGTAACTCAAGAACCCTTACCTTGTTGTTCCAGTGTATCTTAAACCCATGCAATGATTAGCTGGTTTTACTTACGTAACGTAATGGTGCATGTTCATGGTTAATGTAGATACTTACCGACTGAAAAGAGAGAAAGAATACAATTAATATTGTATCGTTTTTCAGACGCACTAAAATATGAACAGGTTTTATTTTCTGTAACAAATTCTCAAATTCGTCTTTAAGCTGTCAGACATCACAATTAGAACGACTCACTACAGATTAGCAACATATCGGGACTGACATGTTCAACTGTATGTGATTTAGCCACTGGTGTAATAACAGATATTCCCGAGAATTTCACTAAAATGTCCGATTGCTTGCTGATGACACGTCGCTATTTATGATTGTGGAGGACACAATCCAAACTGCTGGTGTTCCAAACGAGAACAAATATTTTCAATACGTGTGCCTTTTAGTGATTTTTTTTTGGTAATTCGTTGAAAATAAATAAAAAAATATATATTTATATATCTGAAAGGAATATCATACATCACAGTCTATGAATTATCGGTGTTGATGGATATGGAAAATTACCTACAGCTCCAATGTCAAACTGTGCTGCTGGTGAGTTACAAACAATACAACTCGAGTAAAATTGGACTCAGTTGCAATCGCACAGGAAATAGCCTGAATAACTATAGCACTTCTGGTTACCTAACATTCTTATACAACTTAACTAAAACTGTTATAACATTTTGTGGATTAATCATCCAGTGATTGTGCATTGATGTATTTTGCTTGTTTGCCATCACGTGACAGTTTCGGGGAATATTTAGGACCAGGGAGGTATAAAAGCTAAATTATTCTATAATAACACCGCAAAAATAGTATTCGAAATAATAAATTAATTGCAATATATTATCAATGAAATTATGCACAATAAACAGTACATACGACGATTAACACACACACTATTAGAATAATAGAATTGTGAATATATAGAACTTTCGAGTTTGGCACACATACATACATACATATAAACATACATACATACATACATACATACATACATACATACATACATACATACATACATACATACATACATACATACATACATACATACATACATTGATTTTTCCAGAAAGCCGCTGGAAATTAAAGTGTATGTAATGGTCCTTCTGGAGTTGTCAGTCTTATACTATTTATAATTTATTTAATTTATACTATACAAAATTCTTAATTATCCAAATATTATGATCTTTAACAAAATAACGCGGTCACACACGGGCAATGTTCCCTTTAAGCTGCGCGGCAGCGCGGCCGCGCAGCTATCTCACAGACGCCGCACAGCAGTTTTGAGTATCCACGCAGTAAATTTTTATAATAATAAATTCGAACAGATACGCTGCACTCTGCAGCCGGAATTATACAGTTTTTATAACATATACATCCATGTTTTTAATTTGATTCAGATCTATATTTTTGTCTTCTACTTTTTCGTAGAACTATTTTTTTACATACTTACCGATACATACCGGATCAAGCTAGCCTCGTTCTGAACCACCGCCACCATTCATGTAAATTTCGTGGCGCAAACTGAGCAGTGAATGTGTATAAAGTAAATAAATCGCTTATCTCTAGTTTATTATAAATGTAGTAGCTAATTATTTTTAATAATGTTTTAACCTTTATGTCTAAACGTCAGTTAAGCGAACCGTCAGCGTCATCGCTTGCTAAGAAAAAGTGAAGATCAAATTTTAAAACGGGATAGCTCAATGAATTTGTGCATGCAGCACTACCAGATTCGTCGTCAGAACGGACTGTCAAGCTAGGTGATATTTTTAAATATCGTGAAATTGATGATGATGTTGTCTGTGAAATGTGCTTCAAAGCTAATGCAGGTGGTGATTTCTCCACAGGGAAAAGGTGGGAGGCTTGGAAGCTGGATTATCTTAAACGACATATCAAGCAAAAAAACACACAGATGCTGTACAGAGACTTCGTTCTATACAGTCATGAGGTGTACTGCGAATGTTTACAGAAAGTGTCGCTGATCGAGGCATGAGACACGAAGCAGCACAACGTAAAAGTGCTAAAGAAGACCAGGTTATAATTTTGATTGACAACGTCCTCTTGGCTATCAACATGAACACATATATGAATGCGGTTCAATACATACACAACCATATCGCTAAGTATGCCCCAGTCTCTGATAGCTGGCGCAGTAAGAATTACGCTTTTGAGTTTGTTGATTCTATCGATTCTGTAGTGAAGGATGCTATAATTAGCGAACTTCGCAATGCAAAGTTCCACACATTAACAGTAGATGAGAGCATTGATATATCACTGACAAAAATGTTGATCTTATACGCAAAGTTTCGGCCATATCCCAGTAACGTTTACAAGACAGTGTTTGTAGGAATTTTGTCTCTGTCGGCATGTGACAGTAAATCTGTGGAATCAGCAATAACAGAGTTTTATCAAGAGAATTTATTGGACATGCAGAAAATGGTTATGTTTACCTCTGTTGGTACATCGGTTATGCTAGGCAAGAACAATGAAGTTGCAGCAATTCTTAGCCGACGTATTCCACATCTAATGGAACAACATTGCGTTGCTCATCGTGAAGATTTAGGCATCGATGATGCTTGCAAACATATAAGTTTAATGGCAGACATTGAAACATTGGAGCATGTGGGCCTGTATAATGATCCAGTTCATAAGTACAGTTTGAAGAAACTAAGGGATCTGCAGTTTCGAACTGCACTGATTGTCTTTGATGAAGTTGTTGGTGAACTTGCTGAATTATGCAAGCTGCTACAAAGAAAAAATCTTACGACCATCGAGGCATACCAGTTTGTAAAAGCAAGGATCGCTAAGCTCCGTGCCCAGTACCTTGGTGAAAATGTGCACTGGTCCGAAGAGGCTGCTGAATTGCTTGCAAATGACGAGAATATAAACATGAGTTCCATTCTAAAATTCGTTGAATGTTTATGTTTGCACCTGGACTCTCGTTTTCCTGAAAGTGAGTTGATGCAATGGCGAATCTTTGAGATATCAGCGTTAATCGACACTTCAGAGTTTAATTTTGGCCAAGAAGAACTTGCAGCACTGGTTTCTAGATATGCGGCATTCCTGGAAAACTATGATGACATTCTGCCGAAAGTTAAGGATCAGTATCGTAACTTAAGGTTTGTGCGTGGAGAAAAAATGAAATGTGGGTTGATGCAGACTTTCGACGAGATGGTTCGATTTGTAATAAATGAAGAGCAATTCGGCGACTTTGCCAATTCTTTTGGATATTTGTGCTACATTTCTTGCATCAAGCGCCGATTGTGAACGTGGATTCAGCCTAATGAATAATATAAAAATAAAATCTAGAAATAGGCTGGAAGAGTTACATTTAGACATGCTTATGAGGATTAAATCGTATCAGAATGATGGACATCAGCTCAACCTTGACGATGTGTATAAAAGATGGATCTCGTTCAAAGACAGACGCCAGAGTACCTCCAGAAATGAGTCAAATGACTATCGGCCATTAGTAGTGGGTGTGTTGGAATTGAGTTGCTTGACCCAACGACGGGATAAATAATAGAAATAAATATAGCTTTGATTGAACTATAGTGACATTTTTGATTAAAATTATTTAATTATAGTTCTTTTCTTTATTTATATAAAAGTTTTTGCACTTAAGTTCATTTATGTAATTTCCGTGTGTGAGTGTGTTTGTGGGCTGTAAAAATTTGCACACAAAAAATTGATGCTGTAAAACTTTGCACACAACTGTATGATTTTGCACACGAACCAGCAAGCCTTAGAGGGAGCATTGCACACGGGGTAAACATAAGTTTCTCTTTACATATTTCCTCCTTTCATTTTACTTAACGTTGACAAATATATACAAGATATATGAAACAGAGAATTGGATCAATACACGTGGCGATAGTTCTAGATCATAATACAGAGAAAGGGATTTTCCAGGCGTGTACTATGATGAAATAGAACTCCTACGTAATTTTATATTCATTGCTTATGAAGCCACACAATGTGCTAAAATATCAATGCCGTTTTACCTAAGAGATTAGTACATGGAAGGGAAGAAATTCAAAATAGGTCAAAGGGACCCCTTATTTATATAATGCCTGAGGTCGAATAACACTTATTACAGCAATAAATAATAATATTGGCCTCCAAATGTATAATAATATATCATGCATTACAGCTGCCGTAGCGATACGTAGACCCGTATTGCCTAAAGGAGCAACGTTATTTGACAAATATCCACAGTATGTACTTCAATAGCTTCTCCATTGTCTGAATAAACTGTACACAAATTTGCTATCTATAAACCAAATAAAGGCAGGATGAACACTAAAAGAATATAAATAAGAACAAAATATGTTAATTAACTGGTATACCAAGTGCCGCAATCCCTTTAATAACAGCTCTGAAATCAAACCTAGGTCGAATGATGATGGCATGAAATATCCTATGACGCAAATAAGGTAGCGTTAGAAGTAACCATCCAAATAACCAGTTTAATATTAGTGACCGTTACTTGTAAATGCGTTTTCAGAAATATATTAATCTCAGTTAAAAGAGAATAATAATAACACTATTAATTGAAACAATAATACAATGCAGTACAAGAGGAATGAAAGTATGCACAACGAAAGCACAACTGACGATTAAAACACACACGTTCCGTCTTCATATTCGCATACCCGAATTGAGAATAAATAGAAATGTACAGTTTTGCTTTGAAAATAGACATGTATAATATAATCTTGCATGTGCATATTGTATATGCGTTGAAAATACCTATTACATTAATCCATCTATTATGAGTACGTACGTGAGTGCATGCACGCATACATACATACATGCATACATACATACATACATACATACATACATACATAAATACATACATACATACATACATACATACATACATACATACATACATACATACATACATACATACATACATACATACATACATACATACATACATACATACATACATACATACATACATACATACATAAATGAAATTGGCGGAAAACTATTATTAAGGCATGTGTGAACTTATCTTTCCAGAAACCCGCTTGATGTATTTTTTTTCAGCATGAAATTGAAACGAAGCTGTAAAGCGTGTAACAAAATCAAATATCAATTTATACTAGACACAACTCAACTCTTCTTTTGGGGTTAGTGAGTGACATAATATTGCAAGTGTCCAAACATTTTGTACCATTCGTGTAATATTCTGTTCTACCAAAGTCGTTGATTGTCTACTCTAGTAGACGAAATATGTTCTCATTTTCTCTGCTCAGAATTAGTAGCATCGTCTATTATACAAAATTCATGGCATTCTTATACTATTTAAAATTCATTTAATTTCTACTATACCAAATTCTTAATTTTTCAAATATTATGATCTTTAACAAAATGGATTGTAATAATGATGTCACTACTTCTATGGCACGCAGTCACACATTGAGTAAACATAGGTTTATCTTGTCTCTATGTATATTACATACTTCCTCCTTTCATTTTATTTAACCTTGACAAATATATACCAAATATATCAAACAGAGATTTGGATGAATACACATGGCGATTTTTCCAGATACTAACAATGAGAACGGGGTTTTCCAGGCGTGTACTTTGATGACACTAAACTCCTAAGTTATTCTGGATTGATTATCTATGAAGCAACATAATGTGCTACAATATCAATGCTTTTTACACATGAGATTAGTGCATCCAAGGGAAGCAAATTCAAAACATGTTAAAGAGACCCCTTATTTATATAATGCCTGTGGTCGAAAAACATTTACTACAGCAATACATTATTATATTGGCATCCTAATGTATAATAATATATTATGCATTACATCCGCCTACGATAAAGGCATACATGTTTCTAAGTGTAGTGTCTCTTTTGGTGTAAATTGCGTGGTTACACTGACTATTTCTTTCTACTACCAGCTGCTACTGTTTGATTTTAATATGTAATATTCATGATTTCTTAAGATTCTACACAATTGTTGAGTTAATTGCAGAAGAATAGTGTGGTGATTCTGGATATCTCCGGATATATCCAATTCGTGTGTTTCTTCTACTCTTTTAACCATGTATTCATGTATTCATTCAATCTGGGTAAGCAAAGTGACATAATAACAAATAGGAACACCAGAAATGTGATCATTGTCAGGGCATATATATCACTGGAGGAAATGCACTCCAAAAACTCAGATCATGCTATTTCTTCCAAACTCTAATTACCAAAATCATGAAAATAAAGGGAAGACACAATGATGCTAATGCCTCTACAGTATTCATTCTCTTTCACCTTTTTGTCTCGTCATTGTTTTGTCTTTCGTTAATGTTTCTCTGATGAACATGTTTAGTCAACAGATGAACACGTTTAGTCAACACAAAGCATCCAGAAGGTGGACCTGGCAGAGCCGGATTTGAGAACACCATAACCAGATTGATTAAATCATGGCGAAGAGACATTTCCACACCAGTGTAAACATTGCCAAGACAAGAAGCTTCCCAGGAGCAGACATTGGAAGTGACCCTGATTTAGTGATGATGACCCTTCGACTACGTCTAAAAAAAAAGTTGACAAAGAGGACCTCCGAAGAATCAAGTTCAACCTTGACAAGCTAAAAGACCCAGAGGTCATGGAAACCTTCCAGGCAAGGATAGGAGGAACATTTGCACCACTGTTACTTCTTAGTGCAGAGAACACAGTTACAGACACAATGATCGACACATTTAATATAACAGTGGCCCAAACATCCAGTGAGACACTTAGAAAACATCGACGACCAAAGAAGCCTTGGGTTACAACTGACATACTTGATCTGTGTGACAAGCGTCGAGAGATCAAGAAGAAGAAATCAGAAGGAAAAGGAGCAAAACAATACAGGAAAATCAATCAGTTTATCAAGAAAAGCATGAGAAAGGCAAGAGAGACATGGATTGCAGACCAGTGTAAAGATACAGGAAACAATCTAAAGAAAAATAATAGCAAAACAGCATACCAACTGGTGAAAGACCAGACCAGTGTAAAACAAAGACGCTCCTCCATCATTCAGGATAAGGGAGGGAAATGTCTTATAGAAGAACAAGACATTCTTAAAAGATGGACATAATACTGCTCAGACCTGTACATCCCAGACATACTCAACACCCCATAAGTGAAGAACACTGACAATTACCCCATCATCAGAGAAGAAGTAGAGGCTGCAGTGAAAGCATTGAAAAAAGGGAAGGCAGCAGGAGTAGAGAACATGCCTGCAGAACTAGTCTAAGAAGGGGGTGAAGACATGATAAGCGCCTTACTAACAATCTACAACAAGATCTGGCAGACCAGGGAATGGCCATCACCATGGACTCAGTCATTCATAGTAACTCTCCCGAAAAAAGGCAATTTGCAGCAATGTCAGAACTATCGTACGATCAGTCTTATATGACACCAAAGGAAAGTCATGATAAAAATCATATTAAACAGACTGAAGCCGCAGGCAGAGGAAATCATAGCTGAAGAACAGACCAGGGCGAAGCACAGCGGAACAGATTTTCAACCTGAGAATACTATGTGCGAAATACCTCCAGTACCAACAAGACCTTTATCATGTCTTTATAGATTTGAAGAAGGCGTTTGACAGGGTATGGCATGCAGTCCTTTGGTCGAACACGAAGCTGTACAACATTAATGCCAACCTGATCAAGATCATATAAAGCCTACACAGCAGGGCCACCAGCGCAGTCTGATTCAACGGTCAAATAGGAGATTGGTTTAAGACAACTACTGGAGTCAGACAGGGCTGCTTGCTTTCGCCTACTCTTTTCAACATCTTCCTTGAAAGAATCATGACAGATTCAATGGAAGAACTGTCAGTATTGAAGGCAGAATAATAACGAATCTGACCTTTGCTGATGACATCGATGGCCTTGCAAGAAATGAGGAACTAGCTCAGTTGGTGGAAAAACTGGACAGGACAGCTACTGATTTTGGTATGGAAATCAGTACAGAGAAGACCAAATTGATGACCAACAACACCAGTGGCATCAGCACTGACATCATGATTAGTGGTCAAAAACCGGAAACAGTTATAAAATTCAAGTACTTTGGAGCCATTGTGGAAGACGAGGGATCAAAACCAGAAATATTGTCCATGATTGCGCTGACAATAACAGCAATGGCAAGGCTAAAGACAGTTAAGAATGACAGAATACCTCAGTCAGCTCAAAAATCAGACTGATGCGCTCCTTGGTTGCATCTGTGTTCCTATATGCCAGTGAGTCATGGACCCTCACCGCGGATCTCGAAAGGAGGATACAAGCTGTTGAAATGAGATGCTTTCGAAGGTTGCTTGGCATTTAATATAGAGATCATGTCGCGAATGAGGAAGTGGGAAAAATAATTAAGCATGCCATTCGGACCTATGAAGAGCTATTGACCATTGTGAAGAAACGCAAAATGAAGTGGTATGGACATGTCACACGATCAACAGGGCTTGCTAAGACAATCATGCAAGACACTGTGCAGGGAGGGCGAAGTAGAGGAAGACAAAGAAAAAGATGAGATGACATCATGTCAGAGTGGACATGACTGAAGCTGAGTAACACAGTGTGAGTATCAGAGAACAGATTGGAAAGAAGGAAGCTGGTTGTCAGGTCATCAGTGGTACCCCATCGGTCGGAAAGACTAAGGGATAGACAGACAGATAGATAGTAAAGATATAGAAAACAATCTAAAGAAAAAAATAGCAAAAAATCATACCAACGGGTGAAACACCTCACCAGTCTAAAACAAAGATGCTCCTCCATCATTCAAGATAAGAGAAGGAAATGTCGTACAGAAAAACAAGACATTCTTAAGAGATGGACAGAATACTGCACAGACCTGTACAACTACAAACCTACATGGGACCCAGACATACTCAACATCCCACCTGGGACCAACACCGACAACCACCCCATCATCAGAGAAAAAGTAGAGGCTGTAGTTAAATTATTGAAAAAGGGAAGGCAGTAGTAGTAGAAAACATCCCTGCAGAACTAATCCATGAAGGTGGTGAAACCATGATAAGCGCCTTACTAACAATATGCAACAAGATCTGGCAGACCGGGGAATGGCCAACAAAAAATGGACTCATATTAAACAGACTGAAGCTTCGAGCAGAGGAAATCAAAGGTGAAGAACAGACAGGCATCAGATCAGGGCGAAGCACAACTGAACAGATGTTCAACTTGAGAATACTATATGAGAAATACCTCCAGCACCAACAAGACCTTTATCATTCATATATGAAAGATTCATATGTTTGAAGAAGGTTGTGTTTGCTATTCTTTCAGCGTTTTGTTCAACTCATACTTGTGAACAGATTCTCTCTTACATGAAGGCTGTTTGAAGTCCACAAATAAGTCGACTAACACCTGAACACTCAGAAGCCCGTGTTAATTTGAAAGTGATCAAATATGTACCTGATATTCTACAATTAATCAAGATCATGCAACGACAAGGGACACATTGATTTATACAAATGAATTACATTCAATGGAAGTGTTTATTTCATTTATTTTAATTAAACATTAATAGTATAAATTTAAGATCACATTTATTCGTTTTAATAGTAGTTTCACATTTACGAGTACTTATATAATATACAACAAATGGTAGAGCAGGTAGACTTATAGGAATATAGGTTGTTAGCAAGCTGAATGAATTACAAATACTACTTTAGCACACTATTATCAAAAGGTTGCCGAGGAACTAATCCATTCATGTTATGAAGAAGATATAATTTCACCATTATTAAAACGCAAACTTGTCATAAATCACTAAAAACAATGGTCACCCGCAAACTATAGTTTCTTGTATACGCATGCACTCACACACACACACTCACACAAGCACAAACACACACACATATACATACATACATACATGTATACATACATACATACATACATACATACATACATACATACATACATACATACATACATACATACATACATACATACATACATACATACATACATACATACATAGTCCGTAGCAAACAATTTTGTATTTTGTATTTTTTTATCAATATAATGAGGGGATTGTTAAACGTTATGCACGAATCGCACATCTATAACGTTTCATGTTATTTCCAGATATTAGAAGAGCAGTATTGATGTATATATACACACACATACACACAGGCACGCAAGTGGGAGTAATATATTTAATCTGTATTGTGTAGGACAGTGCTCAAAAGAAGTAGGTCATGAAGTGTCAGTTTACATGAATAAGACAACAAGGAACTTTGGTTTTATACCATGCCCCAAGTTTTCAGCTGTAAACGTGCAATATACTTCTTTATTCTCAGATACCAAAGAAAACATGTTTTTATATCAGCATCTACACATTCCATGTAATAGCAAATATTTTTTCGATCTAGGTTGCTGGTTATCAACCTGTATTGGATAAATGTTTATCATTATTTATTGTTTGGTGGGGTATTTTTATTGGGGGGGGGGGGCGTTGTTAAACTAGCGCTAGCTTGTTTCAGAGCACATACGTACGATAGATTCAGCGGTGACATTGTTCGAGCATTGTAACAGTTATAACTTTGAGCAGATACCATTTCCACTACCTTATCGCAAAGGTCCTATCAGAATCTTTAGAAAGTCTATATCGTGTCCATAATTCAATCATGTGTAGCCCGTATAGGCCTCTGTAACTTAGTAACTGTAATATACGTTTCTTAAAGTTGACACCGGTGAACTCTTACAAACCTTTCCTAGTGGGTCCCTCTTCGCTCCATATTACTTGTTTAATGTTTTAGCCCATAATATTTTTTCTAATGTAATTTCGTGATTCCTCTGTATAATGTCTATTCTATGTAGTGAACATATTTCCTAAGTCCTTATAATGTTAGGCCGCTTCTACTTACAAAATTTTCGAAAACAAAATGTTGGAACAAGTTTATGACTAGTTCTCAAGCGAACGTGATTCCTACATAATGTTGGCGGAGAGACACATCTTGCTACGATTCCATCGGTGTCATGGAATGATAACCAATCGTATAATGAAAGTATTGTGGAAATCAGACCAGTCTTCAAACCAACACAATATGTTTTGCATTAACAACACTGATTAGTCTTAACATTTTTGTCTCATCAATAAACTAATGTCCATAGCACACATTTGCATTTCGTTCCAACAATATAATGAGGAGATTGAATGTTCAAATATTTGTCCGAATCGCACCTCTTTAACATTTCTTTTCAGTTGCATATACTTCAAAAGCAGTATTGATGCATATTATTAATGTATACACACACATACGGAAACCCACAAAGGGGAGTGAGATATTTTATTTATATAGTGTGGCAAACTGGTCAAACGTAGAGCTTGAAGTTTTAGTATATATATAGGTTAGACAGCAAGGAACTTGTTTTATATGTTGAACCAAGTTTTAAGCTCTAAACGTCTGATATATTTTTCTACTATCAGACACCAGAGAACAAATGTTTTATATAAGCGTAGACAAGTTGCTTGTGATACCAAATAAATGTTCAAACTGGGTGGTTGGTTGTTAACTTCTATTGGATAAATAGTTATCAAGTTTTGTTTTGGTTTGTTTTTAATTTTTGCATTTTGTTTCAACTACCGGTAACGTGATTCAGTGCACCAAAATATGAGTGTATACAGCTTTGACATATTGCAAATATTTTCAGTAGAAACCATTTCCACTACCTTATCTCATTAAATAATATATCTGAGAGTCGGTATGTATTAGAAAAATCATTGGCATTGTGGAACAAAACAAACTCGTCGTCCATGAGCAATTTGCCACACTGGTTTACATTATGTTATCGCAAACCATAAGCTTTAAATCGGTATCTGCATCAGCTTTCACCGCGAATAAGTCCTGCATCTGACGAAGCCTCTGATGTACAGCTCTGCATTTGTCCTTGATTAAATTGTTACTAGAAGTTAACTTGAAGTTATTGAGGTTGGTTTGAAGGAGGCGGCTTTTCTGATGAAGCAACTGGTTGATCTTGTCGCAGTTCGCATCAAACCAATCGTGATGCTTTTTTGTTGTTCGTCCTAGGATATCTGAAACTCTGCTGTAGACCAGCTCACTGAATACCGCCCACTCGGTCTCCACATTCTGATTTTCGAGTGAGGTTGACATCAGACGTTATTTCAGAGCATCGATAACAGACAGTTTGGTACGAGAGCAGTTCAACTTGGTAGTGTTCTGTTTGTTTCACTGGGAAGTCTTTTGGGATAAATGCGCTTGTAGAGCTTAGTGATGGTGAGATGCAGGTCTATCCAGTAATCAGCGCCTCACATGTACTTGGTCACACGCACATCCTGCTTATCCCTCTTTCTGACAATGACATGTCTTTGCCATGTCTTTGAGCCTGGTTGCATCCATGACGTCCGGTTACGGATAGGTATGTGGACGACTGTATTGGTGATAAGCAATGCATGCTCTTCGCAAGTCTGGAGCAAACTGAGACCGTTGCCTTTAAAGTGCTACATTCCGTGCGTTTCAAGCAGTCCATCCCAATATAGATATTGTGTGTGTGTGTGTGTGTATGTGTGTGTGTGTGTCTGTGAGCATGTTTATATGTGTGTGTATTTGTGCTGTGTTTTCGTCACCATAATTTAAATTGCACATGCGTGGTGGTGATTATGAAAATTACTACTCATTCAGTTCATACAATTACAAGACCTTTCGACGACCCTTTAAAATACGTCCGGAAATGGTACCAAAGTTGGAGAACGTGAACACCTAGTTACAATTGTTATTGCTCTCAGTGTCTGTAGTGGCTGCCATTTAACAGTGGTCTCTATGTAATGTAGAATCGTCAATGTACTCTCATCGTCGATATCGACAACGTTTGTGCATCGGTCTTCTAAACGAAACATATGCAGATTGTTAATGTACTGAACCAGGAGCATTAACGTCGGAATTCATATCATTATGTACAACGACATCGGTATGATATAAACGTGACAATCTGCGACAAGAAATGGTTCTAAAAGGTGAGCATGTCCACGTGGTATTTCGAACTCGATAATATTAATCATTATAAATACAAATAACACGTGGGTGAAACGTGACTTAGGTAAACAGTATTTACTGTATGAAGTTCACAATACAACTGATGGTAGATATCAACCAATATATCACCGTTAATGTATTAGTGTGGAACTACCAAATTAATGATAAGAACTATCGAACCTGCAACCCTTTGAGCTAGAACCTGAGGTTTACCCATGTAGCTAATGTAAAACAAAATGTGAATAATTTACTCTTATAAATGGCGATAAACAATTATTTACATTGAACAAAGTGTCCACTCTAAATTTAAAGGAAATAATGCTAACATTTAGCTAAAGAAACAATGACATAATATAGACCCGTCATATCATACCGAAACAAACAACATATAACAGAACGAGTTTTTCGTGTATGTCAGTGCGACATACATTATAGATCAATCGACTGGTAAAGGTACTAGGTTCACGTGAATCAACAGAGCCAAATACATTTGCGTGTGCAAGAAAGCAATTGTCATTGTAAATAATTACATATCAATAACATATCATACTAGAATTGCAGTAAGCAGTGACTTTAGTTCCTACCACGCTTTACTTTTGTATTTAATCTACAGTAATAATCATATATATATATATATATATATATATATATATATATATATAACACCTGCTGAAAAATAGATATAATCTGAATATCCATCAAATTATATAAAAGTGTATTCTTAACATGTAACTGTTTTTATTATAGAGGATCAGAAAAACACATAGCAACTTAACTCATTGAGATCGATACTATTGTTAGAGTTTAATAGAGTTATGGAACGTCTAGCCTTATTAGTGGTGCAAAAAAAAGAGACTGTCACTGAAAATATGCATACAGATTACCACGCATTCTTGCTTTAATAGTTCAATATTCAATGTTCTGTAGATTCTTGGTAAAACATGGTAAACCATGTGAGCGCCTCTTCGAAAGTTTTCGCGCAAACGTTTAAAAGTAGTGAAACGTTTTGGGAGGAAACTAATCACGCACCAGTTCATTATAACCAGGTTTGTGTATCTGTGTTTGTGGTGTGTTTTAATAACCATAATTTACATTTCACATGCGCGGTGGAGATTTTGAAAATTACTATTCATTCAGTCCATAAAAGTAGAAGACCTTTTGACGACTCTTGAAGATACGTCCGGGAATTGTCCCAAAGTTGGAGAACGTGGACACCTTCAGAGTTCCGATTGTTATTGTTCTCTATGTCTACAGTGGAATATGTGTTAAAAATCGCAAATCTGCCATTTAGCAGTGGTCTCAATATAATGTAGCTCCGCGAATGCACTCTCATCGATGACATCGACAATGTTTATGCATTGGTCTTTTAATCGAGAGGTATGCAGATTTTTAATGGACTTTACCAGTTGAGTCATGTCAGAAAGTTTTTACCACTTTTGCATAGTGTACTTTAGACATTTTAAACATAAATCTTTACATATATCATCTTTGCACATTACTTTAAGTTCAAAATATAATAATTACAACACCTGCGTTCTGAATATTCCTGACTTAGTTTATACTCAGGTTAGACGCGAAGTCGACACTGCAATGGGTCGTACCTAGGTCGGGTAAATATGTGTACAAGTATGGATTTGAGAAACAAATAATACATTCCGGTTCTATAACTGAGTTGAATCCATTAACATAATTTGCGGAATTCATTACCACAGTTTGCGGATGTGTTATTGGCATTAGATAAATTCGAGAGAAATTATTTTTTAAAATATTAATTAAAATTACTAAACATTCATCTGACTTCAGAACCATATATTTTATTTTGTGAACACATGCAATGCCATTCTTGACATCATCATCATCATATTTAATTTATATAGGGACATTGATGATGATTGCAATACGTTTTAAACATGATATAATGTTCAACTTCTAATAGAACATTTAGGATTAATTGCATTTTAATTCACGATGTTGTAATTATATAATATTGAATTTGCACCTTGTATTTAAGGTACACAAATAGGTTGTTGAATTTACAAATAATGTTGCTTTTTACTTTCGTTCTGTTAACTAATTTAAGAAATTGAGTCATAAACGTATTTGCGTTAACTATGAAGAGCTTAAAGTTAATGTCAGTTCCCTATCATTACGTCCAATATAACATGTTTTCCGGAAACAAACCGCATACGGTGGTTTCCTACCCCATTGGCATACGGATCGAGACATTCTCCAATATTGTATAGCGGCAAGAATATGGTGTCATGTTGATTACATCGTTGGAAGTTACCGTGATAGATATATTTAATAAGTGTTTGCCTTGCGCGCAATCACTCATTATTGGATATGTTATGTTCGCCTTTGAAAGCGACGGTACCTGGGAAATTCCACTCACATTAAATATTCAAAATTCGCTATAAATGCCATACGGCTGCTACATGTAGAAGAGCCCCGTACAATTTGTATAAAATATGTATATGCGAATGTACTACAGTCAATAAGTCCGGTTGTGCTTCATATCGTGTGAGTGTTCGATGGTCACCTGATTATAAATGGTTGCAACGTCATCGAACGAACGAATAATTACAATTCCAACCATGAAAGAAACCAAATAAACGAACGGTTTGGAGAATCTCGTCAGACGAATTCAAAGCATTGCGTATATCGTAGTTTCCCATGGAGTCCATGGTTTTATAATATCTCACCAATTCTGCGGCCCTGCATCTAAGCATTTCAGCTTGCATAATATATTCTTAAAAGTACATGAGTATTTTTGTTTTTTAAAAAGGATTAGTGACTGAAAATTGGCACCAATCGATGCCTTCTTTTTGTCAATGACACGGGGAAGGATCTACACCGCAGCATTTGCTCATGTGGTTTGATCCACGTTTTGGATGTCAAAAACTGTTTGCCACATATTAAATTTGCACCGAGATACGTTCAAGGTGAGGGAAATCCATCGATGTTTCCTGGTAGTGCTATTATACTGCCATGCGCGTGTACAGCTTCGATTCCATTCATTATTTCGACTTGGCAGTACGGTTAGGGATTGCGTTCCTGTTAAACACCATGGTTGAGCAGGAGATTCTCAAGGACATTAACCGGTATCCTTTTTCGAAAATGGAATATGTAACTGGATTTTAGGTACCACAGTAGCCAAATGTTTTTTACATAGACCTCAGAGTTAATGTTTTGTGAAATAAATATACGTTCTATCCTCCTTCAGCATGCATGTCACACACGGTCACATAGAACAATATTGGATTAGGACAAAATCAGGCACTATATGGCATTTAAGAGAGATACCTCTGCTAAATATAAATGGGTACGATTTATCTGGTCACATCAGACCCATTTTAAAATGAAATCACTCTGCAGTAAGTAAAACGTGTAGGAACACACATAACACAAGATAACACAAATTATCAATTAGACTGGATTTTGAATCATAGTTTTGATCTGCGATCATACAAAATTATTTTATATGGCAACTGAATCTTTATGATACGCCGAAGAAAATAATCTTCGTTGAGTAACGTACTAGCTCCTTAATGTTATACTATAATGTCTGACACTCTATGTCAAAAGCATCATACTTTTAATGGGCATTCATCTTGATATTATATGTAAGAATAATCAGTATCAAAAATAGTTTACAATGCACAATTAATTATATGGCGCTAAACAAACTATCTTTATCACTTTTTCTTACGATCTTTCTCTCCTAAGTATTTTTCGTTCAATCCCTGTTAGTTTTAAATAAATGTTAACTATCATGTTTGTGTGGTCGTCTGGTACATAATGATTAATTTAATTATTATATTCATATGTCAATTATTCAAGATTTGTTCTGGTTTTGTGGTTAGCTGTACATACATACATCATATTTGACTAATATTGCTTGGTATTATATTTGCATACTATTTAGGACAACAACAGTGAGGTTTCTCATGGCCGATTTAGATCCTGCGAGAATATGCTATCGCATGTTGTCTTTGTACTCTCTCTCTCTCTCTCTCTCTCTCTCTCTCTCTCTCTCTCTCTCTCTCTCTCTCTCTCTCTCTCTCTCTCTCTCTCTCTCATCAATCACATGCTTCATGTCTACTCTTGTTACTGCTTGATATTAAAGTAGATAATGCACTCTGGATGGATTAGTTATTGTCTAATGCCATGGAATTGTTAATATCTCCAGGTCATGTGTTTCGTCTGTTCATTTCACCCATTTATATTTTTGGATGCAAAATGTATTCCCTAAATATATATATATATATATATATATATATATATATATATATATATATATATATATATATATATATATATATATATATATATATATATATATATATATATATAATTATATGATACCATACAAAAGTATATTATTAATATTTGTGTAACAGTTTACAGAACAATGTCTCATAAATATGCTATTTATATATGCCATGTAAATAAACTCAATAAAATTGTCAAGATGATTTGGAATAAGTGGATTATATGAAGTTCGGATTATGCATCAGATGTCGTAACATATTGATATAAGAATAATACAAGTAATTAATAACAATAATAATAATATTATTAATAATAATATAAAACTATAATACTAATGCTATTGATAATAATTAATAATAATAATAATAATAATAATAATAATAATAATAATAATAATAATAATAACGCTAATAATAAAAAATTAATAATAATAATAATAATAATAATAAGAATTTCACATATAAACTAATTTGTAAAGTCTCTCCTCTTAAGTTAATCAGATTATTGGTCTGGTCAGTGAGTTTACAATTAATTATCGTTAATGAATAATTATGACATCGCATATAAAACTAACTTGTTGGATCATCAATAATTAAAAATCCGGGTGGAGCCGTTGGTACAAACAAATATAAAATGTATCCCTACTGGGCTTGATTTGATCTTTCGAGATTTTGGTAACTTCCATCAATAGCATCACATACTAGATTTATTGCAATCACCGAGGACATATTAACATTTTGAGGAGAAACATGCCTAACGCCATTATCTGGGTTATTATTATGTTTGAGGATGGTTGTTTCTGGTTCTGTTATTATTTTTTTTATGCGGCGAGTATTTGTGAGAAGTACTCATCGAGGAGATCATTGGTTGATTTTGCTTAGTTCGTCTGCATTATACATGGGAAACTTAAAATTCGGCAGCGTAGCTTCTGTTTTTTTGTAAAAATCTAAAAATTGTTGTTTGCTCGGACTTACTGTTACTGGTATATGATATGTTGATAAATAGTTTCCATAATCTGATTTAACAGTTATATTTAATAATTTCATCTGTTACATCATCAAACAGATTTTCGGTGAATAATTGACGTAATTTCCTTTGGTGCAGTTCAAATTCTCGACTAATATTTTTAAAGGTAATTTTGATATCCTGCTCGATCTATGGTCTTTTAAATATTCAGTAATGCCACTCTATCCTCCCATCATGAAAACCATACGCTATATTATTATCCGGTTTCGATTTTATATTTTGTCATAGCGGATTATTCTCGTACCCTGGAGTAATTCCATGATACGATTTTTTATCTGAAATAAAATCAGATTTTCTGTGTTCAGGTATTTGTACAGAAGTCCAAGGTGGGATTTCAGGCCATCCTAGTACGGTTCTTATAGAACTCTGATAGATTTATACAGCATATCCTGGTGGGTTTACCTCAATCGTGGAAGATAATGTTTGTTCATGAACTGTTATAGCGATTTTTCATTCTCTTCCTGTAATGGATTTTATTCTACGCTGTAATTCATTATTGATCTGTTCGATTTGGTAAGACCCAGATCGTAAGGAAACTATATTCCAATTTGGAGTCCCGTTTGGTTCATTTTTCCTCGCAAACACCAAGGAATCATTCGGCTGCTGACCAGCAAATGATTTTGATCTAATATTTGGCCAACTGTGGCATACTCGTAATTTTGCTAGCGGTATCTCCTTAACCGGAATTGCAGTGCGAAAGTTCACACTGAATTCAAGGTTGGTTGAGGTTATTGAGAGCATGATTGTCTTTTGCGAAGTTGTGCTCGTGGCTATTCGTTGAAGTAATTCCGTTGTTGATGTTGATGTTAGAGCGATTGTTATTATTGTGCTGTTTTTCTAATTTTGATGTTGTACTGTGGTAGATGTTCGTCATCGCGGAAAATTCGTTATCTGATATTGTTGTGTCATCGAGACTTGATGATATCAGCGACGACAATTGGGATTACGCGGCTGATGCGATATGTAACTTAATTATATACTCGCGTAGTTTATTCTGACTGCATGTGGATATTTATTTTGTGATGATTCTAAGAAGCCATGTAATTGTTGTCGCCGATGACGTACACATTGTGACAACTACATGTGCCAGTGCTGTTATTGCTGATAACAATATACCCGGTCCAGTAATTACACTTTAAACCGAATACACAATAATGTCAACTCTGGTAATTCGCCTGCGGTATTTTTATCTTCGTGGTATAATCATCAATAATAGTTTTGGGTTTAGTTTGAAACTCACGGACATGATCATATCGATACTGTTGGACATTCATTATACTATTTACTTAAATCATTTACAAATTCTACGTAGTATGGCACTGACGCTGATGCTAAATTACCACTGACAGATGTTATTTTAAATGTTCCCATGACACCCTTATCTATTATTGCACTTGCAGTATAATTTCCCGTAGATGTATCCGATGACACATTAAACCGTACTCCTGAAAGCAGGGTCAATTTATAGATACCTCTGGCTTCAGCAGTAATACTAATACTATTATTTTTAGATGTCCAGTCGAAAGATCTTTGATATGTCGAGTGCACTGTGTTTATATTTTGTTCGTGTGGTAAGCCGGCTGACGATAGCAGAGAAATCACTGTCGATATTGTCATGTGTTTGTTTAATCGTATCTATAATTGTTTTAATGTCAGAGAGTTTATTGTCTTTCACATCTACATTTTTTAACAAGAATATCTTTCAAGAAAATATTAATCGTTTTTAATTTCCCTTGTTGGTCTTGAAATGCGACTATTTCGTTTGCGTCCACATTTATGAGATTTACCATCTCGGATATTTCATCTTCGATTATTTTTTTTTACTTCTTTGGTCGTAGATGTTTCCCCGGTGGGTTTTTTCAGGCTTGAGAGAGATCCTTTCCAAATATCAATCATTGTGCGGATCAACAATTATATTTTAAGAACTCTCTAAGAAGCGACTATTAGTACATTCGTTGACAATTTTATGGGATGGTTTAGTTGATGATGATAAAGCGCTAAGTACATTTAATACCTGTTGGCCGCATATTAGTGGGTCGGTCATTTTCTGTGTTGGTAGCGTCGAGTACCAGATCGGAATTTTTAATTGATGTATATAACGCATAAATTCTTTAGGTGGCGCTAACCCATATGAATCAAAATAAACAATTACACGCGGATGAATCGCGTTTGCAACCCAGTGAGTTCCAGGTCCGGTTCTGTTATCGAGATTAGTGCTGCCTGTTTCAGGGTTGTGGTAATTGATCTCGCATAAAAACACCTCTAATGTATTTTTATCGCTAATTGTTTTAGGAGCATCAAGTAAATCAAAATTTGACAGCGGAGTTAAATTGTCCCTGGTAGTCTCATGCCGTTTCCGCTGTACCATGAATAGAGAGTTCATGGTAGTCTTAGACCCTTTCCTTTTACAAATCGTCTCTTTTGATTTTGGTATCCGCGCTCAGTCGCCCTCTTTAGTGCCATCCCAGCGGCGGTACCAGCAGCAGTGGCAGAGGCAGCGGCAATTAGCGCTGGTAACGCAGCGAGAAGTGGAAATATAGCACCTGATTGTATCACGTCTTTGATCGCGGCCGCAGATAGAGTGACCTGAACGCCTTTTTTATCTTTGCTAGCATCATTGAAATGCTTAATCTACGAGCTGTCAGTGATAGTTTATTCTGACCACCAGACATTTGCTTGTGTTTTAACGACATTGAAGTTCCACATTTTTTTAACTGAATCGGATCGCAACTTTTTAATCTGACCAGGAGTCAGAGTAACACTAACATGACTATATGACATTTTATTTAATACGATATTGATCTAATTGTCTACGTGTTTATGGACCACTATATGTTTTCTACTAGCGCATCAACTACCTTCATTCGTCCACCAACACCTTCGAATAGCATTGATTTGTCACAACGAATGACAGCAATTGCTCTGTAATTATCAACAGCAGGAGCAGCGTTTACACGAGCTTTAAAATGTATGTCGACGACGCACTGTCTAGCTCTATCAAGATGTTCCAAAGAAAAGTAATAAATCGGATATTGATTTCTAAAATCTAACTGTGATATTTGCCGACCGGTATCTACATTATTATCACGTCCCATAAACGTCAGCAAACGATGATACGCGCGTGCTATTTGGTTTTGTCCGTAATTAAGTAAAACATCTTCGGATGGTCTTTGTTGGCCGTTTATCCTCAACGAGACTTCAGTAACGCCCAGTTGATCAAATATCATATAGCTGCGTGTCTGTGAATTTAATCGAGTCTTATCCTGTAGCGCGAGAAATGTATGCCGTGGCGCAGAAACACCCTGTTGTGATGCCAAGTGCCATGTACATATATCGTTAACAGTAGTCTCCATAATATCTGTTGTTGTTGTTAGCCATGATAGTAATGACTTTCCACCTGTATCCATAAAATCCTCTGCGCTGATTGATAGAGACATTACTGGCATCCGCAATGAAAGTTTTGTTATATTTACTTTACCATCAGCAACACCAAGACCATGCTAGATTGCATCATTATCATAACCTTTTAGCACGAGGACTACTGTATGTTTTGCTCAAAACCCTTCTAACATTTCTGCAAAATCCGAAAATATGAGATAGTAGAATTGCACATGAAAATAATCTATGCGGTCCTTGCAACATTGATACGTGTGTTGCAACCCCTTGGTTGTAATTAGGATTACTGTTAATATTCATATTTTCGCATTCAACATAATAATAAAAGAAACCTTTTTGAGTTTTACCAACAGCGCTTTCATGTTCTTCAACATCAACTTGAGATTGTGGTTTAGGTCCAGCAATTGTTTTAACAACGGAAGAAAACCTTTTTTTCTATCTTCATCGTCAGCAATATCTCCCAATATAGCTTTCTCTGTAGCCAATGCAGCTTTCTCAGTAGCTGTAGTTACCGGTTTGAATAATTGTGCAGTATCGGTTGCAAAATCAACTTGAGATACCTGTCGAGCTAGTAATTTAATTCTAACAGAATCTCACACACGGATAAAACATTTTATTGCCTCTAATTGCTCTCGAGCTAATCTGGTTGTTAAGGACTAGTATACCCTTAGTGTTATATGATATGATTTAATTGTAGCAGCTAAGAAACCCATGACAAAAATGGAAATTTCTGTTTTATAGATTTCGCAACAAATATTGATTTTCATCTGAAGATCTCAATTGTAAACAATTTTCACAGTGATTTTATCACCGAAAAGATTTTTACACAAAGTTATTCCCAGTGTTATGTTACTTCCTTGTTACGCGGTACAACAGAAATTAATAACACATCTAGTTTCATTATCATTACGTGGAAAATATTCAAACTTCCTTGTAGCGTGTTGTTGTGTTTTTTTTTCAAACTTCCAGGTAGCGTGTACCTATATTTCGTTTTAACTTCATGGAAGTGTATTATTGTGTTTTATGAGCTCTTTTAATATTTTCATTCTGGAATTTATTGTATTTTAACTTCAATTTGTCTACTGAGGTCAGATCTAACTTTTTCTACTGCGGTAAATAGCGGAATGAATTTATTTACATGGCTGTTATATGCTAATGATTCGTTAACGGCTTGTATTTTTTAAATAAATCCCTACTGGGACGGCAGTACGTACATGCTATTTTGGGCTATATTTTCGAGATATTGAAAATAAGAGAAAATCTGATCACAATCTAATTTATCTAATAATTTTATTTCTTGATTTTTTAAATCTGTAATTGCGTTTATTATGTCATTTATACTTTTTTAGTTCATTATATGATATATTTATAACAAATATATTTATATATCTCATATATTTACATCCCCAAAAAATGGGGTCAAATTTGACCCGTTTGCTTTTTCAAGTGTCTATTTACAGCTTATATATATATATATATATATATATATATATATATATATGTATATATATATATACAATATATATATATATATATATATATATATATATATATATATATATATATATATATATATATATATATATATATATATATATATATATATATATATATATATATATATATATATATATATATATATATATATATATATATATATATATATATATATATATGATATATTTATATATTATTTACAATACGGCACAATCTCTATTCGCTTGAAGGTGCCATAGACATCTGATCACGGTAGAGATATACATATATATGAAAGACCCCTATTGAACTCCTATAAGGCCATCACGTGTCAAAAGTCCAGAGGTCACATATAGAAGACAACACAACCCCATGTGATCCCCAAAGGTGCCTACGCATCTGAGTGGGCCCAGGGGAAGCTCGAAACACTACCCCCGTGTGAGCCTCTAACATGTCAAATAACAGATTAGAACCTCAGAACGCGTGCTTGTTGGAGGACGATACAGCATATATATCTTAATTAAGGTATATATATGACGGCAAATTTCCTGTATGAACCCATGAAATGTCATTGACAATCCAACAGGCTCAACGAGATTACATATCATATATACATACTTACATACTTACAGCTATTTACACTATTTACAGCTATTTACAAATATATACAAATATTTGCAATTATATACAATTATTTACAAATATATAGGACGGTACATACAAATGATTATATAGGACAGTACAACACATACAGGGGCCCTTCTCTACATTCAACGGAAACACTCTCCTTTATAGAAATCGTCCGGAGAGAATTTAAAAACACATTCATACCGCGCGACAGTGTGACGGAGTGTGGTTTTCTGATGAACTTTGATCATAAAGGCTTTGAGCCCCAATAATAAAACCGGCTATATACCATAGAAGCTGACTCATACACGGAAATCAACAACAAGGGTATGTGATTTGTACTATTGATTTTACTTAATTGTGAATATTGTCAAAATCTAAACAAAGCAAGATACCTGACAGAAGTATTTAAAAAAAAGAATATTGTTGTTGTAAATACTTATTTGTTTGACTCGTTTTCTGACATAATAAAAAAAATAATTGATCAGAGAACGAATTAAAATACAATAGCTGATTATTCCCATGAGATCATAGAGGGTATATAAGTAACAACAACAAAATAGATATCTCTGTTACATGATTATCACACATTTCTAAATGAGTTACTTCCTTTCGGCGTTAGGGTTATACATTACTAAATGAGTTAATTCTCTTCGGTGTTATACACACGTTACTAAAAGAATTTTCTCGAGTGTAAGAAAAATGGAATTCAGATGTACGTAAATTGAATTGTTTCCCCCAAATCGCTTGGAAAGTGCTGACTTATATCTATTTTCTGCAACATATCGAACCGAGGGCATACACATATCAAAATACTTGCTGGCGTTATTCATTTATTGACATGTTCTTTCTTCGTTAGTTTCTATTTTGAGTGATCTGATAGGTCTTTTTCCAACTATTTTAGAAGTGCCAGTTCACCCCAATGCAGCATTTTGACTCTGAGTGATAATTCGTAAATTAATTAAAGAATTATTCCTAGGAATTGAATCAATGTGATCAATTACAAAGCCATCTTTGGTCAATCCATTGACACATTCAAATATTTTCCGATTACAGAGATGACATTTCCCTCCAGCAGTAAATATCAAATACCCCTGATTCTTGACAAACCCGACTGCTTTTTTGAGCCTGCGGTTTCTGACTACACCAGCACTGGACGCTTCATAGTTGATAATCACGGGACGTACGTGGAAATACTTGGATCATTTATATACACATATATTGTTTGTCTAATTAATTATTTGGCTTAATTATTAATTGTTGACAATCTAGTTATACAATCTTGAGGTGTTCTTATGATTTTGTCAGAGTCAGGGCTAGATTCCTTGATTCGTTTATCATAATAACGTTTAACTCCCTGTATCGTCTACCACCAAAACTTAGACATAGCTGTGTAATACTTCGTTTTCAAACACCACATCGTATGCAGGGTTTTTTGATCTAATCTTCCTCGTCGCACACTCTGTGAATGAGATCCACATAATTCGTTTCTGCACGATTTGTTGCAAACGGTTACTGATCTTATCATAAACCATTTACAGTGATTCATTATATATAAATTCTTTATTTAAATACTTCTTTTAATTATAATATGAATGAGTTTGATAGATTATCCAAAATCAAACCTTGGAAAAATGTTAAATTCAATCTCGATAGAGAATCCGTAGATGCACCAAATAAGGGTCTAATAGGTGCTATAAGCATGATAGGTAAAATCCATGAAAGGTATAAAGAATTTAAGCGCAACGAAGCATTTCATTGCTGGTCAACATTTCGGATTCATGGTAGTGTTGATGCTACCACAAACGACCAAAAAGCAGCAGGAATAATATCGCATCTTGACCATAGAAAGTATTCATTTAGAGTGAAATTTATTATCCATTCAGAAACAGGGGATTGGATTCTTCGTGGTAAATTCGATCCTGTATTGAAAAATAAAAAGACTGTCACTATGAGCCAGGATTCCAAACCAGGAGTGTTGACTGAGTGTTGGAAAGAAATTGGCAGATCTAAGACGTAAAAAAAAAACATGAATTGGCACTAGCAGTCAGTAATAATGTGACAACAGTTCAAAATGTAGCTGAGCTAGAAAAGATATTAAACTTTGCAATAACCGTAGCGACGATTACTGGAGAAGTATTATACGAATCTAAATATAAATCAAGGAGGAGGTGGGGGGTTCCAATACAAATTGTTGATCATAATGCACACGCGTGGTCAAACGCAGTAACAATATTTCCACGGGTTAGAACCATAAAATATCTACCCATGGAGTTCTCCGGGGAGAACTCTGAGGACAAGAATGTGTTTGATTTTATTCACGCAGAGAGTAAAAACGATCCTGTGTCAGTCTGGTTATTTCAGAGTCTTCAAGACGAAGAGTGTAAATGCGATCAACTTGTAAGACCAAACGGCGAAATATACCGTGCTGAATCTCTTCACGACGAGATCAGAAAACAATCTCGTGGTTTTTCAACGGATAATAACGAGGAATTACTAACAAACTGTTTTCAATCGCGTCAGTTGCAGCTAATTTCGCGAGAAAGAAAAATCTGTGGAAACCAACAAGAGCTGAATTTCTTTCAGATGTTCAAGCCAGTTGTGCAGCTTACGGACATCGTGGATTATGGAATACCAAATATGATCCCGAAAATGTATTTTCGGTTGATATGGTTGCGTGTTATCCCGGGAGTTTTATCGAGTATGGAGAGTGCGCTGGGTATTTTAAACGATTTGGGCATCTCACCCACTCGATGACACGAATTGCGATTAATCAGCCATTACCCGATATTGATCATCTAACCGGATTCGCTTGTGTAGTAGCATTCGAATTAGCCCAAGGACTACATCGTTACTGTTATACTTGGTTTTGTAGACTCATATCTGAAAAATCATTAGGTACCAATAGTGTTATTACTGTATATGATTGATTGTAAAATAATGATATCGCTGACTGTCTCCGAGGCAATTATATCATATCACGCGCAGACTGAAATTTGGTTACCTCAAACCGATAGTGTAGATAGTATAATTAACGACTACAAAGAAAATTTTTCTTCCCTCGACGAAGAAAATATTGTTCAAGCACCCAAAGAGATCTTTCAGGTCAGAAATAAACACGCAAAAGCTCTCGGTAGAAGAATAATAGGTAAATTCGCCCAAGGGGGAACATATGATCACAAGCGAAATTATTCACGATGATTTCTAGATGATGCTGCATACTAATTTTATAATCGCAGATGCAACACATAGAGGTATATATGTCAATCGTAAAGACGCTTTCTTGCCCGATGGAACAAAATTCGGTACAATTGTTAGTTACATAGATGGAGAATGTCCCCAATATAGCAATTTAAGGGCGTCTATGCTGGCTTATGCTTCCATCAATTTGCAATCGATGATAAATATATTTCCTGACATCGATGGCAGGGTAGCGAATGATTAATTTTATATAGATATCAAACACAAGGAAGCAGTGGCTGAATTTACTAATTCCGATGAGTGTTGGAGATCATGGAGAATAAAAAAAAAAAATGTTGCACGAATATTCTAAATCAGCACATATTACGATTGAAAACAATTACATACAAAATTAATCAGATATCAGAACTTTCGAGAGCACCTTCCTTATCCGATTCAATATGTAGATATAAAACCAGTTACTTAAATGGATATGGCGAATCAGGTAAAACGACCCGTTTTGTCGGAATATTTCGAGAGAAATCAAACATGATTGTGCTAACACCAACACACAGACTTGCAAGAGAGATGAAACAGCGAGGAGTGAATGCTTACACTTATCTCAGTTTCTTTCGATGGAACGATGACGCATGGACTCTTGATGAAATGGGTGAAAAATATATTCCTGATATTATTATTTGGGGTGAGATATGCACAGTGTCGTTAGATATATAAATATGTTTCTGAATTGGCTCCTATTCAAGAATACAGCTGTGATGATGTGTGGTGATCATGGTCAACCACCACCATTTCTCGGTTTGTCTTTGCATGATTGGCTGAAGAATATTGTAGATTATTATGGAGAAATTAACACTGATCATAAATCTCTGTATAAGGCTTTAAGTGAGTTTAAGAAATTAATTAGATTACAACCGGATAACATTCAGTGTGAAATAGGGCGTGAAAGAATTTCAGAAAACCCATTAAATGATTTTTTGAAAATGTGGAGACCAAACGATTTGATAGTGGCAAGCAGAAAGATAGTCAGAGACACTCAATAAATTTTAATACTTCTAGTCCCATTGTGTTATAGGCCTACGGATACAGGAAGACAGAATATCGAAGTTGATATACTAGGACAGACTGAGAAGCAGATTCTCGTGTTAAATGATATTGTGTTGTTTGATATCAGTGTTGTCGAAGATGCATTGCACGCTCATAAATCTCCATGGACGTTAGGATACACAATGACGATACATTCGTCGCAGGGATTGACTATATCCGATACGATTGTTTCGATCGTAGATGATCGCATCGAGTGGTCGAATTTAATTTATCTCGCAGTGTTTAGATTACGAAGAATAAATCAACCTCGAAGAGTTGTTTTAGATACTAATGACACCAGAATCAGTGATATTGACAGCGATGATATAATAAGAAAAAAACTCGCTGGTTATAAACAACAGGATAAAACAATACACGAGAATTTGATATTGATCCTGAATTTATAATTACGCTGAAACAACATCAGAATAATCACTGCGCGAGTTGTAATTGTATAATGCGTCGGCGCTATTCGGATAAAGATCCTAGCCAATTTACCGGAGACAGAATAGATAATAGTCTTGGTCATACCAGAGATAATGTGATGTGGACCGATCTTGAGTGTAACATACGCAGAGGTGCTAGTTAACACCACGTGGCGGTAATTGAGAGTCCTCAGGTATCACTTGTAACTGTTCACGTGTAAATCCACGTTGAGGAGCAGTTTAATCTAATATATAGATTGTGTGTCTACCCGTGGTTCTCATTAAGTGAGATATTTTATGTGCGGTAACAATCCAGATAGGATCAGTAACTCTTTTTTACTGCTTTCAAGCTCTCCTGATACATACAAATATCATACAGTCACATTACCGAGTATTCGTTGTTTTGAAAAACCATTTTGTGGTTTTTGTACGGGTATATACTCTTATTTGAATAGGGTTAATAGGTTTCATATTGATTGTTCGAGTAATTTCTTTATTTAGCGCGGTAATTACATCTGGTAATTTCTTGACCCATTCACGAGATTGTTTATCTTCGATGAGTTCCTTCGCGTATTGATATCCAAATAACTGCTCAGCAAGTGTCCGATTAAATCGTTCAACAATTGCCTGATCACGGTGTGTTGAAGTATGTCCTCGTCGTAACGTGGTATTATGATGCTTCATTGTTGATAACACTGCACCCTGAAAGTCCTTGCCAGGATCAACTTGTAATAGATTTGGCCAGTGCAGAGGACCTCGTTGATAAATTCGTTCAAACTTAGAAGCTACTTCAGTTAATGACTTGGTCGTTAATGGTTCAGCTTGTTTGTGTCTACTCGCAAAATCAACTAAGGTTAGCGCATATCTGTATGTGTGTTTATTTACAGTATCATGCAGAAATAATATATCAGCCTGATGAACTAAATTAGGGACGCTGACATGAAAATCTGCAAATTTAACGTGTTTAGGCGGTGGTATATAAATCTGCCATATCGCCTTTTCGGATAACCAATCTGATGCGGTGGTATGTTTTACTTTTGCGGCGTTTGCGAGTTTATCGATTGCTGATTTACCCCTCCAGTATCCTCTTGGGGAATAATAAATAGATTTCCATATTGTTATTAATTACCAGCACCCAGCATTAATTTACTTTGCAACGTTGATTTTATCAACCGCAAAGCTAATTTTTCTTTGAAGGATTTATCAGTGATTGATTTCAAAGCATGAATCAATTTCACATCTGCGTTATGTCTGTGTTGCAGATTGCTACTTTTATAAACAACATCATGTGGATGACACGCCTTATAAATAGCGTTTATTGGATATTCGCCGGGTCGGGTTTGGTCCTGGCTATCAATTCGGTTATCGAGTCTGGTTCCAGGACCACAATAACTATACCCTGGAAGGTATGTTTCTCCTAGATATGTAATGCCCATGGAGTCCCGGGAAGTTTTGTCAATGCTATATCACATCCTCGTTTGTTTTTTTTTAAATCATTACCCAATTTCGTAGAAACAAATCTAAATTTTTTTGTACCACATTGTACACACTTACCAGAAAGTGCTGATCTGGTAGTGCTTGTTGTAATTGTTGTCAAGTCGTTTGTGCTAGTACGCGTCTTACATTTCACACAATATAGATCCATAATTTATTCATAATAACATGAATGTAATTAATTTTTCGGCGACAAAAATACGAGAACCCGTTAATCATCATGCAGCGCTACCAAGTAATATTTTCTCATGATTATAAATGGAGCATCTGCAAGTGGCAGGACGCAGTTGTTACTTAATCTAATAATGAGGTGGTTAAAGTGGAACAAATTGGATTTGGTAGCGCCGAGTCTAGATGATCAGCGATGTTGCGAGGAATTAAAGGATTTTAACGAGAGAGCAAATTCGATATCCGACGAAGATGTTATTGAATTTATCACTGATATTGAAGAAGCGCCAAGTGTTGATTTTTTTGATGGAAGTATTAATAATTTAGTCGTATATGATGATGTGATGTTAGATAAATACGCAAACACTGCCAGGATAATTTCCAGAGGTAGACATAAAAATACTGATGTGACGCAGAGATATACACAAATACCAAAAGTGATCAGGGATAACTGTAATATTCTTTAATGGAGTTGACACTCATACGCTACGAAATATTCACCAGACCTGGTGAAGTGGAGATATGGATTATAATCTCTTTAGAAATTTCTTTAGTCACGATCAGTCAATCCCATATGGATTTGTAACAATACATTTGCATGACCCTAGATCAAGATATCGTATCGGACTTCATAAAATATTCGGTTAAAGCCGTAGCAGCTAACAAAGATATGACAACAGAGGCAATTTTTGTTTTATCGATTTCGCAACAGTGATGGTTGACAAATAGAAATTTCGGTTGAAATCAACACTCATCGTTTTTGGATTTTGTCTGAATTAGTTTCGGTCTCCGTAGAGTCTTTATTTTTGTTTGAAAACTTAGTCTATTTACTTTCTCTCCGTAGAGGCTTTATTTGTGTTTGAAGACTTGGTCTATATATTCTCTGTCCGAAGTGGTTTCACTTATATTTGAAAACTTGCTAAGTTTACTTTTATTGCTGATTAATTAAAACAAATAATAATGATGACTTTGTTTAGCGCGTAATCTTTAGAAGCTCTTATCTCTTTACATCATCTATAATGATCTGAATAGAGAAAAACAAAAAGGATGAAATTGGAAATCATAAAGAAATGCTTAAGATGTTTAATGTTGGAAATATTATTTGATGTTTAAGTTAGCTCATGCAGTCGAAAAAGGTGGTTTGTAAGAGCACTCTTGAAAGGTATCCTTGGGTCTTTGTGCATAATTTCAATGGGAAATTCATTCCACATTGCTGGGTTCTGGTATGCAAATGAACTTTGTCCAAATGAATCTTTTGACATAGTGGGGACAATGAGTGTACGATTGTCAGAAGGGGAGCGTAAGTATTTTTCTGATGTGTACACATGGGTGAGGCCATATTGGTATGTTGGACTGGAGTCCGTCAGTGAAAACGTAGAACATATAACAATTTGTGTGTTTTATTATGGATCGAATGCCTAGCCAGTGTAAGATGCATAGCAGTTGTGAGGTGTGATCTGATTGTGGTACTCCAAAGGTGATACGAACAGCTGTGTTTTGAACTTTGTGAAGATTTTGGAGTAGATAATGAGGCGAAACAGACATAATTAATCTCAATAGTCCAGTCTTGAAAGTACTAATTAACACATAAGTGTTTTATACGCCCGGACGCTCATCATCATTTTGTTTTTAATAAATGCGAACATGTTGTCATACAATAAGGAATTGAAAAGAACGAAAACCAACACGTGTTGCATAATTCAATATAAAATCTATTTTTCTAAACTACAAAGCGAACACTACAAAACAACAAACATTATTATACAATAAAACTCATAATATTATATCTTATTACACATTCAGAGCTATTATATCTCAAATGTGTTATACTGTGTTCATGATGGTGCCAACATTGGAATATAATGATTTAGTAGCATTCTTCAATGTGAAAATGTGTCTATTGTGTTGATGTTACACATTTCCAAAATGTATTTAAACGAATGCAAAGTCGTAAATTGTAAGAGTACTTTTTACTTCCAATTATTAATTGAAATAAATAAATCCACTCAATAAATAATGCAATACGACTAGACTGCGACCTCCACTTCAGATGTTTAAAATAGGAACACATAATTATGATACTCACTACATCATATAAGAAATTAAGACACCATTTCATACAAATTAAGAAACAGTTTCAGAACCAGAATGAGGATCATACCTTTTTTTCCATTACAATTAAATAACCATTGTTATACATCATTTTGCCCTCTACTTTTCTCACTCGTGTTGATGAGAGTTTTAAATATGCGTTTCCCATACTTTCTTTACCATGGGGTAGTTCCTCACATTCATTGAGATGTCTCAATTTTGATGTGCAAAATCTGTTTGAAATTAATGTACACTGAATCATTCATTAGTTCTAAACGGAATGACGTGCTATTCGTGCTTCATAATATCCAAATGCGCCACTCACTGGACACAATGCCATTGGTAACCTTCATATTATGATTGAATCACAATATTGTCAAAACAAATTAAGAGACTTGGTAAAGCTCCTCAAAATGAGACGTTAGAAGGAACGATCTTTTGCATTTCTCTTAAATATAAATGTCTTCCATTGGCTGAAGACAACGTAGTACACTTGACGTACCTGAATACTACTAGAATGATACATGGATGAAGTTGAATATAGTGCCTTAAGGACTTACGATACTATCGATATGACGAACTCCAATTAATCTAAATATGAAACAACATAACAAGGAGAATAAATGTACTTATGTGGTCAGGACTGTTTCCTTATATTAAGGGGGTTAAGACGTTTGTGCTTAAGTGGTGTCCGTGCAAACATGAATGATTTCCCATGCATCAGCTATTCCGTGTGTACGTATATTCAGTACACAGAGCGTGGTCCTATACTGCGCCGGAAGATATATATGGTCGACCTACGTGAACTGCAGTAGTATTATACGAATCGGACTGTCCGCATTTTGCGTTTCTCGGAAGCTAGAATTTGTCAGTGCCCGTGAATGGCTACAAATATACTGATCCCTTGGCACCATCGCCACATTTGAAAATGACTGGGAACTGAATGTTATGCAAAGATTACAAGATGAATCATAAAAGAGTGTGACATTCAAAATGTTGCCAAAATGTTGCCAATAAATAATGACTAATTATGACTAAGATTACAAGATGAACCATAAAAGGGCGTGTCGTTCAAAATGTTGCCATTAGAATATGACTGATTGCTCATCCTCAATACATCAATAACTTCTTCCCCGATGTGGGTGATTGCATCGCTTGTATGTTAAATTCACATCAAAGAGTAATATTAGAAGCTACCTTATTCAGCAAAATCAACAAAATCAGCAAAGATGTTTCTGTCAAACTGGCAAGGCAATCTTATTAAATTGTTTTCGAGAGGTCGCCAGCGAAATACAAACATTTATGTGACGAATTATAATCACCGATAAACACGTGTTATAGAGAATCAATATATGTATATATTTCTTGATTATAAATTGTATTGCTTCAGAAACCTTTATTGTACATGGTGTGCTGCTGACTGATAGTGGGATGGGTTTCAAATTAATTTATCCAGGACACGTGGGACCTACATATATACTTCTTGACTGAATTGACTATTGGAACCAGTTCTATGGAGGACAAATTATTCGGTTTGGTCACACAGACCTAACACGAACGAGTCTCTCAAGAATATGTCTGATGCGAATGTGTCTAATGAAAATGTGAACCGAGTCAGAAACTGTATGCCATACATACAATAACTGACCAAATACAGTAAGTCCACATTACATGTGATTGACCGACGCCACGCATTATCATGATCAACATGACATTATCCGACAAGACATACATATTAGTAAACAATTAAATCATATCTTGCGGTTCCAAAAGACTTCACGAGCATACATAAAACGGTTGACGAATGTAGCAGACAAAATGCTGACACTACGAAGCAGACCGACTACAAATCTTGTCGACATGTCATGTCAGCCTGAGCCATGGAACAATTACAAGCGACAGCCCATTAAAATGTCAAAAAGACAATAGCTTATCATATCATGAATCATGAGCACGCAAGTCAAAGAGAAACGGCCTGTTATTTGAAGGATAAATAATGAAACACATCGCATAATGTATTGCCATTAACCCCACAAACACTCTCCCAAATGTGCACACCTGTTTAATATCACTTCAAAGATAATCTTCGACAATAACTGTATTGTTACATTCAACATCAAACATTAGGACAAATTAGGCAGAACCGAGTGTACTACGTTAAACAATGCATACTCTACAATTGAATTGTTAATAAATAATATTTACCATTCCCTCATCCATTATTGTAAAACAATTCCTAAACAAAATATAATTGATTTGGTCACAAATGAACAACTTTAGTTTCGTATTAGAGAAAGGTCCTGAGAAAATTATAACTGTTTTAACAAGAAGAGTAAATGCTCAAAGTTTTTATGGGGAAACTTGCAAGCATACACACAGCATACTAGTGTACATTGCCAGACATTGCTACTTTAATAAACTGTTTTTATGTGGGATCTAATTTATGTCTTTCTAATCGTTAGCCTCTCATATTGAAATAAATCCGCGTGGAAACGTAAGTAGGGGGCATTATTCAACCAAATCACATAATTTGGAACACCATATGCTATAGCGTAAAGTACAAAAAGGACCGTTGAATGTTTGCACCCTATAAAGTAAATTTTAGGATTATCACGCATATGTCCCGACCTGATATTAGCATTGTGAGATAATAATCTGAATCATATCCACAACACAAATTGACTGAACGTAGTCATCTAGAGTATTATGTTAGAGTATTAGAGTATTATCTTAACAAAGGCCATGTATGGGAGACACGTATATTTAATTTCACTACAGATATATATATATATATATATATATATATATATATATATATATATATATATATATATATATATATATATATATATATATATATATATATATGCGCCGCGTCATGGCTAGGAAAAGGTCGTGTTTGTCTCAATACTGCATCAGTATGCAGTATGTCTTTACCGAGTACGCCGAATATGATGAACGACGTTTTAATCTAAAGACTGCGATGAAAGGTAAATCCCTCAGTGCCCTGAATAATGCGGTTGGAATAACGTTCTTAAAACGGTTGCAAAGTGTTTAAGAAACTTTGTATCAATTTGGTGTCTGCCTATTAGATGTATTTCAAATAATGTTGTACTTTTCTGAAAGTTTTATTGTTCACTGATGTTAATGTTCCTCGCTATATGAACAGCCATTTAAGTGTATTAGTGTGGAACTGCATTACAAATAAGCTCAAGAAGAATTGATGGAGTGTACGTAATGACTGAAGCAAGCTGTATGTTCGAAATTTTATCAAAATGTCAGAAGTGGATGTAAAAGTTCCGCCCAAAGTGACCATAGGTGCACATGCACGGCTCTCTCCGAATTTCAATGAGTCTCTATTTGGCCATCCGTTCTTTGGGCTCTATAATTATGATGTATAGTCACTATACAAATAAACAACGCAGTGTTTACTCATGACGGTTAAAAAATGTATTCTAACACGTCTCACCTATGATGTTTATGCCTTAAATCAAACATGCTAGGATTCATGCATCCATATTCACCATTCTTGAAAAGTATACCTAACAATGAATTGGTATTCTGTTTCGACAACATTCTCATATTTATATGTTATTCAATATTCACAGATATGATATTCAAGAAAGGCCATTAACCTAATACTCATAGGCGAGGATACGCATCAACTAATAACGGTTATTAATTTTAAAGATAAGTTTAGACATACCTAACATTTTTGTGGTATAAAAAAAGTGTCCTTTAATTTGAAAATTTCATTTATCTGGACTAGGGTACGATTATAACTTCGGTCACATTGCTTGGGCTGTTTAAGTAGTTGTGTCATTATTTAATCATTATTATATGTCACTAAAGGAAAGATGCAGAAGGGATGGATTGTTGATCTCATGCCAGCGGCAAGAAATGATCCTTGATGTAGATCATAGTTTTCAATAATTTACCATCATTACGTATCGCGAAATAAAAACATCTTTTGCTGATATGTTGAAACTTTTCAAGCAATTTTAATGTATGACCTGAAATTATGAATTCGTTCAGCTTAGATATTAAACCTCCGTGTAAAATACTTGTCGTTAATAATAAGTATAGGACAACAATAGCCGCGATTGTTTCAGTGACTGAATACACTATGACATTATTAAATCTAAACAACATTGGAACCTTGCGCAATATACATATAAATTAAAAACGATTGCTTAGTAATATTCTATATGAGTGTACTAAAACATTCGGCTAAGAGGAGACAATTATGAGTGAAACTATTTGAAACAATATGAAAGATGAAATTACATTTACTAACCTTACCATGATATTTAATTCACTACATCTAACCTTTTCCAAATTGCAAGTAAGTAATATTGTTTATCTAATTATCATTGTTCTTTTAAGAAAACGGCAGCGACCGATGTAGCGCACATATTTGAAATGACTTAAAATGAGGGACATCACAATGTTATAAAACTGACGTAACTATGAGCTAAAGTGTGACTTATAAAAGGAAATAAAAGGGAATGAACCAAAAACAATCAATGACTGAGGTTTGAAGTTCTTTGTATATTTGCCATAATCAGAAACATTTAAGTCGTAAAGTAAAATTATTCAGTCTGCAACTTTCTCGAACAAGGTGACCGAGTCGTCTAAAGCGGTCTCTTTAATGTTTTCTGACAATTTACTTATTTACGCCTATGTCGAATCTCGGCCTAGGCAAGTGTATTTGTATGTCCAAACGTTGCCAGTGGCTTCCTGAGTGTCTGACAATTTTTTGGGAATTTATTTTTCCACTACATGTACTGGCCGACATATATAGCCTATCTTACGCTGAGAAATGCCGTTAAACCTCAAAACAACACTTGTAATTTTCATTTTAGACACTAGATCATACTAATGTAGTATTGACTTAAAGGACAATATTATACTGCAAATATGAAACTGGTCTTCTGTTGGTTTAGCGTAGTGAAGCGCACACGTTTCTTAGTTCACGTAATGTTATAAGCAAACGTATTCGCGTTAAAAGCAGCTAATGAGCAAGAGCCAGCCGTCCTATGCATTGTTTTATACGTTCTTGCAAATCTGGCTTGCAACCCATCCTTATATTATCTTCATTGCATCATATTTTAATATGAAAAAGGGATGTATTAGCAATATTATCAATTAACATGTATTGGAAAAAGTAGATTTTCGAATGAATATAACAGTGATTAATATAGTTGATAGAGAAAAAAAATTATTACACGTTATCTTTTTCAATATTAACTATCACACTCTGCAACAAAAACAGTTAACTCTTAAGGGTTTCACTTTACCATAATCGCCATGTTGTAACCCTGTCATGGCCCAGATTAAATGGAACATGTTCCATTATAAACTATATATTTTTGTGTGCCTGTCTGTTAGTGTACATGTTAAGTTAATACACTATTAATGCGGTTTACCAGAATTCAATTATTTTGGGTTGTACTATATATTACCAGCAAGAAGAAATGTAATTGAAGTACATTGTTCAGGTCAAAACATATGTTTGTAATTCCTTGGTTCTGCATGTCTCAACTTTCTTGCAATAGCATCTTCACCCTGTATATTATGTATCGTTGTTTTAATCTCTCTCTCTCTCTCTCTCTCTCTCTCTCTCTCTCTCTCTCTCTCTCTCGTTTCTAATAGTAAGAATATTAACTAAAATCGTGTTTGTGTACTACAGTTACAACCTGTAACATTTAAGTATGCACAATTTTAGTTTGAGACAATACAAGTCTTTTCTACCAATCATATACAGTAAATGATGTTGACAACGTAATTATCCACTCTACGGTGTTATATATGTGATGATTTTCATTTGTGAATTCACTCATTTCAAGTTGGAAGAGAAAAGGATTGTCACACAGTGGTGCATGAAATGATGAATACCGGTCAAATGCCCTGGTCAAGAGCAAATAGTACTACTTTACTTGAAAAAGCATATATAATTCACTATGTGCGATTAAAGCGACAAAAGTGTCTCGGCAAATCTATCTCATACTACTCAACACAATCTTCATGTTTGTTTCAATGTAAGAAGAATTCCCTAATTGTATCGGTACATTTACTTACGTTACCTGACGAAATATGTTTATCATGAATGTTGACACTTACCCCACTCTGAAAGGAAATAAATAATACAGTTAGCATCGATTCATTCTTCCAAACTATAATTAAAACATATTTGTTGTGCTGTAATCAAACATGAAGCTCTTTCCACAGCAATATCAAAATTATACCTGATGACCTTACTTTAATTGGACAGCACTGCATGCTACTAAAAAACAAAATATTTGTGTCTAGAAAGTTCCATCCAACATCACGGCTTTCATGGTGCTTTCACTTCTGATTACTGTCGTTACTGTGATAAATTATATGTATCTTCGTAATTATAAACGATGATCACATTCCTACTCTCAATGTTTACTGATATATAATAATGCATTTGGAATACAAATGATAATCATGTTCACAGAATATACTACATATTATCAAGACACCGTCTGGAAAACCAATCAATTCGGATTAATAACATTTCAGGACAAATGTATCACACCTATTTCTAACTAAACATCGTTTTATGAATAACTTAATGATACAGTCAGCGATATTATCTAGAGTATATTATTGCCTTATGATGCTACATCGGTTCTAAGTATGAGCGATGTTTGTTAACAATTGTAACGTCGTGGATCATGTGCATGTTGCTCTATTTTGCTTCACTACTTTATACACGTTGTCACACGTAATGGATACTGAGGCTCGGTAATGTTCAGCTCACATGGACAAACCGTTACGGATATATATTTTACTTATTCGTTATGTATGTTTCGTAGCCACATTGTAGAAGGTTAACGTTTGTGATTCATTCGCATTCATTCAGAAGAGGCCAATAAAACTGCCTTTGCCTTAAACGAATAACATATGTCAACCACTTTTACTCCTTAGTCAAGTCATATCAAGAAACAGGGTATAATCTCGTTCTGGCAGGAAACAATGTAAGACGTATAAGGAAATATGCGTATCAATCTCTGGATAATCATGTTTCTTAGCAAATTCAAACCTAACTCTATACGGATGATTTGGAATATAGTGCCTTAAACTAAGCTAACTCAGTCTGTCTACTAGTGTAAGTGATTACAATAAATTTGCAGTGGATTTAAGCCTTTTTGGAAAATAGTACATGCAATTAGGTTCCGTTTTTACCAGATATATCTGCGATGTTAGTAATATGATAACATAGATGGTATATGTACACAGATGAAATTTTTAATCTTATGTCCATTACACTCAACGATGCATTGCCTTTTGGTAATGCTTTCGAGACAATTATGCCAAACGTTATATTTCATATATATATATATATATATATATATATATATATATATATATATATATATATATATATATATATATATATATATATATATATATATATATATATATATACATATATATATATATATATGTGTGTGTGTGTGTGTGTGTGTTTGTGTTTGTGTGTGTGTGTGTGTGTGAGTGTGTGTACGTGTGTGTGTGTGTCTGTGTGTGTGTGTTGTTAATGTTTAAGTTGATTATCTTCACGCAGAGTTAAAACTAGGTCATTACCCATAACTACTAGTTAAAATGAGCCTTAATGCTGACATTTTCATAATTCGCACGAGTTCTTCGTTAGATTTTGTTTTATGCCAATATTGAATGACTATTATCTTAGGACAGTCTTAATATGAACATTGAAAGACCAGAAACTTATAGCAAGTTGTATGCTTTTAATAATAAGACCTTGTGGTCAAAAAATAAGTAATAACAAAGAACGTCACGAACACGTTTTGTAAAGTTCAAGATATAATCTATTTCAAAAATTCGAAAGCGACATTTGAAAACGAACTAACATTGTTGTGCATTGAAATTTAAATAGTCCTAATAGAATATCACAAATCAAGCAATGCAGATATATCAATAGCCTAGAATGTGATAATGTGTCAATATATTTAGCTTTGATGCCTAAAAAGCAAATATATCAATAGCCTAGAATGTGATAATGTGTCAATATAATTAGCTTTGATACCTAACAATGGTATAATCCAGAATGTTTGTAAATGATCTCATAGCAATTACAACGTAAGTTAGTCATTAAGTGTAAGATCACTTTGTAATTCCAATCAATAATTCAAGTTAAAATATCCTTTAAATGATAATTGAATTCACCTAGATGTTTGACTTCAGTTCAGGTGTTTAAGATGGTAATAAACTAGAACTAAAGCACTCACTACTTTATGTGAGAAAACAAGACACAATCGAAGACAAATTAAGACAGAGAACCAGGTTATTAATCATCCGTTTATATTCATCTTGACTGAATACGCATTGTCAAATATAACATATATTGAGCATTATTCCCTTGATATTTCTATAGCGATGATTTTAATGATGCATTGCCCCAGCTTTCTCACTAGAGAGGGTGAACCCATCAAATTTTCAAACAAGAATAGTTCTGTTCCGGGATGGGGGAGGGGGGACCATCTCAGAATGTTGTCAAACCAAAACCTCGAACGCAACCGGAAAAAAAATATATCAAAAAACAGAACTAAAGCCGTTGTCCAACAGAAATACCCATTCGTTGTCACACTCCATTCACTGATAAGGTATTATGCGACGTCGTGTGTATGGGCGTCTTAGTAAAGTGAGGTATTTTTTATGGATGACCAAGTACTAAAATGAAAATCCCTCTGCATTTGTTACACGGAACAATTGAGCACATTCGCATCGCTTTAATCGAATTTAAGACGCATTCTCGTAACGGAAAAAAATCGAATCAATAAAAATATACTTCTCAATACTTCAAAGCGTCCAGGTATCTAGACCTCCATTTGTCACATTTTCAGTTCTTCATTATAATAGAGGACGTAACTAAGTCAATTATGCAGACTAAAATTATTATTCCGCTTAACAATGCAACTATAAATACAAGATGCAAGGACGCACGCACACACACAAACACACACACATGCATACATACATGCATAGCCAAATACATACATACATACATACATACATACATACATACATACATACATACATACATACATACATACATACATACATACATAAACGCGCGTGCACAAACATTCACACAAACATTCGCACAAACAATCACACATACAATATGAATTTACATACATACATACATACATACATACATACATACATACATACATACACACATACATAAACGCGCGTGCACAAACATTCACACAAACATTCGCACAAACAATCACACATACAATATGAATTTACAAATAGTTTCAAAAACTCTTTCACCCGCGGTCAGTCATTGTTGGATCTCCAGTTGCGGCAGTGAAACCTCCAGTGGCTGGCAATGCCCTTTACATGAGATATTCAAAGTTCCCTATCAATGTAATGTTACTGCTCCGTATGGAGGATTTGCATAAAAATATGAATATGTGAATTTCACATGTCTAAAATTCAGGTTATGTTTTTATAACATGTCAGTGTTCAAGGGCCAGTTAATCAATACATTTTGCAACGTCATACAACAAACAATAATTACCATTAAATTAAAGTAATTAAAGTAATATATATTTTGATCTGGATCGAGAGTCATGGCAAACACATTAGAAACACAGCGTCCAGCCCAGTTTCCCATGTGACAATCGTTGCACAATATCTCGTCGATAATGCGGTCATATATCTAAACATTGTAGGTTCCAGAATATATTCATACGATTATATGCGTGAATGAAATAAAAACGTTTTGTGAAATAAAAGTACAAACTTTTTGTCGCCATCATTTCGTTGACGTCACGGGAAAGAATTTCCAACGAAACGTGTGCGCATGCGGTTTGATCATCGTTTGGACATTCGAAAAGTGTGACTGCCACATATTATATTTGCGCAGAGATGCGTTGAATCTTAGGAAAATCCTTTAACATTTCGCGGTAATTCATCATACTGTTTTTAATGGGTGTGTACAATTCAATCGCATTCATTACTTCTTGTTCCCAGGACTGTTATTAAATATCATGTTTGAGCAATAGCTACTCATAAGCATTCACCGGTATCTTATGGATGAGACTGGAATCTGTAACGGAAATTCAATGGCGAATAACATTCAATATCAGTGAATTCAATCGTGGATGGCTATTACCAAACATCCCAAACAGTTGTGTCATGATCCTGGACACAAAAGACATGTATGTACAGGCGACAAGTAAGCTTGCTTGCACGACAAGAGATGACAGCTACAGATGAGAATGGTACTTCTTCCAAGTGGGACTTTGAATATCTAACAAGCTTCTCCGCGACCACACATAGTATATGTTGGTACATAAGCGTTGTCGGTGCAAACATTAACGGATTTCCACGCATCACCAGTTCTGTATCTTGGTGTATCCAGTTCATAGAACTTGCGCCGGAAACTATATATCGTCGATGTACAAGAACTGCAGTAGTATTATACGGCTCAGACTGCCTGCGATTAGCCTTAATCACGTGATAAGATTTTGTCAGTGCGCGTGGATTGATCGAAATATCCAGGTTAATAAGGCACCTTCCCGCATCCAAATTTAAATCAAAGTCTAATAATATAACCATTATTTCTACATCAAAATCAACAAAGATGCTTTTCCAAAACGTCATAAGAATCGCGTTAAAAACATTTCGAGAGGTCTCCACCAAAATACAAACATTGATGAGTTGAAATTTAATCAAAAGTACCCATCTGTTCCTTTGAACTGTTGCATCATGATCTTTCTGGAATATATATATATATATATATATATATATATATATATATATATATATATATATATATATATATATATATATATATATATATACATATTCTGCTTGACATAAGTGACTGCTGGCACCAGTTCCATGAAGGAATATTTCTTATGTTTGGATACAAACGTGCCTAGAGCGAACAGGTCTCTCACTAATATGTCTGATGCGAACGTGTTTGTTGAAGATATTGAACCGAAGCAGGAAATATATGCAATGCATGTAATAACTGACACTGTGAAGTAAATGAGATTGGTTTGTATCATGGTGAATTGAAAATTCTTCGACAGAACACACATCTTAGCAAACAATTATAAGATATCTTGCGGGTCCGATAACGTGCATGAGAAGATATATAAAACGTGGTTTCAAGGAAAGAAATCCACTCCTTTGCCTGACACCACACAAGAGTTGAAGAAAGTCGTGGTCCAAATGCCGCCACCATGATGTAGACCGAATAGAAATCGTGTTTTATTTACAAAACAGCCTAAGCCATTAAAAATTACATTCGAGAGCCCACCAAGGTGTCGAAGAAACAATGGCTCGTCATGCGAAAAATAAGCAAAACTCAAGTCAATGAAAACAGTGAACTATGAAAGAAGAATGGCTAAGGATAGTGTATCATATATTGCTTTTCATCCAGCAAATATTACGATGATATAGATATATATTAAAGAAACCGATTATAAAATACTACTTTAGAATTATACTAAGAGGATGTAAGGATGAAAGCAGCGGTCAAGACTGCGAGGCATTTGACTGTGAAACAAAACAAAACGCATCGCATTGGTATTTATTTAGTACCTAAAACAATGGAAAAAGTGACTCCGAATCTTCAATGGGGAGCATACACAATTAAATGTGTAGGTGGCTTTGGTTTCAATTTGTCATTTACATTATTCTAGAAAAGATCGAAAGTATCTCAGTCTTCAGAGTGAGTTTGATGAGTGGTACAATATGGAAGGTGGATGGAACACTTTTATTGCACGTTTTCTACTGTTGCAATAATTCTCCACTGTAACTGGAGACAGAAGTGTTCGATATTTGCTACATCATTTTATATTATTCTGAATTGCAAAACCAACTGTTTAGAAATGATAGCAATGTGATCCATTACATAGAATGCTGGGTGATAATGGTCATTTTAACAATTGTTGATCATGAATGTGTGATTTGTCACAATTAGAAAATAGGCTCATCGATATTACTTTGCATGAAAGGTGTACCAAAACTAAGTAGAATATAATGTCAGGCAAAACAGGCCGTAACGTGTTCGTCATACTCAATTAAATGTCTGGTTACCGCAAATATTGCACATCTCCGTGTGTACATGTATGTGTGTGCAGTGACTGATATATGATTTTGGCGCCCCTTTTCTCTGCCAGATTTGCTGCACCTCTCCCTGCTCCAAACAAAGCCTTTGAATCAGTTCCTGAAAGACCATTCCGCGTTAATCTAGCATAATAAATAACTAGAGGTTTATATATGCAAAACATTTACATTTCTAACAAATCGTAGCAAGCAACATGTATATAAATACTTGAAACGATCTTTCTTTCTGTAGATCTGTCTCTTTCTCTGACAGATACGTGTCGCAACAATAGCCAAGAAACTCTAATGTGTACGATATATGATCTGATGATAATTTCTGGTCATTATTATCCATTTTATGTTTTCACTATTACTCATTTTAAGTTTATTTGGAATTGAACGTTTGAGAAGTAACCGTAAAACCCTCTCTAACAATGCTCAACTTGCAGTGTAATTCTTGATTAAATTGCTGTCCACGCAGTCTTGCTGTCCCTTGGGTTATAAACAAACACCTAATCATAAACTGAATGTAATATTACTCAGTGATTAAAGTATCATAACCGAAATATGTTTAAAGTACGATACTTTGTGTTGTAATACTCAATATCTATGTGTTTTGTGTGGTAATTATTGTGTCGATGTTTTCCTCTATTTATACAGCAATTACTTATGCATTATTCTGTTTTGTGGCTAGTTTTATTTGGTTTATGTATCTTTGAATACCACTTCTTTTATAAACCATCAGCTGTCATTTAGAAAACCAGTTTTGGGAAATAGACAGACTACGATACTATAGTAATGGACAATAAATTGAAATTATATGGCTTCATTTCTCTCTCTCTCTCTCTCTCTCTCTCTTTCTCTCTCTCTCTCTCTCTCTCTCACTCTTCATATAAAAAACTGTATTTTATACTGTTTTGTAAGCTAGGCATATTTTAATATTATTTTGAACGACTGTCTTCATGATTTAAATAATAACGAAGGAACAGAGATTAACGTCAATAACATATGGGACACGTTTTCCTTATTTTATTCAAAATTGTATTAATGTCATTCAGTATCTTCGCATACTTAGTATAGTTTACAATCATGATCTAAGTAAAGTCATTATCAATCGCAGTGCATCAGTGCATATAAAACCTAACATTAACAATGAAAATGTCTCTACAGAATGATAACAATTTGTGAATAAATGAAAGATCCCATGAGTCGACTTTCTGTATTAAGCGTTATTTCTTCATAGAATGGGCACTGAAGGCATACATGTTTCCATGTGGAGTTTCAGTTGTTCAAATTGCGTTGTTAAACTGAACATTTTTTTCTACTTCCAGATTTTACGGTTTGATTTGTATATGTAATATTCCTGATTTGTTGTGATTGTACACATTTATTGAATTAATTACAGCAAAATACTGTGGCGATTCTGGATATCTCCGTATATCTCTAATTCATGCGTTTCTTGAACGTTGCATGGCCCTAGTTTGCAATATAACGTTGTCCATAGTATGGCTTCGTTTTCATAGTGGGAATAAGGAGTATACGATTGTCAGAAGAGGAGCGTAAGTATCTGCTCATGATTACACATGGGTAAGGACAGATATGTATGTTGGACTGGAGTAAGTTAGTGAAACGTAGCACAGAGAACACATTCTTTGTTTGATTCTGGATCGAATGGATAACCAATGTCGGGAACAGTGCAGCGGGGATGTGTACTCTGATCGTGTTACTCTAAGGATGATCTGAACAATTGTGTTTTGAATTTTTTAAATTTTCTGGAGGATATATTGACATGAACCAGGCCTAACTGAGATACATCAGTCCATTCTTGAAAGTACTAATGAGTGCACACGTGTTTTAGAGGCATCTTCGCAAAAGATATTGCGAAAAAGGAGCTAATGCGTCTCAGCTCAAGAAATGCAGCCTTGAATATGTTCATGACATGTTGGTGCAATTGGAGATTTCTGTCCAGATTATACAGCTCCGGTGGCATAGTGGGTAGAGCGTGCGCCTCGGAAGCTGGAGGACTTGGGCTCGAGCACTGGCCGAGTCATACCCAAATACAAAAATGGTACAAACAGCTACCTCGCTTGGTGCTCAGCATACAAATCAGGTCGGCCTTATGCCATAATAATGTGGCTGGGTGAGAGATCATGGTACATGTCTGACGCATGATGGCTCAATGCTAGACATCACTAAAAATTGCCATACTGCAGACGTCGTAGCGATATGACATAATGTTTTAAAAGCTACGTTAAAAATCTGAATTACAATCACACTGTCCAGATTAACACCTAGATTACGTATTCACTGTGTGAATTTAATATTGATGTTGCTGATATTTATTGTTTGCTGTAAAGGATCTGAATTATAAAGGCTTTGTGTTGTGGTGCGAATGGACTCGATTGTATCACCATTATTCTATAGCTTGTTACATGTTAAAAATTATTTCACTATTCCTTGGATAGTAGCATCAACTTCAGTTAGTTGGCTGAATTTGTATGTTTGGGCATAATATGCATACAACTGGTAAGACACTGGATGATGATATATGACACTGAATGTATAGAATGAAGAAAAACGTCCACGAACAGACCCCTGTTGAACACTACAAATCCATCAACTGGGCCTGAATTTATGCCATTTCCATATACAATGTACGTGCTGTTGAGTAAGTAGGACTTAAACCACAGTAAGTCTGTAAACTACCATCCTTATCGAAAGTATCATTGCATTATATGCACTCCAAGCAATAATAATTCCAGAATTATCCTTATATTAGCGATGACAGTATTTACTAATAGGTGTGACATTACATCCTCAGAGAGAAATGTATAGACACCTAGACATAAATATAGATTAGATTACATAGTTTCCAAGCTACCTATTCTTATGTAGTTTTGATACAAGGTACAACTGATAAGATTACATACATGTCTGTACTAAAATGAGCAGCGTATCGTGTCATTGGTATGGGTCATAGTTCATGAAAAACAATAATTTTGTATATCGTAAACTAGAATTGAATATTATAAATTAAGTTTAAGGATACCTAAGGGATACCTTACGTGATTATCATTTTGTCATTCAAAGTAATTTTTGAAGCAATAATATATTGGCAATAATAAATTAGTTGTCATTGACTAAATAATCATGCTCAGTTTTACGTTGCATCACTCTACTATAGTAAAGCTCCAATAAATAAGCCAATAACTACAGATTGTAGATGTCTGAGTGCCCCGATTGAAACCATTAAACTATAACAATACATGATATAGCCTTATACTCAATCATTGCACTAAACGTTCAAAGTTCGATATACCCCAGTTGCTGACTAAAAATAACCCAAAAATCTTCAGCTTTAATGCTACGCTCGAAAAACCGCGGATCGTAGTTTACTTTATTTGATTATGTGTGGTGATTTTGTGCACGTGATGTATTTTATAACAAACGATACTCTTTGATGAATCTGAAAAGGCTATTCTAACTTCAAAATCATCGAGAATAAATATCTTTTTGGTGCATATGAAAAACATGTATTGCTAGGAGCATAATCAACTCTGCTTTGTAACCGTATTATGTATCAAGTTCGATATTCTATAGATGCTGTGTCAAACTGATACTGATACTGATTGACATAAACGTTGTTTAACATATCAATTAAATCATGCACAATAACGTTATTTGTATGGTGGCATCTCCGATTTTGACCGAATATAATAATATACCTGAGAACAATCCAATTCTTCGTGTAGGTCAGTCTCAACAGAAATGTAGTGTTGACAATGCAAACCATAGTTCAAAGAACGTGCGTAATCTTTCACCAGTGACCAATTTCAGATTGATTGCTGTAATTTTATCTCACAAGATCATGGTATTAAACGGATGTCATTGAAAGTGTGTAATTTACAACTGTAGACAAACGTAACAGTAAATATTATTTTGTTTCAGATGCGATTATAGGAGAATCTGCCCAGTGGGCGAGAAATATACCGCCTCTTCTGTATCCTTAAAGTCGTTGACGACAACGGTGTCTAAATTGCAAGCAAGCGTCAAAATAGTTTGATTATTTTTTCTGATTCGATTTGTGATGGCGTCTGTGGCTCTTGTGTTGCAAAAGTGATTGATTTAGGTACCGTAGGAATAGCGTCTCTAAATGAAATTTGTTTGCCCATGTACTCGAGAAAGGAAATTGTTTTCCTCGCATTGTGGCTGAGCTGGAAAAATCATTTATTATTTTTTAGCACTTGACAGCTACAGAAGCGCACCTATTGACGAAATTTATTTGCTAGAAATGAAAATATTCATGCAACGCTTCCGAAGTGCCTTACTCCTCGATGAACGTGCATCACAGTGGGCAGATCAACAGACCTGGAATCGAATACGCGGTAAGGCGTCGACACGATATTCGACTCGAACGGGTTTGAAAAGGAAACATTTTTTGTTCTTCGTCGACACTGGGTTATCAGCTGCTGAATTATTGAACACTAACGGTTGCAATCACTAACACAGTCATAATATTAGGAGTCATCGTTACTAGAATATTGGATTAGCTTTCACCAATTTTATAAGAGCTGTTTTACTCCACATTGTCTTTTAAAAGCCAGGCATGTGTATATCCTAACGGAAGTATGTAAATTTGTCATTTTCAGAGTAAACTAAGATAATAAAAGCTACAGTCCTAATTTGGCCACAACAAATGAAAACTGTGTAAATATGGCACTGAAATAATGTTGAAATACACCGATGTTTAAATTTCAGAACATATTAACAAAGTAAAAGCAAATATTCCTCCAATGGCATCAGCAAACAGCAATGGTGGAAATGTATTAATTTATGTGGGTAAAATTAGATCGTGATTGAGGAGTCCTTCCGCCGTAACAGCAAACGGCCAACTTTAAATAATTACAAACATTTTCATTTTCATGGCATAGTAAGAGAAGAAGGCCGAACATACTGTTCTTGCTGATCGCAATCTGCGGTGCAAGTCTAATTTCACCTGCGAACCTGTTTGATGAAAAAGGTTGTTACAGGTAGGCGCTGAGAATGACTAGACATAAATACAGATGATTAAAAGCATGTAAAATTGAATGTGCGATGGTAAATGAAGAAAACTCATACTAAGCTGACTTTTCGATTGTTACATTATGTTATAGAATAAAACAAAAATGTGGTCAGTTTATGTAAGGAACATCACTAGGATAAATGTTTCATTTGGACATCTTGCCTTAGTAGAAACAAAGAATATTAATTGAGTACGATGGAAGCAGAGATTCTAGTGCATAGTTTACGTTTGTAAATGAAAACGCCGAAACCTAAAGTCGGCCAGTACGGCGCATCATATGCTTTAGTGGCCCTACCATCACCAATACGAGTATTAACTTTAATAGGAATAGATATACAATAATTTTCAAAGGCAGATGCTCTATCTGCTCGGGAAATGGACGAACCCGCCAATACACGAGTTTCCTGCTGCTTTGCTGGTTGGCTTTGGTTAGCCAAAAGTCTAAGGAAGTAAACGCTAAAAGAAAATCCGGAGTGGAGACCATAAGGCAGTTGGACGATGTACTACATCCCCTTATGGTGACTCCTTGGTCTGGAGAGGGATGGGCTCTGCCAGACAACTTTGGCCCAAGACCCATTGATAATGCTGGACAAATCTGAAGTTATATCATATCGTTCTTCATCCGGGTCAACAAGGACCGCGCATGCCATTGTCCACCAGGACGCATGTGACAAAATTGTGCTACTGGTACTTTGCATAAAACCAGAGCTAGAAACAATGTTGCCATCGCCACTTGGAACATTAGAACTCTAGCGCAAAATGGAATAATGCAATAGTTGACACATGAGTTGGAACACTATACACGGCACATACTGGTACAGTGCAAAGTAAGATGGAAAGCCCTAGGAGAACACCAAACTGAAGATGGGCATATATTATGCAATAGTGGAGAGTTGTACAAGTCCATAAATGGAGTAGGCTTCCTTGTAAATAAAGCCATTAAGGGATCAAGTCTTGAATATTGCCCCATATCTAGCAGCATCATCTCCATTCGTCTGAAAGCATCCCCTTTTAACATCACCATTATCTAAGTCTATCCTCCAACTACTGACCATGATGATGCAGAAATAGAGAGTTCTACAGCAAAATCCAGGGTATAACAAACATGGTAAGTAAAAAAGACATACTCATTATCCAAGGAGACTGGAATGCCAAAGTTTGCAAACATGTTATAAATTACTGGGAGGATCATTTTGGACCGTATTGTAACGATCTTACCAATGAAAGAGGGTGACGGCTGCTCGAGTTCGCAAGCTACATAACATGGTACTAGCCAACACCCTAGGGCAACATAAAGCATAACCATTCTGGATACGGCACGCACCAAATGGAACCCATCATAACCAGATCAACTACATACGGGTTCAACAACGATATCGCTCTGGCACCAACAGAGCAAAAACAAGAACATTCCCATGTGCTGATGTTGGGAGTGATCACGATCTCGTCATTATGAACTTCCGAGTGAGGTTGATGAAAATTAACAAGCTAAAGAAAATCAGGCTCATATTTAACTTTGAATAACTGAAGGACCCTAACATCTGCAAGTCATTCCAAGCCACGATTGAATGAAAATTTGCTCACTTCTTGTGATGGATGTTGATGTTAAAGTGATGACTGACACTTTCAACACAGCCATGAAAACAGTTGCCAAGGACATCATTGGCCTCCATCATCCAAATAAGAAACACTGGTTTACAGAAGAGATTCTGAATCTGTGTGATGCCCAAAGAGACCTGAAAAACACCAGACACACAACATGGGAAGTGGAATATCGAGAAATAAACAAGAATATCAGAAACAAGTGAAGAAATCAAAAGGAGATTGGATTGCAAAAAAGTGCACAGAAATAGAGAGCAGTTTGATAAAGAATAATAGCAAAAAAGCATTCCAAATTGTGAAATAACTCACCAGCCGGTACCATTCAAGACAAACATGGCATTGCAGAAAGATCGATTGAGTATTGTAAAGAAGTCTATAACCATCCGTCCACAGGAGATCTAGAGGTGTTTGAAATTCTAAACTCCACCAATGATGATGATGTCCCCATTCTAAAAGAAGAGTTGGAGTCAGCAATAGGAGAACTGAAGAATTGGAAGGAAGCTTGAGTAGATAACATCCTAGCTGAACGTATCAAGAATGTGGGGAATCAGTGATAGAGCTACTAACAAACATTTGCAACAGGATCTGGCAGAGAGGCGAATGGCCAACACAGTGGACCCAGTCACTGATTATAACACTCCCAAGAAAAGGCAACCTCTAGCTGTGCCCAAATTACAAAATTATCAGTTTGATCAGCCATGTGAGTAAGGTGATGCTGAAGATCATCTTGAACATATTAAAACCACAAGCAGAAGAAATAATCGCTGACGAACAGGCAGGTAACCGGAGTCGAAGAAGCACAACAGAACAAATATTGAATCTTAGGGTTCTGTGTGAAAATTACTTACAACATCAACAAGACATCTATCATGTGTTCATAGATTTCAAAAAGGTTTTTAACAGAGTGTAGCATGAGGCATTGTGGGCCACAATGAATAAGTACAACATGGGTCTAATGTTGACCAACACCATCAAGACGCTGTACGCCAAGGCTACCAGTGCAGTAATTGCTCAAGATTATGAGGGATACTAGTTCAAGACTACAGTTGGAGTACTGCAACGCTGTATCCTGTCTCCCACACTTTTTAACATCTACTTAGAGCGCATCATGAGCGAAGCCCTGAAAAACCACTGTGGGACAGTCAGCTTTGGAGGACGTAATATCAACAACCTCCGCTTTGGAGACTACATTGATGGGCTGGCAGACAGTCAAGACGAGCTTGCCACCTTAGCGAAGAACCTGGATGACACATCTCCCAGATTTGACATGGATATAATTTTCGAGAAAACAAAGCTGATGACAAATAGTGGCAAACAAATAGCATCCAAGATTAAAGTCAGAGGACTGGATCTGGATACAGTGGGCGAATTCTAATATTATGATTCCGTAATCACGGAAGAAGAATCAAGAGCAGTAATTTTGTCACGAGCAGCACAAACAACGACATCTATGTCAAAGCTAAGACCAATCTAGAGATACAAGTATATCTGACTGAAAACTAAAATCAAACTCTTGAGAGCACTGGTCATCTCAATTTTTCTGTATTCATGTGAGGCCTGGACCCTAACTGGAGAATTACAACGAAGAATCTAGGCAATTGAAATGAGATGCTACAGATCCATCCTTGACATCCCTTACCCCACAAGTGATGAGGTGCGAAACTCCATCAGGCACAAAGTAGGCCATTATGAAAATCTCCTCATCAGTATCAAAAAGATAAAGCTTGGCCATGTAAATGGAGCCAACAGTCTATCCACACCAATACAGCATGGTAGTGTTCAAAATGGTAGAAGGAAAGGTAGACAGGGAAAAAAGTGGAGTGACAACATCACAGAATGGGACCAAGAAAAGTTTCACAGAGACACATTCATTGGCACATGATCGAGACAAGTGGAGAGAACTGGTCAGATGTTCAGCAGCACAATGCCTCAACGACCACATTAGGTCAAGAGACTGATGATGATGATACAATAATTACCAAACCAAGGAAGAGAATGAAATGACGCCATCACACTGATCGTCAATTTGTATTATCTGGGATGGGCTTGATGAAATTAAACTGCACATTTGAAGTATGCATAAATCCAGATCGTACATTTGATCTTAACATAATGTAGAGCATTTTTCAATATCACCGGTGATAACAAAGATATCATACGCCTTCATACAACAAAACTGAGTATTGGAAAGTTAATCGATGCTCCACCAACAGACGGCCAGCGACAATTTTGTGTTTGAAGTATTTAACGTCTGGCATTGGACCGTCTTCGTGGTTGATATTTAAGATTCACTATTGTATATACGTGATGGATTCTGAACAGCCACTTGTTGATGTTATTACAGATATATTGACGGACAATTATATCAAATCGGACCAACATAAACATATCGACCAGTAATGAAGTGGAACGCATATAACTGTCCCTCGGGTTATAAGGAAACAACTAACCATAAAGCGAATTTAATTGTACTTAAAGATCCAAGTATCATAACTGTAATGTGCATAAAGTGTCATATGTTGTGTAATAATAATCGATAGTCATGTTGTTGTGTGGTACATAATATATGTTTGTTTTCTTTTATTTACACAGAAATTATTGATGCATTATTCTCTTTTGTGGCTAGTTATGTTTGCGCATGTATCTTCGACAAACATTTCGTTTTTAAACTATAATGTGTCATTTCGTAAATCAGATTAGGCAACATAAATGCACTTCATACTTTGATCTAGTAATGGACAATGAATACAAATTAACTGACTTGATTTCTCACTTCATTCTATCTGTTTCTCTCTCTTTCTCTCTGTCTGTCTGTCTGTCTGTCTCTCTCCATACATTAAACCATACTTTCTATTGTTGTGTATGTTATGCATCTTTCAATATTTTTTATAACGACTGCCATGAGGATTTAAAGCCTAACGAAGTTTCTGAGATTAATATATATTAAATATGGTGTGAGTTTTCTTCCTTTAATTGAAGTTTGAATTTATGTCACTCATCATCTTAACATAATTAGTATAGTTTACAATCATGATCGACATAAAGCCATCATCAGCTGCAGTGCATTGGTGCAATGCGTGTACATATCGAACCTAAACTTAACATTCTAAATTGTATCTAAAGAATGATAACGATATATGGATAACAGGATGATCAGCGCAGTCGAATATTTATATTAGGTGTTATTGCGTCATATAATGGGCGCTGAAAGGCAAATATTTGTCCGAGAGGAGATTATCAGGGGTGCAAACTGAGTAGTGAAACTGAATATTTCTTTTACTTCCATCTGATACTGCTTGAATTTTATATGTAATATTCCTGAGTTTTAAAGATTGTACACATTTTGTGAGTTATTACAGAATAATACTGTTCCGATTATGGATATCTCCAGATATAACCAATCCATCTGTTTCGTCAACTCTTTTAATCATGTCTTTCCGTGTTCTTTCACTCCGGGTAAGGGAAGTGACATAATAACAAATATGAGCACCAGAAATGTGATCCGTGTCAAGGTGTATGTATCGCTGGCACAAAAGCACTGCAAGAGCTCAGTTACTGATATTTCTAATATTGTATCATGTTTGTTAATGCAAGCCGTACTGAAATAGCACCAACGTGTTCTCTTTACACGAATGTTTTCCAAATTATAATTTACAAAATGATGAAAATGACGGAGAGACACAGTGATACTAATGTTATCTACATTATTTATACTCTTTCACTCTTTATTTATCTCGTTGTTCTTTGTTTTCTTATTAATGTTTGTCTTTAGGGATTGGATCGGATACTTTCTGGTAAGTAGCTTGGATTATAGTCGGTAGAGTCTAGCCTACAGGTTCTACCTCAACAAGTCTCTAGTTTATGAATATGCAGCTTTCATTTGATCATACTTGCTAATATTAAGCAATGGTCTTTCGATTAAATCTAAGCTGCAAATAATCCATTCATTTTATGAAGACAATATAATGTGAGCATTATAAAAACACAAAAGGTTGTCATAAATCAAAATAAATAAAGGTTATCAGCAATCTATAGTTTTTTTCAACGATATACGTGTGTACGAGCATATGAGAGAATAGTACTTTACAGATTTAATAATCGTTTCCGACAACATCTTAACGGCAAGTATCACACCAAGTCGCCAGGTAGAATATGGAACCAAACATTAAACGAATCAAATCATTCATTTTAAAGATATCTGTTTTTAAAACGCTTGGGTCCATTTCGTCAATGACGATTATTGTTCATGTGAAGTTATTAATTTCTGGATTGAGAGCGAGATCATATGAAATACGTGTCACACAATGATACTATTATCTGAAGTATGGTTAAATTGGTAGAAACCAAACGAATCAGTATTGATGATGTTGATAAATTTAGACCTTTTGAGGTACAAGTAAAGCATTGATCTTATTAAACGAGTTTTGCATATAATAGTAGTGCTTTACTTTGTTAAATTCGACATGATTTTCAGCCTCGTCTACCTCAATTCGATAATTGTATTATATTTTCTCTAATGCCTCTGAGATTTCGTTACGATTGCAATATGTATATGGTGTGTATCTTGTAATTCGTTCCTCCACCCAAATCAATAATTTATTTTCATTAGATATAAACGCGGAATATATATTGAAAGCGTATAGTATATTACAGTTGTTTGTAAAGAAATAACTTATAACTAGTATTCAGCTTCTTATTAAGAGAAAGCAACATTTCTTCGGGCTTGCAACTATAAAATAAATCATGTTATTCTGTCCCCTTTAACAACTAAAACTTGCTAAGATTAGTATTTGTAAATTTCTTAATTGTCTATCTTAATGACGGCATAATTATTGTATGTATTCCAATCGTTACATCATCTGCCTTCTACAGGTGTTTTACATTACTATGAAAACGTCACCTCTATGGAATATGGAAGATAACATTTCGAAACAGTATAATCATACATACAGAGTCTACGTTTTAACTGCTTTCTTACGTGTTCCACACGTATATATTGACGAAATGACAGCCATTACATGGTGCTAGGTTATTCGATACAATATGCGACTTGTTTATTGACCACTTGGACTATTGATCTATTCTTTTCAGAAATTATATTACACTACTACTACTGCTACTAGGATGACTACTAGAAGAGCCACCTTTTTACAAATGCTAATTATTAGCAGTAGCGTTCTTATTTCTATTATTATAATCATCATCATCATCATCATCATTATTGGCACCATCCTTTTCACATTTGTTTAACATTAGTGTATAGTTTGTTTAATCCATTATTACCGTCTTTATATATTTAAAATGGTATACCTGGCAGCATAGGTATTACATTGAACATTAGTATATATCATTCGAAATTGCTTTCTGGAAACATGACAAAACATTGCAGATTGGTGATATCACAATCATGTTTATTATGTCGATATATATATATATATATATATATATATATATATATATATATATATATATATATATATATGTGTATATATATATAATGAATACATAGAGATACACATTTTTACTAATATATTCATTATGGATAATGTACATTTAAAAAAGGATTAAAGAATGTCGTATAGCGTTTTATAATTTAGTCATTGGGATATATCATATTAAGACGGTGAATCGAATAGGTTTTCTTTAGCAGACGTTCCGTTTCAGAGTCAGCTATGACAATAGGTTGAAAGATAAATATTGCACAGTATGGGAACACTTGTCAAAATGTGTGGCAACATATGATCAAAATATATGTGTATATAGTTAAACCAAATGTCAAGAGAAAGATAAGATGCTACTGGCATTAAATGTAACATAAATCTTGGAATCATTGGAAGAAAGAAATGGAACACTATAAACAAATATTCTTTTCATGATCCTGATATTGTTAGCTAGGGAATTTAATATGAAAGCGATATATTGAATGTATATGATCTATATGTTGGTAAATTATTTCCAAACATGTTCAATAGATCCTGGACGTACTATTCTGCAACGGTTTATTAGTCAATACAAATAAAGGTGAACGTGCTCATCCCCAATTAAAGAAAGACCACTAAGTCATGCTAAAATGTAAATCACGCTCTTATAATCACTGGCGAACTGCAACGAACATTGTGAAAATCGTATTAATTGCTACAATTAATCTGTTACACTGAACCCTCATGTGTCATTTCACAACACTTAACAAACTGAAGACAGATGAATCATAACATAGTTTTATGATTTTACGATATTGTATAAACAATGCTATACCATGCCATGTAGCCACCTGGTTCATATTATTGGAAAATGCAAAACACAATAGTCTCAATTAAGCCTTCTTTTACAATGGCACGGGTTTCGTATATCCACATTTTATACGTACTATCAAGCCGGGGCAAATGAGAGCTAATTGTAATTAAGAAAAATAAACAATAATAAAGCAGTATTGGGAGGCCTTGAGAATGTATCGAACCTGCGACCCTTTTAGCCTGGGCCTGAGGCTTATCCATGTAGCTGATGTAAAACAAAAGGTGAATAATTTACTCTTGTAAATGGCGATAAACAATTACTTACATTAAACAAATTATCCACTCAAAACATTCAAGGAAATAATGCTAACATTGAGCTAGAGAACAAATAACATAATATAGACAAACAACATATAACAGAACGAAGTTTTCGTGTACGGCAGTGCGATTTGCATTATAGATCAATCAAAAGGTGATACGAGAAAAGGTACGAGTTTCACATTATAAAATATTGATCTTGTGACAATCGTAACCAGAAAGGAAATGACAAGAGTGTTTCTTCTACTATATACTCTTGTATTTAGTCTATTTTATATATAAGTGTGTAACTATCTTAACGTGAACAGTGCAAACATTCGTTTGGGCTGACTTATGCTTTTATGTTATTGCTGAGCTACACTGATAGACAAGACACTCAGTATCATTGCGCGAGGATATAACTCTTTTCTGCCTTATTTTCCCGTACAAGAAGCAGCTGACGAAATGATATCTATTTTAAAATGAGTCTCACTACTATTATCACGCAACAGAGGTATCATGGTTATGACTTTTGGTGTGTGTTAGGGGATCAAAAAAAAAAAAACTGCGTACAATAATGTCAGAACCTGAGAAGAATATTTTGAATTTTACGTCGGTGCAACTGAAGATCGGTGTCCCGCATTGGTTTTGGATTCCATATATAATTGTTGTTACATTTTTACCACTTTTGCATCTTGTACTTTAGACATTTTAAACATAAATTCTTACATTTATCATCCTTGCACTTTACTTTAAGTTGTAAATATAATATTTGCAGCACCTGCGTTCTAAGTATTCCAGAACCAGTTTATACTCGGATTAGACGCCAAGTCGCCATTGAAATTGGTTGCACCTTTTTCGGGTAAATATGTGTATAAATAGGGGTTTGAGAAACAACTAATACATTCCGCTTATATAAATGAATTAAATCCATTACCAGAGTTTGCGGATGTGTTGTTGTCATTAGATATAATTCGAGATAAACTATTTATTTATAATAATAATTAAAATTACTAAACATTCTTCTGACTTCAGGACAAAACATTTTATTTTGTGAACACATGCAATGCCATACTTGACATTTATCAACGTATTTATATAGGTACATTCATAATGATAGCAGTACTTTTAAAACGTGGTATAATGTTCAACTTGTGATATGACATTTGGGAAAAATTGCATTTTATTTCACAATATTGTAATTATATAATATTGACTTTGCACCTTGTATTTTAGGTACGTAAATAGGTTGTTGAATTTACAAAACTTGTTGCCTTTTACTTATGTTCTGTTGCATACTATAAGATCTCGAGTCATAAACGTATTTGCACTGATATGAAGAGCTTAAAGTTCACGTCAGATCCCTATCAATACTTCTAATATAACAAAGTTTCTGGAAACAAGCCGAATACGCTAGTATCCAACACCATTGCAAGACGGATCGAGATATTCGCTAATATTGTATTGTGGGAAGACTATGGTGTCATGTTACTTACATCGTTCGAGGTTACCGTAATAGATACATTCAATAAGTGCTTGCCTTGCGCGCAGTTACTCATTATTGGATATGTTATGTTCGCCTTGAAACCGAAGGTAGCTGGCAAATTCCCCTTACATTAAATATCCCAAGTTCTCTATCATTGCTATAAGGCCGCCATCTATAGAAGAGCCCAGTACAATTTGTATACACTATGTACATGCGAATTTACTAGATTGAAGAATTCCGGTTGTGATTCATATCGTGTTAGTGACCGATAGTCGTCTGATCATGAATGGTTAGAACGTTATCGAACGAATGAATAATTACAATTCCAAATATGAAAGAAACCAATTAAACAAACGGTTTGAACAATCTCGTCAGACTAATTCGAAACATTGCGTCTAACGTAGTTTCCCATGGTGTCAATGGTTTTACAATATTTCATCAATACCACGGACCTGCATCTAAACATTTCAGCTTGCATAATATATTCCATCTAGTATATTAGTAATTTATTTTTAAGAAAGGTTTTGTGATTCAAAATTGCCACTAATCGATGCCTTCTTTTTGTCAATGACTCGGGAAAGGACCTACAACAAATCGTTTGCTCATGTGGTTTGATCCACGTTTTGGACGACAAAAAATGTTTGACTACACAGATTATATTTGCACCGAGATACTTTCAACGTGAGGAAATACATCGACATTTCCTGGTAGTGCTATTATACTGCCATGCGCGTGTACATCTTCGACCCCATTCATTATCTCGAGCTGTCATGACCTCTAGGGATTGCGTTGCTGTAAAACACCATGGTTGAGCAGGATATTATCAAGAACATTCGTCGGTATATTTTGTCGAAAGTGGAATATTAAACTGGATTTTATGTATCACAGTAGCCAATTCTTTTTTACATACACCTGAGAGCTAAAGTTTTGTGAAATAAAAATACTTTTTTCCTACTTCAGCATACATGTCACACACAGTCACATAGAACACTATTGGATTAGGACAAAACCAGGTACTATATAGCATTTAAGAGAGATAACTCTGTTGGAAATATACATGGGTAAGAATGATTCAGTCACATCAAACCCAGTTTAAAATGAAATCATTCTGCAGTAAGTAAACGTGTAGGAACACACATAACACAAGATAACGCAAATTAGCAATTAGAATGGATTTTAAATCATAGTTTTGATCTGCGATCATACAAAATTGTTTTACATGGCAACTGAAACGTTGTTTTACGCAAAAGAAAAAAATATTCATTAACGTAATAGCTCCTTAATATTAGACTATAATATTCTGAAATTTTAAATTCTATTGAATATTGCTCAGTGAGAAAAGCGTCGTAACTTAGAATATTAAATTTGGTATTATATGTACTAAATAATTGTCAAGAGCATATTTATTGTAACCTGCTTAAATTCCAACACTCTATGTCAAAAGCATCTTACCTTTAATGGGCATAACTATTGATATTATATGAAACAATAATCAGTAACAAAAACATTTTACAATACACAATTAATGGTATAGTGCTAAACAAACTCTCTCTTATAATTATGTCTTACGATTTATCCGATACGATTGTTTGGATCGTAGATGATCGCGACGAGTTGTCGAATTTAGTTTATCTCGCTGTGTCCAGATGCTAATTACACCACAACACCATTACTACAATACTAAAAAGTAATCATCATGTAAGGCTAATTAGCTGCACGATAGATTTTATATGAAACTAGGAATTAAGCATGGTACGCGTAAATAGCAGGATCGGCCATATTTTGCGTAGGTGATTTGTCTTATTAAAACTGACACATCCTATCAGTTGTACTTTGCAATTAAAAACAGAACATTTGATTTTCTAATTTCAAGTGTCCATCGCAGGGACAATGCTATAAATACGTCTTTTCATTACGTTTTTTCTGTTAACTAGTATTCAATGATATGAACATCCGTAGAGTCTATAATGTAATAACGGTAATGTGTATTAATTTTATAATCAGTACAATAAACGAGACACAGTATATATTATAGTTAGTGCACAACATAATTATATCTGAATATAACTTGTATGCTGTTGAGGTGATGATTTAACAAATTATACAGTTGCTTACTTCTATCCATGTACAATGAAATAATAAATATACATCAACTTAGAAATATAGGCATATCGGTAAAATATTCATCGTACTTTAAAAGAAATATAGTTTCCAGTCACAAACAAACCATATATTGTAATAATTTGCATCCACATGATGGATTAATTTAAAATACACATTCCCCTGAAACTAACCTCTTAATGTTGAGCGCCAAGCAATGCAGCTTCTTGTTCTATGTTTGTTCTTGTTGTCTTTGACATGTCTCTTCACGGTTTGTACACTATATAAATGTTTACCAGTAAAATGTTTGCTTGTTTGCCGGGTTTATTCTCAAACGCTTATTTAATTTGGAAATAATACAGTCAGTGACAAGTATCTCGACATTTTCATTGGAATATTTTTATCAATTTTTTCCTGTCGCACTAGTACATTATACAAATTCTTATGTGAACTAGCCTCTCTCTCGCACTCCATGTATTCCACGATCACCGTGGGTTCCGCTAAAGTGAATATATAATAAATGGTGCCAGTAACGCACAGTCGCTAAATGGGTAATACTGTGGTTTTAGCGGGTTGTCCCTATATCAGTTATGCATATGGCCCAACTTGCGCAATCAAAATTCAGTATATACCAAAGACAAAATACATGCATACATACATACATACATACATACATACATACATACATACATACATACATACATACATACATACATACATACCAAAAACGCACTCACACAAGTTCGACATGGTGAGAAGTTTAGATGACATCTCTTAGGGTTGGAGCCCCCAGTTAGGAACGAAACATCGTGATCATCGCAACAGTCGACATTTGTCAATTACGGAGATTCGAACGCCGATAGACACTATAGGTTAAAGACATGATAGCCGACAAGGTTGATATCATGTTTACAAGCTCGGGTCAATTTTAAGACCTTAAAGAGTAGAGAGAAGTGTTTTCATTCCAATGATGAAAGTATGATATGTGAATACTTTGACAACAGAATTGTACTTGTACCATAGTTTTATGTAATCTACATTTCATGGAAATTCAAGAAAATTCAGTTTACCTTTCAATCTTGAAAATAACAAAATAGCTGTCATGGAGTCAAGTCATGGGTTTATTAGCCCTAAGTATATCACCAAATTTGATGGCAAGGTGTGATGAGTTTCTTTAAAGATAATATGGATGTATTCATCGAGCGCTGGCCTTTTTTAGTGGTGGAATTTTAATCGTGGCATTTAATATTTGACCTGACTTATGCGATTTATTTATATCCATTGTCTTCCCGATTTGTATGAGGAGTTGTGTTCCGAAGTAACTGAATTCATTAGTCAGTCAATACATGTTATCTAAAGTGCAACTAGTTTTGCTAAACTCGCAATGCTTAATTGATGTTGATAATGATATTCATCACTGAATTGTTTAATGTTTTGGATATGATTTACCTGAATTATGTTGAAAGACATTCTTGGATGAATAGACGCAGGGGTGAGTGTGACACTCCGTTTATACATGTAACATGGTTATATACTATATATAAAAATGATACACACCTGTCTTAATCGTCAGAACATGTGCAATATCATGCAAATATGAATTTAGTTTCATTCTGAAAATACGGCATTATAAAACAGTAAGATATACCAATAGATATATCATCGTTCAATTACGTTCCAAATTACGAGTGCTATATACATGATATTCAATTTATGCTATATGTGATTGTTATTGCAATGAGTGGAGCTATATGATCTGACTCTACTCGATGTTGGATTCATATGAACTAATTATGTAGATATGTCATCTACGGTCGGACTATATTTAAGATCTGAATTAACATTTAAATATTTTTGGATCAAGATGTCAGAAACGTGTTGAGCGGGTATATCAGTTATGTTAAGGATCGTGGATAAAAGCTATAGGTATTTTATGAGCTACTTTTGTGAGCTGGTGATCTCGTTAGGTTATACCATTGTGAATGTGTGCTCAGATTAATGCCAGCAGGTATATCATTATATGTGTTATATAATATGTGTTTAGTGAGTAGATAGTGAGTAGAGAGTGAGCAAATCGCATATTTATGAGTTGACAAAAATATGACAGTGGACGCATTAATCTTGGTATCGTAACAATGTCTGAGTTACCCAAGGTATTACGTCTCATTAAAACAGTGGGAACAGTTACAGCTAAGTGATGCACAAGAGGTAGTAAAGCATACAACGGTTACATGTGTCTTAGCAGAATAGGACTCCTAATAGTTAATGCAAGTGTGAGCGACCTATAACAAGCTTTAACTAATTTATCAAATTTAAAACGACATTGCTGTGAACTACGGACATGGAGGACGAGCTAGAAATAGATGAGCGTTACAGTGGTGATGAAAAGTCTGACTTAGAATAAGACTTGATAGCAACCCAGACTGAGAAAAGTATATACCTGCAAATCGATTCTAAATTTGAAACTTTGGACAGAGATGATTTTAGAAAGATGTGTTTGGAATTGGATACGCAGAATTTAAAAGATATAAGACTATCACTACATGACTTGGCTAAATTGTAAAACAGTAATTATCCTGTGACTCCTATAGCTGAAAGGACAGTAAGATGTGATATTGCGCCTCTAGAGGAGAGATTATTAGCTGAGGATATATTTATTCTATATCATTTCTTAGCAGGAGATAACAACTTATCCGAAGTGAAAAGCCTCGCATCGAGACAGAATCCACGCACGGGTATCCATGATAGCAGTACATGTGCGAGCCGAGTATCTAAAAGAAAAGGATCTAACAAACAGTCACAGCGGTCAGAATCAGAACCAGAACAGGTGATGCAGAACTCAGAATGCAATACAGTATCATCTCTTTTAAATTATAAAGATGACAGTTCCATAACAATAGAGAATGTATACAAGATAATAGATCAAAAACATTGTATACAAAGAAGTATTCAACAAATGAAAGATGACATCAGAAATTAATTGAAAACTGAGCTTGACAAGATACGTAAAGAACTGCATACTAGAGATATTATCTCTACTAGACTACAATCGGAATTAGAAAGATGCAATGAGGTAGAAAAGTTATCTAAAGACAATCTGGCCTTGCGAATGTCACTCAGGGAGAAGAATAACCAGTTGGAAAGTATTAAAGGTCACCAACTGTGTTTACATCAATTGCTCGAAGATAGAGTATGTGATTAAGATAAAGCAAATGTAACCACAAAATGCGACACACAGACTCAAATAACACTGGCTGATATAGTGCGTATGGGCAAACCTTCAATTGAAACACAAACAGGAAATATGGTGAATGTGAGAACTGCTCGTAATCTTGATCGTACAAAACGGCGGAAGCATTTATAGGACCAAACGGAATATGCGTAGAAGAACAAAGGCGGTCGCTTGAAATCCACTGATTCAAGGGAAGGAGTGGCTCTGACTCTGTCCACCATACCCAGTGCCTCAACTGAATAATTGACAGTAATTGAAGATAATGGAGAACGTGGTTATCACCATGATCAGAAATACTCAGCACGGGGAAATTGCAAGAAATATCGACAGGGAAAGAAGATCACCATTCCAAAACAATTCAGCCACCTCATCAAAATACTTGGATAAAGGAAACAGAACAATCGATGTCATCACAACTAACAGAAACTGCAGACCACAAAAAAGAGTGAGGAACTCTTCTGAACGTTGTAAAAAAATAGCACGCCAGAAAAAAAGGAATATAAGTAATTGACCCTTAGATCTTAAAGCATTGGCGTGTAAGAGGAGGAAAGGACACTTTTACTGCTTTAGTCACGGTAGATGACTTAAACTATGGGAAAGTTTTAGAGAAAGGTTTTTGGCGAAATTGTGTATGGGCAAGAGAATGGTATGAGGATTACGTTGTTAAGGACGCCAAGAGATTCAGGTGAAACTATATAAAGGGGCAGTAAGTCGCATACATATGCATAAATTATGGTCAACTACTTTATAGTCCTTGTAAAACTTGTGTTGAAAATCTGTTTTTTAAGTCAACAAATGTCTATTCATACATTTCTTCTGATGCCATGGAACGTAAAAGGAGCCATGTCTGGTGCACCATACTTGTACTCTTTGCTAAATGAGGTAGATATTGTAGTGCTTACTGAGCACTGGCTTCTTCCGGAGCAACTCAACTTCTTAGACAATTTACATCTAAAGTTTAAATCTTTCTCACGCTCTGACAATAGGCTAAAAGTGAATTATGAAGAAATGATAAGGCATACAGGGTTTGGGGGAATAGCAATCTTATATAGGACGTCACTCTGCGTTAATCCTTTCCTGAGCGTCGGCAGCGATAGGGTCTTAGGGATAGAGGTAATATGTAATGATAAATATAAATATGTTGTATTCGGAGCACTTTTACCATCAACTAAGTTTCCTATTGCAAGTTACTATGAAAAAAATGGGGGAATTAAAGGACCCGTTTGATATGTTCTGTAAAGAAGGCATTCCCATACTAGCGGAATACTTCAATGGCCAGTTCAATTCACTACTTAGCTCCAAAACGAACTGTCTAACAACAAACGCTAATAGGCGCTATTCTAGAAACGTTTCTGACCGATAGGCACTTAATATCCGTTAATAGTCAATCTATTTGTGAAGGGTCTGACTTTACATTTTTCTCAGTCGATGGTAAGTCCTAATAGTTGATATACCATATACTAATGCAAAAAATGCAAATTCGATTTAGTGGTTAAGGCCGAAATAATTGATGACCATCCCTTGAACATTTCAATAATCATCCTGTAAAAATAAAGTTGGTAATTTCTTTTGCATATAATATAATTATGGCTGACAAGCATATAATTCCCTCCATAAATTGGAAGAAAGCATCGGCAGAACAAATACATAGGTATAAGGAAACAACACGCAATGAATGAATTTTTAGCGCAACTGAATAAGACAGAACTAGTGACAAATGTCGAGATTGAAGTTATTATTTAAGACACGGTAAAGATTTTACATGACGCAGCTTCTAGGTTTCTGCCCATAAAAAGGTTTTACCCGTACGCTATCCCCTAATGGAAACTACTAAACGTAAAAAAGTTTCTCCTTTGAATACGTTCCCCGATCACATTACTTTAGGGATATAAGCCTGCTACGTCACGAATCCAGCCCTACCAAAAGACGAAAATTCGTCTTTTCTGTCTATGTCATATATACAAAGGGCAATAACTCTTGCCCCTTACCTTCCCTTGCCACCCACTAGGTGTCGCCATTTTTTAAACTTCGCTGTACGGTGAAAACACGTAGAATTAGACCTCCAATGAATCCAAGCCATCTTAGTGTAAATTCGAACCATCCGAAGTTAAATTTGGAATTACTGTGTTGGATAATCATTCCTCTACAGGTTGTATACATTTTTTTACAATATTGTCCAATTTTGAGTGACTTTGTCACCTTTCTAGACTTCGGACCAGGTCGCAACGTGGTCAGAGCACGTATGGCGGTACTAGTATGTAATACACGCGGCACTTAATATTTTAGCTTATTCCGTATGTAACGGTTATGATATTAGCGAATTAATAACTTGCTGCATTGATATTTTGTGCTTGTTTTATCTTCTTTGTCGTTTCAGTAGACTTCGTCTTTGAACGACCAAGTTGCGACTATTTAATGGCGGACTTCGTGTTGTCGTTACGAGTTCACGCGACACTAAATCATTTCGCTTCCTCCTTTAGTAACGATTATGGTAACAGCGAATTAATAGCGTGCTGAATTGCTAATTTGGGCTTTGTTTTATCTTCTTTGTCGTTTTAGTAGACTTCGTCTTGAACGACCCGTTGCAACACGCTCATGGCGGTAACTAGTGTTGTCATTACGAGTTAACATGGCACGGAATAATTTGCCTACTCCGTTAGTAACGGTTATAGTAATATCGATTTAATAATATGCTGAATTTTTAATTGGTGCTTTGTTCTCTTCTTTTGTCGTTTCAGTAGCAAAGTCGACAACGAAGGCAGGAACGGAAAAATGGGTGTTGGCATTGTGGCAATGGAGGAAATTATGTTGACATGGTACAACAGTCTGCCTTTGAACAGATGCGTAGTTTGGTACATTTGGGGAGTGTTCCCCCAATTTTAGGCTGCCCAGTGGGCGTAAGTCCCCCCGCATGTCCGTGCATGGCTTTTGGGCCTGTAAGTCAGGACTCATGGGGTTTTTACAGGCTCTATCGCATCCATTTCATTATGCAGTCTCGCCGTCACCAGCCGGCCGTCCAACCAGCCGTCCAGCCGTCCCTTTGTATTGTAACACGGTCCGACCAACTATGATTTCCGGGGATTTTAGTGCCAAATCTGCCCGTCAAGCTGTACCGCAGGCAACATGCCAATATTATGACGGAGATTTTCATGAGAAATCTTTCCGTCCAGCCAAGCAATGACAGCGGCTGGTACCGGTGATAGCCGGACCGTCACCGACATTTCGGCAGACCACATGACAGGCAAACCAGCCGGCCGTCCAGCCGGCATCAACCAGCTCCGGCCGTCCAGCCCAGAAGGCACCGGCCGTCCAGCCGACCTTCCAACCGGCACCAGCAGGCACCGGACGTCCATCCGGCTCCGGCAGTCCAGCCCAGCCAGCACCGGCCGTCCAGCCGACCGTCCAGCCGACCTTCCAGCTGGCACCGGCCGTCCAGCTCAGCAGGCACTGGCCGGCCAACCGGCACAACCTTACAACCGTCCGAAGATTTTTAGTGACATGTCTGTCCGTTCTACTGTACCGCTGTACCAGCATGGGGACTTTTATCATTCCGAAATCCGACCAGATCGGATTTACGGAGATTATAGTGATGTATCCGTCCGTCAATCTGTACTACCGGTTACATATCACTACCATGACAGAGATGTTATAGATGAATCTCTCCGTCCAACCAGACCATTCGAGATGCAGGTACCGGTCATAGCCGGACCGTCGCCGATGCCAGTCAAATCAGTCGGCTTCTCCACAAGGGAGATTTAGTTAAAGTGTCAATTATGACGAAATTGCGTCATCTATGTCACCTGGTATGCTATACAGATATGCAAGCTGTACCAGAACCAACGTTCCCTCTGAGGGAATAGTAGATGTGCGCGCAGTGCTCACTGCACTACACAAGCATTATGGAGAAGATTTATATAAGAAAAAATTTATAGGTTGTTGGGAATTTCAGAATGCCCACCACCGCCTACTGCCATTCAGGACTACACAATTCAGGCATCTGTAGATCTTGAATGGGAGGAAGAGACTATGTCCTTCCTGCTTCTTCCCCAGTCGGTAAAAATTCAGGAAGCTAACTTTCGGCGACGTTCAAGTGTAGCTGGTACGAAAACTGCATCAGACGCCTTCAGTACTGATCTCCAATGCCACGTCAAAGCTAGTCCGAAACGTAGTCGATACGTCTTCATTGTTAGACTTGGCTTCAACGGCCTGGCTTGCTAGAGTTGTTAACAGGGCAGCTCACCATTCCATGACCAATGCGTTGACTGCTTCTGCCAACTTCGACCTGATACGACGTGACGCCTGTAGGTGGTCCACGTCGCTCAGGCCCCATCCTACTCGGATTTTACGGATGTCTCCGTTTGGGTCACCTTTCCACTTTGGGGGAAAATTGAAAAAGTTTGGAGGCTCAAGAACTCCCCCTCCAACTCGTCGCCCTACTTTTACAGGAGTTTCGAAACAATCATCCCTTGACACAGCGGAGGGATGCTGGGCGGACCAGGGAAAAGGGATCCTTACAATCAAATGTGTAATATAGATCCCAATCCAATGCTGGCAGCCAACAGTCTAATCAAGCTAGGCGGCAACCATACAGAGGCGGCAAGAACCCAAGTTTCCCCGCCTTCACGCCTCCTAACTCTAGACGTTGACATACCCTGTCCACCGCCAGCGGACTGCCTACCTGTTGGCAGCCGACTCTTGCAATTTCAGGACCACTGGACCTCTTTATTACCTACCTCAGAACATTTTGATGATTCAGTTCATCTCGGAGTGACTTTGGACTTCATTTATTCATCCCCTCCCCTGTCCCCCCCCCCCCTCTTCACGGAGGTAAAGTCAGTTCGGGAGAAGGATGCCTTTATATATTTATATATGTATATCCTAATAAACATGCAATAGCTGGGATTTTATTCATCGCTGTTTCTTATCCAGAGGCCGTTCATTGACCTGAGCAGCCTCAACCACCCTGAAATTAAATGTGGAGATGGCGTGATCAAGCAATTCGACGGGTATGCACTCAGTCTAGATATGACCGACGCACATTTTCAAATCCATATCCCACGAGTCACTGACATTTCTCCGTTGTGTTTGTCGGGACTCGATTTATCAGTTCCAGGTCATACCTTTTGGCCTCAACTTCAGCCCTTAGGCTTGTACCCAGGTTATGGAATACGTCATCACCCTGTTCGCTCGACTTCATCTATAGCGTCGGCAGTATACATGGACGACATCCTCCAGAAACATAGGTTAAGTTCTACTGTGCTCAAAGGCAGAAACGATATTATATCACTTTACATCATATAGGCTTTCTCGTGAACTGGATAAAGTCCGATCTCTGTCCAGACAGAGTTTTGGTCCATCTGGGTGTGGAGTTTCTCCCCGATCTGAATTTAGTAAGGCTTCCTCGAGTTTGCGATCATCCAGATAATCTCACTCGTAGAGTCCGTTTCCCTCAGGATGTGCATTTCAGCGAGAGAGTTCTTGCTACTCCTCGGATTATTCAGTGCGGCAGCGGACTTGATCCCGCTCAGCCGTCTTTTCTATGCGTCCTTTACAAAGGACGTTGCTAGCGTAATGGTGCCCTTTTTAAGTCCCTGCGGTCACATCCCTCATGCTCACGCCAGATATATGATCATTCTTGAATCAATGACACAACCCCTGTGGGCTGTCCACCGGGATTACTCTGGAGATACCCCAGACGGAGATAACGGTATGTTCCGCCGCTAGTACCTACGGTTGGGGTACCCACCTGTTACCGTCAGCGGCACGTGGGTGCCAGGGGCGAGCCCTCTCCACATCAACCTTTCAGAAATAACGGCTGTCATCAATGCCTTTCATTTCTAGCAGGATCAACTCTTATTGCAATCTGTCCTCCTGATGTCAGACAACTTTGTGGTGGTGACTTGCCTCCTCAAAACAAGGGGGCACCTATCACCAGACCTGTACAATCTGATCTGGCAGTTTCTACATTGGTGCGACAAATCTCCACCTCAATGTACAAATCAGACACATTCCTGGCAGAGTCAATGTCTTGGCTGACACTCTATCTAGTCATTCACACGGAATGGTCACTCCATCAATCGGGCTTTCTTCCAATCGACACACTTTGGGGACGTCCGATGATCAATCTTTTGCAACAAGGTGGAATCGCAAGTTGTCCACCTAAGTCTCACAGGTTCCAGACCCAGAAGCTTGGGCCGTTGATGCTCGGTCAATCAGCTGGGAAGGGTTGAGTTCATTCTCCTACCCTCCCACGGTGTTGGTACTGAAAATAATCCAGAAGTTAAGGGGTCAGAACTGTCAGATGGTTCTGATTGCCCCTCTCACATGGAACAACTCCTGGGTCTCCGGTCTACTCAATCTGACGACAGATCTACCCACGAAGATTACAGTCAGCCCAAGTCTTCTCAAGCAACCGCGGCCAGGGGTGTTCCACCCCTGTCTGGACCGTCTTTATCTTCAAGCTTGGCTCTTGTCCAGACAGCCTTGCAAGACAATTTAAATCTTCGATTATGGAGAGAATCTCGAGAGCAAGAAGGCCCTTTACTCTGAAGGCTTACGAGGGCAAGTGGCATGTTTTCAGGGACTGGTACCATATCATTCAGATTGTTCCTCTGAGTGTCACAATCCCTCAACTGGCCGACTTTTCTCTGGCTTTTCGAGGAGAAACAGCTGGCCCCAATTATTATCAAATGCTACTGCTCCATGATATCAGACACATTCCGCCATTAGGGTATATGTGCTATCAGCTATGACAAAGATCTGTCAGATCTTTTAGCCACTTTGAGTTCAATAGACTAATATCCCTCAGCCTGTTTCCAAATGGAATCTGTCCTGGGTTTTAACATGACTCAATTCAGACAGTATTGAGTCTTTAACCCACAATTCGTTAAAGCTACTATCATACAATTGGGTTTATTGATAGTCTTTGCTTCAGCATGTAGGGTGAGTGAGTTATACAGGTCCTTTCTAATGACCCGAACTATATTCTGTTCAGATCAGATGGTTCGGTGGTCCTCGTGATGAAGCCAGGCTTCGTAACCCAAAAAATAGGTTACCATCCATTGGCAATCAACGAGTCGTCATTAGCTCGCATTCTTTTATAGATAAGTCAGGATCAGCAGCCATGCAAGATCCTGTTTGTGCACTCTAGTACCATTTAAATGCATAGAGGTGAGTCAGGTCACATACAAGCACCTCTTTCTTCTGGTGATAGCTGGTACATGAGATATCACCATTCAAGCCATTGCTTAATGGCTGAAGTGGGTTATACGCTCTGTGTACTCTGAGGATCCACAAGATCATAGTCACCTCATAGAAGCTGTTGGCTTGCATGCAGAGTCAACCTTCTCCAGTTTAACTTAAAGATTTGTCCTCGCAGAGGCAAACCTTGATTCTAGTAGGTCAGGTTTTGGCAGCCCAGATAACCACCAGACCCATGTGCAACAATCAGCACAGCCTATTAGCTTCGCTGGATTCGCCAGATAATTTTGTGTAGGTAAGAAGATTTCACTAAATATCTTCTTAACCGTATAAAGGGGTCACATATCACATGACCCTGGGCTGTGTTGCTGATTAAAATTAGGAGACCGGTTTATCATTCAAATGGGGAATCCAGCCATCATTCCCTAGAGGATACCCGGGAAGGAAGTCGGATGCTCCGCATTCCCTCCTCCTATTACTTATGCTCCTAAAGTAATGTGATCGGGGAACGTATTCAAAGGAGAAAGCAAATTTTTTAGTAAATTATGTTTCTCCGAGAGTATTTAAACGATCACATTACTAAGAAACCCTCCCAACCACCCCGCCATGCGAGCATCCTCGTATTTTATATACCGCTCAACTTAAAAACTGGCGACACCTAGTGGGTGGCAAGGGGAGGTAAGGGGAAAGAGTTATTGCCCTTTGTCTATATGACATAGACAGAAAAGACGAATTTTCGTCTTTTGGTAGGGCTGGATTCGCGAGGTAGCAGGCTTATATCCCTAAAGTAATGTGATCGGGTAAGTATTCTCGGAGAAACATAATTTACTAAAACATTTGCTTTCATACAGAAATGAGGCTGAAACGTAAGGTATGGATCTCTAATGGTAGGCCAAGAGGATGGGAATTTCAGTCATACGCAAACTATAAGAAAGCGAAGAAACTGTTTGGAATAAAATTACTGAGAGCAAAAGAAATGTGTGGTAGAAAACAGTTCAGTGAGATAAAAAAGGCTGCAGAGTTCGATATTTCCACTTTCTATCAGATTATACGGAATAAAAGACATAAATGTGATTACATATACGAAATTGAATCTAACGGAAACAATTGTACGCGACCACGATTCTATAAGAGACTTATGGGCAAATCATTTTTCCAATTTGTCACTACCTGACAATGCCTATCTGTACGATGAGAATCATTACCAGGTCGTCTTATCAGAGGTCAGAAAACAGAAAATAGAAACCCATTCCCACTTTGATGCATTTGTTGACAAAATTACCACAAGAGAAGAAATCAGTAGTGCAATTAGTTCTCTCAATAAAGATAAGGCATGTGGTCACGACGGTATTGTTGCCGATCATTTACTGTTTGAGGACACTCAAAGCAGTATACAGTTACTTGAAACTGTCTTCAAAAAAGTGTACGAGGCCGAGGAGTACCCATGCCATTTTAAACAAGGTTTATTACTACCAATATTTAAAGGAGGGGAAAAAGCAAATTAGGTATGAATAATGACCGTGATATGACTATAGTTCCCGTGCTTCAGAAAATCCTACAGCAAATTATATATATAATAGACCACTTATATTTTCTAAGCACATTATCTTTCCAAATCCATTGCAATAAGGTTTTATGAATAATTGTGGTAGTATCACTGCAGCGTTTTGTATCAAAGAATCCAAATGCTACCATATGGATAAAGATACTCCTGTCTATGCAACATTTCTTGATAATGCTAAGGCATTCAATACAGTCTGGCACAATGGGTTATTTTACAAGCTGTACAAACTTGGCATAAAAGGGAAGACATGGCGCATCATGAAATACTCGTTTAAGGGAGTAACCAGTTCTGTTTTATTTGCGGGCAAATTGTCCAAATATTTCATTATTGAGCAGGGTGTAGGACAGGGTCGTATCTTATCTGCTTGGTTCCTTCTCGTTGTGATAGACGATTTGATCACTGATTTAGCTCACACTTTGCGAAGCCTAAAACTTGTCGATCTCCACCTGCCATGTGTCTTATTAGCGGATGACAAAACTGTAATGGCTAATTCGCATCATTCGATGCAGCATCTGCTCGATACAATCTCTAATTATGCAAAAAGGTAGAGATTGAAATTAACGCAGATAAAAGTTGCAGCATCCTCTTTACAAACAAAAAAAAAAGAACTGATATCCCTTCTTTTCTATTCAGCAAATCACCAATTCCAGTAGTCAAAAGTAATAAATATGCCGGCATACCTCTATGTGTATATGTGTGTATATATATATGTATGTGTATGTGTGTACATTTATATATATATGTGTATATATGTGTGTATGTGTATATATGTGTATGTATGCATAAGCCCATATGTCATGTAGAAAGAACTACATTCATAATTACACTGGTATACATTTCATATATATATATATATATAAATATATATATATATATATATATATATATATATATATATATATATATATATATATATATATATACTTTTCTGTTGTATTTCATGATTTTCCTGAATTTGATTAATCTGATGTAATCTCTGTTGAAGTGGAAATAAAGTCAGTCAGTCCGTCAGTCAGAGATACATACATACATACATACATGCATACATACATACATACATACATACATACATACATACATACATACATACATACATACATACATACATACATACATACATACATACATACATACATACATACATACATACAGACACAATCATGCCTGCAAATGTCAATGTATGAATTGTACCAACGTTAGATAACGTGGCTACTTCCAGCGAAAGGTTGGTTACAGTTGTCAATATGAATAGTTCATTATATGTTAGAAATCGCAACCCTGCCGCTTAATAAGGACTCGATGTAATTTTGAACCATCGTGAATCCACTGATTCCGTTGATGACACGACGACGTTTTGGGATCGATCTGCTGCGAAAATGTAAGCAGATTAGTAACTAACTGTACCAGTTGCGTGAACATTGTACTTTATATCTGCATCTACACTAACGTTATAGTGTCCAGAAAAATTCAAGTTAAATACCTACACAAAATTCTGTTCCAAATTGGTTAATGATAAACGAGAAACGCTACAACAGGCTTTGTTTTTAATGGGTGATCATGTCCACGCTGTATTTCGCAGTCGAGTATATAGGTCATCAAAATGCAAACAACACATGCGAGAAACTTAAGTTTGGTAAACAGTATTTACTGTACAAAAGCCATACCAAAAGTGTTGGCATATCGCATCCTGTGTATCACGGTTAATATATTTGTTTTGAGATACTGCATTATTGATGCAAACTATCCCAACGTGTACAAAGCAAACAGGAATTTGGGCGGATTGATGTTTATATGTTGCCATTCAGTTACATGGATGGACAATATGCAAGGGACGAAATTATATCCATTTCACTGATCCTGAATATATTTTCAATCACTCAGCATAACCCTCATTGTTATGAATTGTGTTGTGTGTTGGAGATCAGAAGGAACAGAAACAACGTACATTCAAATCAGAACCCGGCAAGAACATTTTAAATTTACGTAGAACCAACGTAAGATAGGTGTCCATTATTGGTTTTGGTATATGTATATAAGTGTTGCTTATAATTGCTTCCATATTATACTTTAGACATTCTAAACATAAATGTTTACATACAAAATCTTTGTACATAACATTAAGTTGCACAAATATTATTTATAGCACCTGAGTCCGGAATGTTCTAGACTCAAATTTATCTTCAGAATAGACGTGAAGTGGCCATTGGAATGGGTCACATCGAGATCGGGTAAATATGTATATAATTAGAGATTTGAGAAACAAATCTTAAATTCCGGGTATGTACCTGTGCATGGCATCCATTACCAGGGTCTGCACGTGTGTTGTTGATATCACACAAATTTCGAAAAGGTTTACTTAAAACACAAGTAAATGTGTTCGGTGGGTTTTGTTTCAATTTGCCATTTACAACATTCTAGAAAGGTCGAAATGTATCCTAATCTTAAAAGTGACTTTGAAGTGTAGTACAACATGGGAAGTGGGAGCTCTTTCCATATCGAGTTTGACTCTTTTATAATTTCCTCCATGTTATGTGTCGACTGAATTAATCAATATTATATATATATATATATATATATATATATATATATATATATATATATATATATATATATATATATATATATATATATATTCTGTGTTGCAAAACGCTGCTTGAAAGCGATAGAAATATGATCCTTTACAGAGATCGATTTATATTGGTTAGTTTTAACACTTTTTAAGAATGTGTATGTTTAACAAGAATGTGTGACTTCCAACGAGTAGAACATATAGTTTTCGCTATTTTGTTGCATGGAAGGATGATTAGATGTTAATAAAATATAATATGTTTGATGGACAGTGCTTGCAATGGACAACGAAGATGATGGCGAGAACAACAGCAATAACACGATGAATATAATCATCTAATTTATCCTGGTGAACCTGCCTTAGCGTCTTAAGCATATTGAATTAAATAAAACCTATTTCTGGTTATCGAAGATAGGCACATTTGCGAGTGTACGTTTATGAGTGTTTTCAGTGATGGAAATGTGATTTTGACGCCCCTTATTTGCTGTCTGATATGCACTTTCTCTGCTCCTAACAAAGCTTTTGAATGAAACTATTGAACAACTTGAACGCCCTCTACTGATAAAAACTAGAGATTCAACTCGTACCAAGAAAAACATCCATATTGTAATACTATAACATACGCCGCCGTCTGAATGTTTCTGTTCTAGGCAGTCATATGTATTGTGTGTCTAACGGGCAAACTACACTTATGCGTTTCTGTGTTTGACAGGGGTGGGAAAACTGTTTCGCTAAAAGTCGATTTGAGTTGGATTTTAGTTTGACTTATTCCACGTAGGAGGTTTTGGTAGCATTTTTTATGACAGAGGATCTGATGAGCTTTTTCGGTCTTTACAGCGGTTGTATGTTTTCAATTCTACACATTTTAGAACTGTTAACAGTTGTACGTTTGACACGTAACACACAAGCTTGTTACGGAGACTAAGTATAGAATACTAGAGGCGGAAGAGAATAGAACACGGTAAAGTCATATGTGTTTCCAACGAATATTTGATTATATTTTCTGAATATTACATGAATTGTTTGTTTCTTTAATGATTCATTTGCACATAATATTAAATATTGTTGGACTACTACATTTGGAAAGTAAACATTTTCAAAGATATAGAAGAAAAATCCAATTGACGTCGACAAAGAAAGGAAAGTTTGTTGTTGTGTTTTGCAGTTTGTTTTGAAAAACGGCAATACAAAAAATATTGACATACATAATTAAGTCAAAATAACAGCTACACTCATACTCGAGTTAGAAACATAGAGGTTCCGTCGAAAAGATAATACTTGTTATTTTATATTTTGAACAGTGTTTACGCTACCAAATGTATGCGCATTCGTACGGTTGATAGAATAATAGCGTTTTCAAATGGATGCCGCGGAATATGAATGTGTTCTCGTTGAATCAGTTTTATTATTTTGAGATGTTGTTTTGTTTATTCTTTGTTAAAATTGCCTTTATGCATCAGTACATTTGAAGAGAACAGCATATTATAATCAAATAATATAGTTATGCTCCATTTATTAAGTTAATAACTACTGATTCGCGAGAACAGTGTCCTGATTGAAAACCATTAACTATAAATTACATGATATTGGCTGTACTCAAAAAATGACAGATGTTCAATAAATAAGGCACGCAAATGTCAATCATCTTAGAAAAGAGACGACAGAAAGATTTCTGCATATATCTACAAAATAAAATCCTGACAAAACAGTTAACGGAGGCATCAATATAAATAGTTTTCAATTTGTATTAAAACGTATTATTCACTTTTTAGCCGCACCTTTCCAATACTATTGTAGCGACTATCCCGGATTTCAAATAGCTTAGCTCAAGTGACTTGTTAGAGATCATTGGTCTAGAATATTCAACTTCAGTCATGTGACTGTATACATAATGATGAAGTGCATTTGTTACGTTAATGTCTTGCTTCCTTTGTGTATTATCGCATTATTAACACTAACATCAGGCACTTGAAATAATTGCTTTCACTTTCCAACTTTTAAATTTGTACACTGTAGTATCTGTATGTAGGTGTGCTGTTTAAGCCTGGTTTCTATTATCAGTACATTGTCTGCACATCCTGCGTTGATGTTCAGCCGTCATCGCTAGGAACAGTTCTTAGTTTGGCCGAACATAATATTTGAGTGGAAAATGGAAAAACCAGTTATGCGGGCAAGGATGACCCAGCAATAATGTAGTGTCGACCAAATGCAAAATACAATTAAATGTCATCAATGAAAGTTTTAACAAAGGATTCGCGCAACTTTGACTTCAACTGCATGCATATGTATTGTCATTTTCGTGTGCAAGTCCTTACAGACAACTATTCATGGTTTGGAGAGTTTTCAGGAAAGTTATTGTTGGAGCTAATACCACATTAATGTTACACAGAAAGAACGTATCACTGGTTATGTCAATCTTTTAATGTTATGGTTTCTTTTAAAAGGCCTTTCTCATATTTAAAAGTGTTATCGGTTCTCAACTCTGTACGCACACCAACGTTATCGTTTCATGCGCTGAACAAAAGTCCATAGACAGCAACGTTGCTCTGGTGGGCGACGGACATATCGATAGTACTCTGGTGTAATACAAAATCTTTCAGTGTCTGACATTACTATGAAGTTAAACGGTTACGGTTGTCAGGAACACTCAGAACAATGTATGCTTGAATTCAAAATAATCATATCTCAAGCGCATATTTCACACAAATACGCCACAACGCTGCAACCGACATATTACATATCATTATACATGTTTGACCCTTGCTAGCGGTATGTAATCTATATTTACTTCAAAGCGTGTGTAACCATGCATCAGTGACCAATTACTGATTGATTGCCCTAATTCATTCCCACAAGATATTGTTATTCAATTGAGTTGTGATCGAAATATAACGCAATTTACAAGCAAGGAGACAAACGATAGTTTCATTAAATTTGTATTTGATTTTACAAACTTTCTAATTGAGCATACAAATCAAAGTAATACTATATTATGCAGTTATAATTGGGTTTAGTCAAAATGAACCGAAACAATAACAAGCACAAATTACATGCGTATGCGGTTACACTTGAAACGTGTCGAGCAATCTGCAAACTCGTGCATGTATAATTTGCAGGTGCAAACTTATTTGGTAAGTTTTGCATTATTGCTACTAGAAAAACTTTATACAGGTAGGCGTTGTAAATGACTAAAGAAATAAACAGATGGCGAAAACCAAGCTTAATTGAATGTACGATTCCTAGGGGAAACAACGCATACAAAACAAGACTTTACGACAGGTAGTGGAGACAACGCATACAAACATGAGTTTACGACTGTTACATTATCTTTTAGAATACAACACAAATGTAGTCATTTTTTGAAAGAATCTCAACTACGAAAAATAGTTTAATAGGGTAATAAAGTGCACATATTGCCACTGAAAAAAAGAGATGAACTTGAGATTGTAACTATAGACCTAATGAAATACTTCATTGTTACAATTGTTCGCAATGATTGTTGACACTTACATACACTCGAGATGAGCCACATGCTGATTTCGTCACACATGGAGATCAACAACACTGTTGCAAACAACTATGTACCTCACCAAGAAACCAAACATAACTACTTAAATATGAGTATCAGAGACTCGTATGTGTATAGTTTGAGTTTTCAAACGAAAACGTCTGTGTAGATACAGACATGAAAGTTTGAAACTTCGGCGCCTCCCCTGTTTTAGCTCCCGCACCATCACCAATACGAGTAACAACTTTAATGGGGATGACTATAAATAAACTGAACAACTAAAGATATGAATGAACTGTCGACATAAAAAATGAACAACATTTTATATTATCTTAACCGGATCTACATAATTGTGAAGTCAATTTCAGCGATGATAAAGGATCATCGGTGCCTTCATACAACACAATTCTATTTTGGAATGAATAGCAATGTGTTATGAGTCTTTACAAGTACAGAATTAATGCCATTGATAGTTCAAGTTTAATATTGTCCATTACGCATACACGATGAGTCTTGAACAGCCACTTAATGATGCGGCACAGTTATTGACAGACCATTAGATCAACTGGGAACATCATTCAAATATCGAGCTCCAAACATTTTTTATCCATGTAATGATGTGGAATGTAAAGATACATACTCCTCGACACAAATACATCAATTATATTAAACAAACACCATTATGTTGAAAAGTAAAACAAAGCAATGGGACCAGTAATAAACAAGGACGCAATTTAACACTCCAGCGGCAAGGCAATCACCTTGACAAGCACAGACGTTATCAATAAGTACGCTCCGTGCATGTATACAATGCTAACCTGTATATACATTGTTGTTGCTCTTGTTGTTGTATGGTTTAACGCCATTTCTCTGCACAAGATAGGCTATACATGCCGGCCAGTATTACTGGTGGAGGAAGAACTCAGAAAAAACTCAGAAAGTACCATCAACCCACGAGAAGCTACCGGCAAGCTTTCTCATATACCCACATAAAGCCGAGACTGAGACTCCAACCAACGCAGAGTTAAAATGGCAGTGATCCGTAACGGTGAGCTCCTCATACCATTTGAGGCCCCTTGGATACATTGTACAACACACAATACTAGTATTACCAAAAGAACTGAGATGGAACCGCAAATTTACCGGCGTGATCTTTCGGATTGCGCGCATCGCAACCAAGGCGATATTCATCTTTAAGCAAATCGGATTTACCCCAGGAGCTAAAACGACACGATGCAGAGCCGGTATATTAATTACATTAAGTGCACATCAGATAGTACGTATTTGTCCGGGAATTCTAATAAGGTCAAAAAGCGAAAAAGGTGTCGTAAGTAAAAAATAGTGGATGATCATTACATATAAATATATTAGAGAACGGAATTCGTTATAATAACGTTAAGATTACCATATATATTATAGCAATGATACAATACACATAACACATTACGAATACAGGTCATTTCTTATGCATGTGAGAGAGTACACTTTTCAATCTGCAAACCATAAGGAAATTTTAGAAAGGGTTTTCACGACTTTGAGGTCTTAAACTAATTTAATGAATGAAACAAAACTATCATGCTTAGTAGAAATCAACCAATGATTTATATCCCTAGAATACAACGTTCAAATATGCGATAATAGACTTGGACTGATTTAACTACAGTATTGATATCTCATAAATAGCTATTTGACTATATCGCTGAATGACTTTACAATTATCCTAAAGTAGTGATTTATTCCTAAATGACAAATTTACATCTCTACATGACCTTAAAGTAGCAATACCATTTTCCCTAACCAAACTTTAATAGCAAACTGCCCCTAACTATAGGCAAATTCGTTTCCAAAATCCTTCCAAGATGAAATTCAATATTGGGACTTTAATTACATCCCAAGTAAACATAAATGTAAAGATTACAAGAAAAGAAGAACACGATGGAAGTCAGGAGTACATCATGAAACTACCTGCTTATAAAGATAAATTTTTCACTATTATTGCTAAGGATTGTCTATCTAACCTTTGTTATTCACTGCATAGTTTTCAGTAAAGAATTGGCAAAATTAATCCGTATATTAGTTATAGCTGTAGACAATTACAATAATTTTATAACCAAGGACGTAGTATATATAATTCATCCATCATCCATCAATCCGTACATACATACATACATACATGCATGCATGCATGCATGCATGCATGCATGCATGCATGCATACATACATACATACATACATACATACATACATACATACATACATACATACATACATACATACATACATACATACATACATACATACATACATACATACATACATATATACATACATACATACATTCATACGTATATATATAAATGAAGTTGGCGGAAAACTATTATTATGGCATGTGTGAACTTATCTTTCCAGAAACCCGCTTGATGTATTTTTTTTCAGCATGAAATTGAAACGAAGCTGTAAAGCGTGTAACAAAATCAAATATCATTTTATACGAGACACAACTCAACTCTTCTTTTGGGGTAAGTGAGTGACATAATATTGCAAGTGTCCAAACATTTTGTACCATTCGTGTAATATTCTGTTCTACCAAATTCGTGTATTGTCTACTCTAATAGATGAAAAATGTTCTCATTTTCTCTCCTCGGAATTAGTAGCATCGTCTATTATACAAAATTCATGGCATTCTTATACTATTTAAAATTCATTTAATTTCTACTATACAAAATTCTTAATTTTTCAAATATTATGATCTTTAACAAAATGGATTGTAATAATAATGTCATCACTTCTATGGCACGCGGTCACACATTGAGTAAACATAGGTTTATCTTGTTGCTATGTATATTACATATTTCCTCCTTTCATTTTACTTAACCTTGACAAATATATACCAAATATATCAAACAGAGATTTGGATGAATATACATTGCGATTTTTCCAGATAACAACAAAGAGAAATGGGTTTTCCAGGCGTTTACTTTGATGACACTAAACTCCTAAGTTATTCTGGATTGATTATCTATGAAGCAACATAATGTGCTATAATATCGATGCTTTTTACACATGAGATTAGTGCATCCAAGGGAAGCAAATTCCAAACACGTTACAAGAGACCCCTTATTTATATAATGCCTGACGTCGAAAAACATTTACTACAGCAATACATTATAATGTTGGCATCCTAATGTATAATAATATATTATGCATTACATCCGCCTACGATAAAGGCATACATGTTTCCCAGTGTAGTGTCTCATAGGTGTAAATTGCGTGGTTAAACTGACTATTTTTTTCTACTTCCAGCTGCTACTGTTTGATTTTAATATGTAATATTCCTGATTTCTTAAGATTCTACACAATTGTTGAGTTAATTGCAGAATAATAGTGTGGTGATTCTGGATATCTCCGGATATATCCAATTCGTGTGTTTCTTCTACTCTTTTAACCATGTATTCATGTGTTCATTCAATCTGGGTAAGCGAAGTGACATAATAACAAATAGGAACACCAGAAATGTGATCATTGTCAGGGCATATATATCACTGGAGCAAATGCACTCCAAAAACTCAGATCATGCTATTTCTTCCGAATTCTAATTAACAAAATCATGAAAATAAAGGGAAGATACAAGGATGCTAATGCCTCTACAGTATTCATTCTCTTTCACCTTTTTGTCTCGTCATTGTTTTGTCTTTCGTTAATGTTTCTCTGATGAACATGTTTGGTCAACAGATGAACACGTTTGGTCAACACAACGCATCCAGAAGGTGGACCTGGCAGAGCCGGATTTGAGAACACCATAACCAGATTGGTTAAATCATGGCTAAGAGACGTTTCCACACCAGTGTAAACATTGCCACGACAAGAAATTTCCCAGGAGCAGACATTGAAAGTGACCATGATTTAGTAATGATTACCCTTCGACTACGTCTAAAGAAAGTCGACAAAGAGAGCCCCCAAAAAATCAAGTTCAACCTTGACAAGCTAAAAGACAAAGAGGTCTTGGAAGCATTCCAGGCAAGGATAGGAGGGACATTTGCACCACTGTTACTTCTTAGTGCAGAGAACACAGTTACAGACACAATGATCGACACATTTAATATAGCAATTGCCCAAACAGCCAGTGAGACCCTTGGCAAACATCGACGACCAAAGAAGCCTTGGGTTACAACTGACATACTTGATCTGTGTGACAAGCGTCGAGAGATCAAGAAGAAGAAGTCAGAAGTAAAAGGAGTAAAACAATACAGGGAAATCAATCAGGTTATCAAGAAAAGCATGAGAAAGGCAAGAGAGACATGGATTGAAGACCAGTGTAAAGATACAGGAAACAATCTAAAGAAAAATAATAGCAAAAAAGCATACCAACGGGTGAAAGACCAGACCAGTGTAAAACAAGGACGCTCCTCCATCACTCAAGATAAGGGAGGGAAATGTCTTACAGAAGAACAAGACATTCTTAAGAGATGGACAGAATACTGCTCAGACCTGTACAACCACATACCTACATGGGACCCAGACATACTCAACACCCCATCAGTGATCAACACTGACAATTACCCCATCCTCCGAGGAGAAGTAGAGGCTGCAGTGAAAGCATTGAAAAAAGGGAAGGCAGCAGGAGTAGAGAACATTCCTGCAGAACTAGTCCAAGAAGGGGGTGAAGCCATGATAAGCGCCCTACTAACAATCTACAACAAGATCTGGCAGACAGGGGAATGGCCATCACCATGGACTCAGTCATTCATAGTAACTTTCCCGAAAAAAGGCAATTTGCAGCAATGTCAGAACTATCGTACGATCAGTCTTATATGACACCCAAGCAAAGTAATGCTAAAAATCGTATTAAAGAGACTGAAGCCGCAGGCAGAGGAAATCATAGCTGAAGAACAGACAGGCTTCAGACAAGGGAGAAGCACAGCTGAACAGATTTTCAACCTGAAAATACAATGTGAGAAATACCTCCAGCACCAACAAGACCTTTATCATGTCTTTATAGATTTTAAGAAGGCGTTTGACAGGGTATGGCATGCAGCCCTTTGGTCCACCATGAAGCTGTACAACATTAATGCCAACCTGATCAAGATTATATCAAGCCTATACAGCAAGGCAACCAGAGCAGATTGATGCAACGGTCAAATAGAAGATTGGTTTAGGACAACTGCTGAAGTCAGACAGGACTGCTTGCTTTCACCTACTCTCTTCAACATCTTCCTTTAAAGAATTATGACAGATTCAATGGAAGAACTGTCCGTATTGGAGGGAGAATAATAATGAATCTGCGCTTTGCTGATGACATCGATGGCCTTGCAGGAAATGAGGAGGAGCTAGCACAGCTGGTGGAAAAACTGGATAGGACAGCCACTGCTTTTTGGTATGGAAATCAGTGCAGAGAAGACCAAATTGATGACCAAAAACACCAGTGGCATAAGAACTAATTCATGATTAGAGGCCAAAAACTGGAAACAGATAATATATTCAAATACTTATAGATGCCATCATGGCAGACGAGGGATCTAAACAAGAAATTTTGTCCATGATTGCGCTGACAATAACAGCAATGGCAAGGCTGAAGACAGTTTGGAAAGACAGAAACACCTCAGTCAGCTCAACAATCAGACGGATGCGCTCCTTGCTTGAATCTGTATTCCTATATAACTGTGAGTCATTGACCCTCACAGCGGATCTCAAAAGGAGGATACAAGCTGTTGAAATGAGATGCATTAGAAGGTTGCTTGGCATTGCATATAGAGATCATGTCACTAATGAGGAATTGGAAAACATAATTAAGCGTGCCATTCGGACCTATGAAGAGCTATTGAGCATTGTGAAGAAACGCACAATGAAGTTCTTTGGACATGTCACACGATCAACAGGGCTTGCTAAGACAATCATGCAATACACTGTGCAGGGAGGGCGACGGAGAGGAGACAGAGAAAAAGATGGGAGGACAACATCTCAGAGTGGACAGGACTGAAGCTTAGTGACACAGTGAGAGTATCAGAGAACAGAATGGAATGGAGGAAGCTGGTTGTCAGGTCATCAGCGGTGCCCCATCGGTCGGAAAGACTAAGGGATAGACAGATAGATAAATAGTAAAGATATAGAAAACAATCTAAAGAAAAATAATAGCAAAAAAGCATACCAACGGGTGAAAGACCAGACCAGTGTAAAACAAGGACGCTCCTCCATCACTCAAGATAAGGGAGAGAAATGTCGTACAGAAAAACAAGACATTCTTAAGAGATGGACAGAATGCTGCTCAGACCTGTACAACCACAAACCTACATGGGACCCAGACATACTCAACACCCCACCAGGGACCACCACTGACAATTACCCCATCCTCCTAGAAGAAGTAGAGGCTGTAGTTAAATCATTGAAAAAGGGAAGGCAGTATTAGTAGACAACATCCATGCAGAACTAATCCATGAAGGTGGTGAGGCCATGATAAGCGCCTTACTAACAATCTGCAACAAGATCTGGCAGACAGGGGAATGCCCAACAACAAATGGACTCAGTCACTCATAGTGGCGATAAAAGGCAATTTGCAGCAATGTCAGAACTATCGTACGATCAGTCTTAAATGACACCCAAGCAAAGTAATGCTAAAACTCATATTAAAGAGACTGAAGCTTCGAGCAAAGGAAATCAAAGGTGAAGAACAGACAGGCATCAGATCAGGGCGAAGTACAACTAAACAGATGTTCAACTTGAGAATACTATGTGCGAAATACCTCCAGCACCAACAAGACCTTCATCATTCATATATGAAGGATTCATATGTTTGAAGAAGGTTGTGTTTGCTATTCTTTCAGTGTTTTGTTCAACTCATACTTGTGAACAGATTTTCTCTAACATGAAGGCTGTTTGAAGTCCACAAATAAGTCGACTAACACCTGAACACACAGAAGCCCGTGTTAAGCTGAAAGTGATCAAATATGTACCTGATATTTAACAATTAATCAAGATCATGCAACGACAAGGGATACATTGATTGATACAAATGAATTACATTCAATGGAAGTGTTTATTTCATTTCTTTTAATTAAACGTTAATATTATAAATTTAAGATCACATTTATTCGTTTTAATAGTAGTTTCACATTTACGAGTACTTATATAATATACAACATATGGTAGAGCAGGTAGACTGATAGGAATATAGGTTGTTAGCACGCTGAATGAATTACAAATACTACTTTAGCACACTATTATCAAAAGGTTGCCGAGGAACTAATCCATTCATGTTATGAAGAAGATATAATTTCACCATTATTAAAACGCAAACTTGTCATAAATCACTAAAAACAAAGGTCACCCGTAAACTATAGTTTCTTGTATACGCATGCACTCACACACACACGCACACAAGCACACACACACACACACACATATACATACATACGTACATACATACATACATACATACATACATACATACATACATACATACATACATACATACATACATACATACATACATACATACATACATACATACATACATACATACATACATGTATACATACATGCATGCATGCATGCATGCATACATACATAAATACATACATACATACATACATACATACATACATACATACATACATACATACATACATACATACATACATACATACATACATACATACATACATACATACATACATAGTCCGTAGCACACAATTTTGTATTTTGTATTTTTTTATCAATATAATGAGGGGATTGTTAAACGTTATGCCCGAATCGCACATCTATAACGTTTCATGTTATTTTCAGATATTAGAGGAGCAGTATTGATGTATATATATATACACACACATACACACAGGCACGCAAGTGGGAGTGAGATATTTAATCTATATTGTGTAGGACATTGCTCAAAACAAGTAGGTCATGAAGTGTCAGTTTACATGAATTAGACAACAAGGAACTTCGGTTTTATACCATGCCCCAAGTTTTCAGTTGTAAACGTGCAATATACTTCTTTATTCTGATATACCAAAGAAAAAATGTTTTTATATCAGAATCTACACATTCCATGTAATAGCAAATATTTTTTCGAGCTAGGTTGTTGGTTATCAACCTGTATTGGATAAATATTTATCATTGTTTATTGTTTGGTGGGGTATTTTTATTTGGAGGGGGGGGGCGTTGTTAAACTAGCGGTAGCCTGTTTCAGAGTACATACGTACGATTGATTCAGCGGTGATATTTTTCGAGCATTGTAACAGTTATAACTTTGAGCAGAAACCATTTCCACTACCTTATCGCAAAGGTCCTATCAGAATCTTTAGAAAGTCTATATCGTGTCCATAATTCAATCATGTGTAGCCCATCTAGCCCTCTGTAACTTAGTAACTGTAAAATACATTTCTTAAAGTTGACACCGGTGAACTCTTACAAACCTTTCCTAGTGGGTCCCTCTTCGCTCCATATTACTTGTTTAATGTTTTAGCCCATAATATTTTTTCTAATGTAATTTCGTGATTCCTCTGTATAATGTCTATTCTATGTAGTGAACATATTTCCTAAGTCCTTAGAATGTTAGACCGCTTCTAGTTACAACATTTTCGAAAACAAAATGTTGGAACAAGTTTATGACTAGTTCTCAAGTGAACGTGATTCCTACATAATGTTGACGGAGAGACACATCTTGCTACGATTCCATCGGTGTCATAGAATGATAATTGTATAATGAAAGTATCGTGGAAATCAGACCAGTCTTCAAACCAACACAATATATTTTGCATTAACAAGATTGATTAGTCTTAACATTTTTGTCTCATCAATAAACTAAAGTCCATAGCACACATTTGCATTTCGTTCCAACAATATAATGAAATTGAATGTTCAAATATATGTCCGAATCGCATCTCTTTAACATTTCTTTTCAGTTGCATATACTTCAAAAGCAGTATTGATGCATATTATTAATGTATACACAAACACATACGGAAACCCACAAGGGGGAGTGAGATGTTTTATTTATATAGTGTGGCAAACTGATCAAACGTAGAGCTTGAAGTTTTAGTATATATAAGTTAGACAGCAAGGAACTTGTTTTATATGTTGAACAAAGTTTTAAGCTCTAAACGTGTGATATATTTTTCTATTACTATACACCAGAGAACAAATGTTTTATATCAGCGTAGACAAGTTGCTTGTGATACCAAATAAGTGTTCAAACTGGGTGGTTGGTTGTTAACTTCTATTGGATAAATAGTTATCAAGTTTTGTTTTGGTTTGTTTTTAATTTTTGCATTTTGTTTCAACTACCGGTAACGTGATTCAGTGCACCAAAATATGATTGGATGCAGCTTTGACATATTGCAAATATTTTGAGTAGAAACCATTTCCACTACCTTATCTCATTAAAAAATATATCTGAGAGTCGGTATGTATTAGAAAAATCATTGACATTGTGGAACAAAACAAACTCATCATCCATGAGCCATTTGCCACATTATATGCATACCGATAGTTACTGTACAGCACTATACAGCTAAAAATAATGCTTTGCTTTACAAACAAATAAACAACAAGTGAGGATACATTGTGGCTGCCGTTTACTTATAAATCACATGTCAAAGAAATCCCAGAAATTAAAGTATTTACAATTATTCACGCTGACTCGTATACTGCTATCTGCCTGTTACTTACCCCTCCTAAGCGTGTGCGCAACAAAATAAATAATTCCCTTTATACGCGAGTATATACGGCGGTTGCTAACGTACTCATCTCTAAAATCATTTAGTTGGCACAAATTATGGAGCAAAACATATTCTCTAGATTTTGTTGGGACAGGAGGGCATATATTGTTAAGCTTATCGATAAATTGCCCCACTGAAAGTATAATTAACATTTTGGTTAAAGCTTAACTATAGCAAAAAGCAGTACAATCATAGTAGGTTAAACTGATACGGCGTATCGGTACGTTAATGTTGAATTCACACTGGTTTACAATATGTTATCGCAAACCATAAGCTTTAAATCGGTATCTGCATCAGCTTTCACCGCGAATGTGTCCTGCATCTGACGAAGCCTCTGATGTACAGCTCTGCGTTTGTCGTTGATTATATTGTTACTAGAAGTTAACTTGAGGTTGTTGAGGTTGGTTTGAAGGAGGCGGCTCTTCTAATGAAACAACTGCTTGATCTTGTCGCAGTTCGCATCAAACCAGTCGTGATGCTTTCTTGTTGTTCGTCCTAGGATATCTGAAACTCTGCTGTAGACCAGCTCACTGAATACCGCCCACTCGGTCTCCACATTCTGATTTTCGAGTGAGGTTGACTTCAGACGTTATTCAAGAGCATTCATAACAGACAGTTTGGTACGGGAGCAGTTCAACTTGGTGGTGTTCTGTTTGTTTCACTGGGAAGTCTTTTGGGATAAATGTGCTTGAAAAGTTTGGTGATGGTGAGATGCAGGTCTATCCAGTACTCAGCGACGCACATGTACTTGTTCACACGCACATCCTGCTTATCCCTATTTCTGACAATGACATGTCTTTGCCATGTCTTTGAGCCTGGTTGCATCCATGACGTCCGGTTACGGATAGGTAGGTGGACGACTGTATTGGTGATAAGCAATACATGCTCTTCGCAAGTCTGGAGCAAACTGAGACCGTTGCCTTTAAAGTGATGCATTCCGTGCTCTTCAAGCAGTCCATCCCAATATAGATATTATGTGTGTGTGTGTGTGTGTGTGTGTGTGTCTGTGAGCATGTTTATATGTGTGTGTATTTGTGCTGTGTTTTCGTCACCATAATTTAAATTGCACATGCGTGGTGGTGATTATGAAAATTACTATTCATTCAGTTCATACAATTACAAGACCTTTCGAAGACCCTTTAAAATACGTCCGGAAATGGTACCAAAGTTGGAGAACGTGAACACCTAGTTACAATTGTTATTGCTCTCGGTGTCTGTAGTGGCTGCCATTTAACAGTGGTCTCTATGTAATGTAGAAACGTGAATGTACTCTCATCGTCGACATCGACAACGTTTGTGCATAGGTCTTCTAAACGAAACATATGCAGATTGTTAATGTACTGAACCAGATGCATTAACGTCGGAATTCATATCATTATGTACAACGACATCGGTATGATATAAACGTGAAAATCTGCGACAAGAAATGATTCTAAAAGGCGAGCATGTCCACGTGGTATTTCGAACTCGATAATATTAATCATTATAAATACAAATAACATGTGGGTGAAACGTGACTTAGGTAAACAGTATTTACTGTATGAAGTTCACAATACAACTGATGGTAGATATCAACCAATATAACACCGTTAATGTATTAGTGTGGAACTACCAAATTAATGATAAGAACTATCGAACCTGCAACCCTTTGAGCTAGAACCTGAGGTTTACCCATGTAGCTAATGTAAAACAAAATGAGAATAATTTACTCTTATAAATGGCGAAAAACAATTATTTACATTGAACAAAGTATCCACTCTAAATTTAAAGGAAATAATGCTAACATCTAGCTAAAGAAACAATGACATAATATAGACCCGTCATATAATACCGAAACAAACAACATATAACAGTCAGTGTCAATGCGACATGCATTATAGATCAATCGACTGGTAAAGGTACTAGATTCACGTTAGTCAAAGACATTTGCGTTTGCAAGAGAGCAATTGTCATGGTAAATAATTACATATCAATAACATATCAAACTAGAATTGCAGTAAACAGTGACTTTAGTTCCTACCACGCTTTACTTTTATATTTAGTCTACAGTAACAATCATATATATATATATATATATATATATATATATATATATATATATATATATATATATATATATATATATATATATATATATATATATATATATATATATATATATATATATATATATATAACACATATTGAAAAAAATGGATTCAATCTGAATACCCAAAAATTATATAAAGGTGTATTTTTAACATATAATTGTTTTTATTATAGAGGCTCAGAAAAACACATAGCAGCTTAACTCATTGAGATCAAGATAATTTTCGATATTATTGTTAGAGTTTAATTGAGTTATAGAACGTCTCGCCTTAATTAATTGTGCATAAAAAGCGACTGTCACATGAAAATATGCATACAGATTATCATGCATTTTTGCTTTAATAGTTGACTATTTAATGTTCTGTAGATTCTTCGTAAAACAGGGTAAACCATGTGAGCGGCTCTTCGTTAGTTTTCGCGCAAACGTTCAAAAATAGTGAAACGTTTTGGGAGGAAACTAATCACGCACCAAGTCATTATAACCAGGTTTGTGTATGTGCGTTTGTGGTGTGTTTTAGTAACCATAATTTACATTGCACATGCGCGGTGGAGATTATGAAAATTATTATTCATTCAGTCCATAAAAATAGAAGACATTTCGACGACCCTTTAAGATATGTCCGGGAATTGTCCCAAAGTTGGAGAACGTGGACACCTTCAGAGTTTCGATTGTTATTGTTCTCAATGTCTGCAGTGGAATATGTGTTAAAAATCGCAAATATGCCATTTAGCAGTGGTCTCTATATAATGTAGCAGCGCGAATGCACTCTCATCGATGACATCGGTCTTCTAAACTAAATGTATGCAGATTTTTAATGGACTTGACCAGTTGCGTGAACGTCGGAATTCATATCATTCTGTAACGACATCGGTATAAGGTAAACGTGAAAAACTGCGACACGAAGTGTTCCTAAATGGCGAGCATGTCCACCTTGTATTCCGAACTCGATAATATTAATCATCAAAAGTACAAATAACACGTGTGTGAAACTTGATTTAGGTAAACTGTATTTACTGTATGAAATGCAGAATAACACTGATTGTAGATCTCAACCAATGTATCACCGTTAATGTATTAGTGTAAAACTACTACAAAACTAATGATAAGAACTATCCCAAAGTGAAAAAAAGCAAACATTCATTTGGGCGGACTTATGTTTGTATGTTATTGCTGAGCTACATTTGTGGACAAGATACTCAGTATCATTGCGCGAGAATATAACTGTTTCCTGCATTTTTTTCGTTCAGAAAGCAAATGACGAAATGATATCCGTTACAATGAGTCTGAATACATTTATCACAGATGTATCATGGTTATGAATGTTGGTGTGTATCAGGGGATAAGAAAGAAAACAAACTGCGTAGAGTCATGTCAGAAAGTTGTTACCACTTTTGCATATTGTACTTTAGACATTTTAAACATAAATATTTACATATATCATCTTTCCACATTACTTTAAATTCTAAATATAATGTTTACAACACCTGTGTTCTGAGTATTCCAGACTTAGTTTATACTCAGATTAGACGCGAAGTCGCCACTGGAATGGGTCGCACCTAGGTCGGGTAAATATATTTATAAGTATGGATTTGAGAAAGGAATAATACATTCCGGTTCTATAACTGTGTGGAATCCATTAACATAATTTGCGGAATTAATTACCACAGTTTGTGGATGTGTTATTGTCATTAGATAAGTTCGAGAAAAAATATTTTTTAATAATATTAATTAAAATTACAAAACATCCTTCTGACTGCAGGACAATACATGTTATTTTGTGAACACGTGCAATGCCATTCTCGACATCATCATCGTATTTATATAGGGACAGTGATGATGATTGCAATACGTTTTAAACATCATATAATGTTCAGCTTGTAATAGCACATTTAGGATTAATTGCATTTTAATTCACGATATTGTAATTATATAATATTGAATTTGCACCTTGTATTTTAGGTACACAAATAGGTTGTTGAATTTACAAATATTTTTGCTTTTTACCTTAGTTCTGTTACATAATGTAAGATCTTGAGTCATAAACGTATCTGCGGTAACTATGAAGAGCTTAAAGTTAATGTCAGTTCTCTATCATTACGTCCAATATAAAAAGTTTTCCGGATACAAGCCGCATACGGTGGTTTCCTACACCATTGGCAGACGGAGCGAGACATTCTCCAATATTGTATTACGGCAAGACAATGGTGTCATTTTGCTTACATCGTTCGAAGTTGCCGTGATAGATATATTCAATAAGTGTTTGCCTTGCGCGCAGTCACTCTTTATTGGATATGTTATGTTCGCCTTGAAAGCGACGGTAGCTGGCAAATTCTCCTCACATCAAATATTCAAAGTTCGCTGTAAATGCCATACGGTAGCTACATATAGAAGAGCCCCGTATAATTTGTATACAATATGTTAATGCGTATGTACTACAGTCAATAAGTCAAGTTGTGTTTCATATCGTGTGAGTGATCGATTGTCATCTGATCATAAATGATTGCAAAGTCATCGAACGAACGAATAATTACAATTCCAAACATGAAAGAAACCAAATAAACGAACGGTTTAGAGAATCTTGTCAGAGGAATTCGAAACATTGCGTCTATCGTTGTTTCCCATGGAGTCAATGGTTTTACAATATCTCACCAATTATGCGGCCCTGCATCTAAGAATTTCAGCTTCCATAATATATTCTTACCAGTATATGACTATTTTTTAATTTTTAAAAAGGTTCAGTGACTCAAAATTGACACCAATCGATGCCTTCTTTTTGTCAATGACACGGGGAAGGATCTACACCGAAACATTTGCTCATGTGGTTTGATTCACGTTTTCGACGTCAAAAACTGTTTGCCACAGATTATATTTGCACCGAGACACATTCAAGGTGAGGGAAATCCATCGACGTTTCCTAGTAGTGATATTATAATGTCATGCGCGTGTAGAAGTTCGATCCCATTTATTATTTCGAGTTGGTAGTACGGTTAGGGATTGCGTTCCTGTTAAACACCATGGTTGAGCAGGAGTTAACACGGACATTCACCGGTATCCTTTTTCGAAAGTGGAATATGTAACTGGATTTCAGGTATCACAGTAGCCAATTGTTTCTACATAAATATTAATAAAATTAACAATAATAATAATAATAATAATAATAATAATAATAATAATAATAATACAAATAAAATAAATCCTCTAAGGAGAGAGAGTAGATAGATCAAATCTTTCAAACAAAAATAAAGCCTCTACGGATACCGAAACTAATTCAGACAGAATGAAAACTAAAAAAATGACAGTTTTGGTTTCAACCGAAGTTTATTTTAGGTAAATGTATTAAAACGAAAATCCTTTTCGAATTTCACATATAAACTAATTTGTAAAGTCTCTCCTCCTAAGTCAGTCAAATTATTGGACTGGTGAGTGAGCTTAAAATTAATTATCGTTAATGAATAATTATGACATCGCATATGCAACGTATTTGTTGGATCTTCAATTATTAAAAATCCGGGTGGAGCTGTTGGTACAAACGAATATAAAATGTATCCCTGCTGGGCTTCATTTGATCTTTCGAGATTTTGGTAACTTCCATCAATAGCATGACATACTAGACTTACTGCAATCACCGAGGATATATTAACATTTTGAGGAGAAACATGCCTACCACCATTGTCTGGGTTATTATTCTGTTTGAGGATGGTTGTTTGTGGTTCTCTTATTATTTTCACGCGGCGAATATTTGTAGGAAGTACACATCGAGGAGATCATTGGTTGATTTTTTTTAGTTCGTCTGCATTATACATGGGAAAGTTCAAATTCGGCAGCGTAGCTACTTTTTTTTTTGTAAAAATCTAAAAATTGTTGTTTCCTCGGACTTAATGTTGCTGTGTATATGATATGTTGATGAATAGTTTCCATAATTTGATTTAACAGTTCTATTTGTTTAATAATTTCATCTGTTACATCATCAAACAGATTTTCGGTGAATAATTGACGTAATTTCCTTTGGTGCAGTCCAAATTCGCGACTAATATTTTTAAAGGTAATTTTGATATCCTGCTCGATATATGGTCTTTTAAATATTTAGTAATGCCACTCTATCCTCCCATCATGAAAACCATACGCTGTATTATTATCCGGTTTAGATTTTATATCTTGTCATAGCGGATTATTCTCGTACGCTGCAGTAATTCCCTGATACGATTTTTTGGGTTCAGGATTTTGTACAGATGTCCAAAGTGGGATTTCAGGCCATCTTAGTACGGTTCTTATAGAACTCTGATAGATTTATACAGCATATCCTGGTGAGTTTACATCAATCGTGGAAGATAATGTTGATTCATGAACTGTTATAGCGATTTTTCAATCACTTCCCGTAATGGATTTTATTCTACGCTGTAATTCATTCTTGATCTGTTCGATTTGGTAAGACCCAGATCGTAAGGAAACTTTATTCCAATTTGGAGTCCCGTTTGGTTTATGTTTATTCGCAAACACCAAGGAAGTATTCGGTTGCTGACCAGCAAATGATTTTGATCTAATATTCGGCCAACTGTGGCATACTCGCAAGTTTGCTAGCGCTATCTCCTTAACCGGAATTGCAGTGAGAAAATTCACACTGAATTCAAGGTTGGTTGAGGTTATAGAGATCATGATTGTCTTTTGCGACGTTGTGTTCGTGGCTATTCGTTGAAGTAATTCCGTTGTTAATGTTGATGTCATAACGATTGTTATTATTGTGCTGTTTTTCTAATTTTGATGTTGCGCTGCGGTAGATGTTCGTCATCGCGGAGAATTCGTTACCTGATATTGTTGTGCCATCGATACTTGATGACATCAGCGACGACAATTGGGAATATGCGGCTGATGCAATATGTAACTTAATTATATACTCGTGTAGTTTATTCTGACTGCATGTGGATATTTATTTTGTGATGATTCTAAGAATCCATGTAATTGTTGTCGCCGATGACATACACATTGTGACAACTACAGGTGCCAGTGATGTTATCGCTGATAATAATATACCCGGTCCAGCAATTACACTTGAAACCGAATACACAATAATGTCAAGTCTGGTAATTCGCCTGCGGTATTTTTTATCTTCGCGGTATACTCATCAATAATAGTTTTGAGTTTAGTTTGAAACTCACGGACTTGATCATATCGATACTGTTGGACATTCATTATACTATTTACTTAAATCATTTACGAATTCTACGTAGTATGGCATTGACGCTGATGCTAAATTACCATTGACAGAGGTTATTTTAAATGTTCCCATGACACCCTTATCTATTATTGCACTTGCAGCATTAATTCCCGTAGATGTATCCGATGACACATTAAACTGTACTCCTGAAAGCAGGGTCAATTTATAGATACCTCTAACTTCAGCGGTACTATTAATAATATTATTTTTAGGTGTCCAGTCGAACGATCCTTAATATGTCGAGTACACTGTGTTGATATTTTGTTCATGTCGTATCTTGATTTTATCAAGCCGAGTGACGATAGCAGAAAAAATCACTGACGATATCGTCATGTGTTTGTTGAATCGTATCGATAATTGATTTAATGTCAGAGAGTTTATTGTCTAACACATTGACATTTTTTAACAAGAATATCATTCAAGAAAATATGACTCGTTTTGAATTTCCCTTGTTTGTCTTGAAATGCGACTATTTCGTTTGGATCCATATTTATGAGGTTTGACATCTCGGATATTTCATCTTCGATTATTTTCTTTACTTCTTTGGTTGTACATATTTCCCCGGTGGGATTTTTCAGGCTTGAGAGAGATCCTTCCCAAATATCAATCATTGTGCGATCAACAATTATATTTTATGAACTCTCTAAGAAGCGATTACTCGTATATTCGTGTACGATTTTATGGGGTGGTTTAGTTGATGATGATAAAGCGCTAAGTGCATTTAATACATGTTGGCCGCATATTGGTGGGACGGTTATTTTCTGTGTTGGAAGCGTGAAGTACCAGATCGGAATTTTTAATTGATGTATATAACGCATACATTCTTTAGGTGGCGCTAATCCATATGAATCAAAATAAACAATTGCACGCTGATCAATCGCGTATGCAACCCAGTGAGTTCCAGGTCTGGTTCTGTTATCGAGATTAGTGCTGCCTGTTTCAGTGTTGTGGTAATTGATCTCGCATAAAAGCACCTCTAATGTTTTTTCATCGCTAATTCTTTTAGCAGCATCGAGTAAATCAAAATTTGACAGCGGAGTTAAATAGTCCCTGGTAGTCTCAGGCCGTTTCCGCTGTACCATGAATACGGAGTTCATGGTAGTCTTAAACCCTTTTTTTACTGATCGTCTATTTTGTTTTTGGTATCTGCGCTCAGTCGCCTTCTTTAGTGCCATCCCAGCGGCGGTACCAACAGCAATGTGGGCGGCAGCGGCAATTAGCGCTGGTAACGCAGCGAGAAGTGGAATTATAGCACCTGTTTGTGTTATGTCTTTGATCGCGGCCGCAGGGCGAGTGACCTGAATACCTTTTTTATCTTTGCTAGCATCATTGAAATGCTTAATCTACGAGCTGTCAGTGACAGTTTATTCTGACCACCAGACGTCTGATTGTGTTTTAACAACATTGTAGTTCCATATTTTTCAGCTGAATCGGATTGCAACGTTTTAATCTGACCAAGAGTCAGAGTAACACTAACATGACTATATGACATTTTATTTAATACTGTGGCTGGTACATACATCATATTTGATTAATATTTCTTGTTATTATATTTGCATACTATGTAGGACAACAACAGTAAGGTTTCTCACGGCCGACTGAGATCCTGCGAGAATATGCTATCGTATGTCGTCCTTTCTCTCTCTCTCTCTCTCTCTCTCTCTCTCTCTCTCTCTCTCTCTCTCTCTCTCTCTCTGTCTCTCTCTCTCTGTCTCTCTCTCTCTCTCTCTCTCTCTCTCTCTTAAAACTTGGGTAATTGGAACACATGTTATATAAAGCCTTCTGCAATCTCAATTCGTTCATATATCTATACATGGACAAAGTATTAACATTGAGATATTCTCTTAAGAAAAAAATATTAATATGTGGACAATGGTCTGACAGCAACGGCAACGTATTGTATTTAGTATGTTCGTTTTAGGAGCGATTACCCAGACGTATATTGCCCCCAAAACAGAGCTTTTCATGACTGAAAACAAAATTGATTCTCTCTCTCTCTCCCTTCCTCTCTCTCTCTCTCTCTTTCTCTCTCTCTCTCTCTTTCTCTCTCTCTCTCTCTCTCTCTCTCTCTCTCTCTCTCTCTCTCTCTCTCTCTCTCTCTCTCTCTCTCTCTCTCTCTCTCTCTCTCTCTCTCTTATCTCCTGCTGTTAAGTAGACGAAGCACTCTGTAGCCGTCAATTATTGTTGAAGTATTCACTGACACACCCGTTACGTTAATCCGATTATATCTTACTTTTTATCTCTGTCTTTCTATTTTTATATCTCGCGGACACAAACGCGCACAACGAAATTAAATCCCATTTTAAATGTGAGTCTATATTGTCATGGATATCATATTAAACTTACATGTTTCTTTTCCCACTACACGTAGACATTCCAAATGCTAGCTTACACAATCATGTATACAGCATAGAAACAAACTGCAATAATTCCAGGTAAAACATTCTTCCCGTTTCATATATATCATTGTTCACGGTATCTAGTTGACTTTTTGATTTACACAATGTATATACTACTGCTGGTGAGTTGCATGGAATCCGATCTATAGGATTTTGCCTTCATGCTACAATTGACAATGTCCCTAATAATCTGAATATATACTTCTTTTTGATCACGCTTTCAAGCATAACTCACTTTTTTAAAAAAATTTAAATCTGAACTGCATTTCTGCGTTCATTTAGCATCCATATTTTCATACTTTAACATATGCCGCCGTCTGCACTTTTTCGCTCTAGGAAGAAAGACATTATATGTAATATGATCAATTATGTGTGTCTGTTTGGCACGGGAGGGAAAACCTTCGATCTAGAAGTCGATTGTGGGTTTCAGTTTCACTTTTGATTCAATTAGTTGCAATCTTAGTGCAGTTTCAGAATACTATGATAACATAATAATACGTTAATGCAAAAAATTTTTAAAAAATATGCGATAAACCTTTATCTATGTCAACAGTTGTTTGAATGAAGTCATTATAAAGAATGTGTAGTTCAACCATCTTATCAATTGTTTCCACTAATCTATACAATTTCTGAAACGTTTATTATAAGGCTTATGCTTTAGAAACAATACTTGTTCTAACCCATATATAATATACGTTGTTGAATATTTTTAAAATAAATAAATACCAATGAAGTCTGATCGAAACAAGTGAACGGTATATAAATAACTAAAACGGACAACACTTACTGTCTGTAAATATGCCTCTTGCTCACGAAAATAATTGTAGCAACAATAGTCAACACACGTTCAACGTAAGAGGCTTTGGTATCATTTGTGTATGATATTCGATCTGATGAGCTTTGCCAGGTCATTACATCCATCTTATGTTTTCCCTTTTACTCATTGTAAAACTGTTTACAATTGAACGTTTGAAAAGTAGCATTGAAGCTTTTTTACGAAGACCAAGTATAGATAACTCGAAGTTAAATGGATAATGGAGAATATCATATATATATATATATATATATATATATATATATATATATATATATATATATATATATATATATATATATATATATATATATATATATATATATATATATATATATATATATATATATATATGCATAATTTAGTATATTTTCTGAGTATTCCATTAATTACTTGCTTATTTAATGTTTCGTTTTCACACATATTGTTAAACCTTGTTTGAATCTTTTGAAAGATAACCTTGTCAAATACATAAAAGAAAAACCTTTTGACGTCGACAAAGAACATAAACTGTCTCGTATTGTGGTTCGCAGCCTCTTTTGAATAACGGCTATACGAGAAAGAAACAAAAACATAAATAACTAAGTGAAAGTAGCACAAAACACTCACCATCGAGATCGATGCATATAGATTCGTAGAAAAGATAATAATTTCACTTTCCTACTTTGAACAGCGTTTAAATTACCAAACGTCTGCACATCCTTACCACTCATGAAATACTAGAATGTTCAGATGGATGCTACGGGATATTCATGTGTTTTCATTGTTGCAATTGTATTATTAGTTCAGTGCTTTTTTGTTTATCCTTTGACACAAAATGACTTTATACATCTGTTCACCTGATGAGCAATGCATATTTATAACAAACAGCGAAGTTCGCCTCCATTCGGAGAGCCAAGAACTAGTTGCTGCCGATATCCGAATGTTCTGACTGAAAATAAACTAAATATAAAAATACTTGACTTAGACTTGTACTAAAATTCTGAAATATGTTCAAAAGATAAGGCAAGCAAATAACAATCAGCTAGAAAAATGGAAGATTCCACTTGCTTTGCATACATCTACAGAATAGAAGCCTGAATAAAATATAATGTAGCCATCAAAATAAATAATTTTCATTAGTTACTTATCATTCAATTTATTCGCTCTCCTTCTCCAATGTTAGTTTAGTGACTGTATCGCTGAATGAATTTTTTAAGAAGAGAGTTCTGTGAATTTGAGTAACATACCGTTTAAAGTATAATCATTTGAATTCAGTTTTGATATCTTGCACTGTGATCGTGTGGTCATATTATTGTACCTAATTTATACACATACAGCTAATACTTTGCTGTAACATGTATAGCGCATATGCTATTTGAGTGTAAATAGTTAAATAACAAGTTAGAATAGACCGTTAATCTTACTATACAATCAGAAATCAGTATGAATAGTATGTTAATCTATTTATGTTGATGCAATGTCCTAATGGATATAATGTTGATGAGCTCAAATACCTGTGAATAGAAGTTACTACAGTTTGATCAAGTGTGATGATTGTTTGCACGTTATGTCATTCATATCAATTGATGTTTCTTGTTGTGTCTGATGACGCCATACTAACTTCAAAGACATCGTGAATAAATATCGCTTTTGGTGCGTATGGAAAACATGTATTGCTAGGACAATAAGCAACTTTGCTTTGTAAACGTAGTATGTAGCACGTTCGATATCCTATATGCCAGCTAGTTTTGGAAACAGTATCATCAAATATAGCGCGCGTTAAGAGAGAAGACGAAGTTAATAAAGGAAGACACAAGTTTTATATAAGTGCTTGAGTATCAAGGCGGAACAATGCCACATGTATGATTCCAACGAGAAAGAAAATAAAATGGTAAAAAATGAAATGACAACAAAATAGTTATTCAATTAGTTAACTAAATGGAGAATGGTATACATTTATTTTGCAATTATTTGTTCCGGTTTTGTAATACGCCTTTATTTAACTCACGGACGCTTCTAACATGTGGCGGGTTCGGCCTCGCTGGTGCACATACATACATACATATAATAGGAAAACGATGTCTTTTATATGTAATATATGAACAATAAAAAAAACATTAATGTGCACGAACAAAGAATAATGACAATGCACAGTGCGATGAAATACAAATGTCTGCATAAGAAACGCATGGTTTTAGACAATCCTAAGTCAAATTCAACTTCTGCATGCAGCTACTATAAAATATGTGAAAATAAACGTGTACTTAATGGTCGGTTACGATTTGACAAACAAAAACAAAACAATATTGTCATGACAATAGTTAGCTGAAATTTAAAGAAACCCGCTAGATGCATTTATGTCCGGAGTCGGCTATAAAGGAAAATAACCTTTATACGAGACACCAGTCAATCCTTCTGTTGTTGTTTTTGATATATATATATATATATATATATATATATATATATATATATATATATATATATATATATATCAATACAAAATTAATTTGCACGAACAAGGTATAATGACATTTAAGCAGAGCGATGCAATACAAGACAGTATGTATAAGAACGCGTGGTTGTAGCGAATGATGCTTCAATTGAAACGCTTCATGCACCTATAACATATGTGAAAATAGGAGTGTAACTAATGGTAGGTACCGGTTTGGTAAACAAGAAACGCTGTTATGTTGGCAGGAGTGAGCTGGTTTTTAAAGAAACCCGCTTGATGCATTTTTAATGGTTGAGCATGTCCACTCTGTGTCTCAAACCCAATAATATTAGTCATCAAAAATGTAAATAACACATGTGTGAAAGTTGAATTAGGTTAACCTTATTTGCTGTATAAAGAAATTGATGGTAGATCTCAACAAATGTATCATCGTTAATGTATTTGTGTATAACTACCTAATTAATGATAAGAACTATCCTAACGCGAACAAACCAAACATTAAAGTTGGTATGTTACTGCTTAGTTACAAGACAAGACGATCATTACCATTGCCCGAGTATTTAACTCTTTCCTAGCTTTTTTTCGGGTGCAATACGCAAATGACGAAATGATCTCCGTTTCAGTGAGTCTAATATATTTATCACGCAACAGCCTCCTTGAAGTTATGAATCTATGTTGTGAGTTGATGAGAGGTTGCAAATATTATATTTACAGCACATGAGTTCTGATAGTCCAGACCCATTTTATCTTTACAACCAGTATCACCCATACAATTTAAATAATAATGCATTTGTTATGAACATTAGATATCCTATAAAACTGGTCATAACTGTTGAAGAATCTTCCCATTTTGACATACATTCAAATTAACTCTTCCCATATTTATAAATATAGCAATTAACTTTTTCCGTATGGACATCTGTACTAATTAACTCCAAATCATTGAAAATCATAAAAATCAATATTAATATTAATATTAACTGCAAAAATTCTGACAAAGTGGAGTCATGAATATACCAGCTGAATGAGGAAGCGAATTTTCCATTTAGCCGTTTCCCCACCTCTCTAGCGGAGGTAGAATATCCGTCATCACAAAGACTTCCATGATAAAATGTCGTAAACAAAACACAACCTTAAATTTTGGGCACACTATTCCAGACGCCATTAACACTGGAACAAAGGTCAGTCCGTTTCCTCTACCGCCCTCTTTCAAGTAGAACAAAACAAGCAGACTGAATCTCTCTTTTTAGAGCATCTTTGGAATCTCTTGGAGTATGAAACTTCGATAGGTGGCAACCTGATTTTCCTTGAAGATTTCAACTTTTACTGTTCCTGAAACCCTTACACAACAAACGAGTCTTTTTATGTTTTAAACGTCAAATAGTCAGTTAACCAACTCACCCATAATCATGGTCACATTTTAGACAGGATTCCTCATAGACCTGATGATTATCTAGTCCACCATTGTATCCCATGAGCTATCATTATATAACCACTGCATTACATGCCATCCGAACGTATTAGTACCTAACCCTCCACCTGTGTTTCCAACTAAAAGAAACTTCCATATGATAAATATAACCAAACTAAGGCCTGGAATGAAAGCAAACCCATCCATTTGCCCAACTCTTAAAGCTGAAAAACTCAATAACTGCCTACGTTCATTGCTGGACAAAAATGACCCATGCACCAAGTGCAGAGTATCAAGTCAAAAGTGTTTTTCGTGGTATAGCAGTGTTACGCAAAACTTTCGCACTGCTAAAAGAGACCTCCGTAAAACTGAGTGGATTTGGATTTCCACCAGGCTCACTATCACAGTCACAAACATGTCAATGAGGCCAAATTATGCGACTACAGTACTAAGATCACGGAGAGTTCCAGCTGCAAAGAGCACTTCGAGATTACTAACAAACTAATGTCAAGGAACAAATGAATACTTCCTTCGCTCCAGTAGATCTTTCTGACATGTTTGCAAATTTATTCCGTGCCAAGGTACAAACCATGCGAGATAACCCTGACAACACAATTTCAATTGACTCGTCGACACCATATAGATGCGATACAGAATTTCAGGGACAAGCGATAGTAGCATTTGAAGCTGTTTATATGGATTTAGTACGGACAATAATGATGGAGAGCGCACCAAAGTCTTGTGAACTTCATCCAGTTCCAACATCACTGCTGTTTGAGTGCATATATTCAAAATTTTCTTCACTAACTGATTGTATTAATACCTGTCTCTAATCCGGGAAATTCCAATTACTTTTAAAACAAAAAATACCCTCTGCTGAACGATAACGATTTACATAACTACCGAAAAGTTTATAATCTTCCATTTATTTAACAAATCTTAGAATTGTTGTTCTAACCCAACTTGTATCTCATCTGAATTCATAAAGTTTTTTTTTAGCAATCCACAGTATGCATATCGGCCTTGCCACAATTCTGAAACTACTCTGATGAAAGTAGTTAATGACATTTGTATTTCTTTGGATAGCGGAAATATTTTATGCCTCACCCTCCTTGATTGGTCTGCAGAGCTTGACAGAATATATCATGATAGATACTGCACCGTCTCTAGCATGGATTTGGCATTCACAACACAGCACTACTGTCGTAATAGTCCTACTCACACAATAGGACACAAATTGCATTTGCAAATAGAATACACACCTACACAGTTGGTCTACGTTGTTGTGTTCCACATGGGTCTGTTATTGGACATGTACTCTTCAATCTATGCAGTCAGCCGTTCAAGTGTCACAGTTAACCACCCAGTGTCTCACCGATAGTATTATGACGACATCATAAAATATAAATATAGATATCAAACTGAAGTTGACGCTACCATCGAAGAAGTTGAGATATGTATTTCGGTTGTGAAATCATAGATGACATGTACCAAGCTGCAGAATAATGATGTTGAAACTGAGGCCATTCTGATCACATCACAATGAATTTATCATGCACATCCTTTGCCTCAAAAAATAAATATCAGCAACACCCACCTTAAATTCATACAGTCAGTGCGAAACCAAGATGTTACTCTGTATTGTACTCGCACATTGGAACAATATGTCATGAACATATGCAAGGCTGCCTATCTTGAACTGAGACGTATCGGCTGCAATCGCATATATCTTTCAGGTGATGCCACTAAAACACTTCTGTATTCATAGATACTGTAAAGACTGAGCTACTGTCACTCAATTATATTTGGTTCTTCTAATTATCTAATCCAGAATCTTCAAGAGGTTCAAAACACAACTGCTCCGATCATCCTTAGTGTACCAGAATCAAAGCACGCCACCTGTACCCTCCGCTGCCTATAAATTAGATCCTGTACCAAACACAAAATGTGGTCTCTGTGCTACGTGTTACTGACGGGTTCGAGTCCAACATACATATCAGTCCTTTCCAACGTGTACACACCTGCTAGATACTTGCGATCCTATTCTGACAGTCGTATACTCATTAATCCCACTATGAAAGCGATATCTTATGGACAACGTATTTTTGCATAACAGGGTTTATCAAAGTGGACTGAATTGTCCATTAAAATTATATAGAAAGACACAGTGATTCCTTTCAACAGTGCTCTTAAAACGTACCTTTTTTGACCGCAAGAACAAACTTGTCTACCTATTAATGTTCCCTACCTTGAATATTTTAAGCATTGTTTGTGTTCTAATTACATGGTCTTTACTTTTTGTTTGTTTTATCATATCATTATATATTTTCTAAAGCGCTTAGAGCTTCTAATGATGTGGCGCTATACAAAGTACTCATTATTATTATTAGCAGTAGTAGCAGTACTACTAAGAATCGGAATAGTATTAGTAGTACTATATGTTCAGAGCGATTGTCAAAAGTGTGCATAGTCTGTTACTTTACACTTCAAAGCTAACAGAGGAAAAGTATTATAATCATTCTTTCTTCAAAGTGAAACATTAGCACGAAGTATTAATGTATTAATTTGCAGCTCATTAAAAAGTATATAAACAGCATATTTCTTCGAAACGTTTACTTAAAAGTAATGTGCATCAAGAAGAAACGTAAAAACGGTGAACAACAAAAACAAGAAACGTAAAATCAATTGAACAATAACTAATGTATGTCTGTACTAAATAGTCAATTTAGTCTATCATTATAAAATTGTCCTGAAAGGACAGTGTTTTGTTTATGAAGTGCATCTGTTCAAAATGTGTATGAAGGATATTTCACTCCCCCACAGAGCAAACCAGTGTAGATATAATTTAATTTTTAACATGTATGTTACGGTATGGAATCCGCTTTGTTATGTCTTCAGAAACACTCTCCAAAATGTGCACACCTGTTTAAGATCACTTCAAAGATAACCGAGGACAATTTCTGTATTGCTGCATTCAACATCAAACATTAGGTTGAATTTGGCAAAACCGTGTGTACTACGTTAAACAATGCATACTCTTTAATTTTATTGTTCAATAAATAATATTTGCCATTCAATCAGCCCTTATTGTAAAACATTTCCAAAGCAAAATATAATTGATTTGGTCACAAATGAACAACTTTAGTTTCGTGTTAGAGAAAAGTCCTGAGAAATCTCTAACTGTTTTTATAAGAAGAGTATTTGTTCAAAGTTTTATGAAGCAACTTGCAGTCATACACACAGCAGAATAGTGTATATTAACAAACTTTGCTACTTTAATAAACCTTTTTATGTCAGATCTAATTTATGTCGTACTAATCATTAGCATCTCATACGGAAATAAATCCCCTTGGAAAAGTAAGTATGGGCCATTATTCAACCACATCACATAATCTGGATCCCCATATACTATCGTGTAAAGTATAAAAAGGACCGTTGAATGTTTGCACCCTATAAGTAAATTTTAGGATTATCAAGCATATGTACCGACCTGATATTAGCAGTGAGAGATAATACTCGGAATATTATCCACAACCCAAATTGACTGAACGTAGTGATCTACAGTATGATATTAACATAAGCCATGTAAGTGAGACACGTATATTTATTTGTTCTACATATACATATCGTCATGGCTAGGAATAAGAACGTGTTAGTCTCAAGACTGCATCAGTAGGTAAATCACTCAGTACCCCGAATATGATAAAATAATTTTTAGTCTAAAGACGGCAAGGAAAGGTAAATTAAATCGCTCAGTGTCCTGAATACGGCGATTGGAATAACGCTCTTAAAAAGATTACAAAGTGTTTAGAAGGCATTTTATAAATTTGGTGTCTGCCTATTAGGTGTGATTTCAAATAATGTTCTACTTTCTTGAAAGTTGTATTGTTCACTGATTGTAACGTTCCTCGCTATATGAGCAGCCATTTCGATGGATTAGGGTGGAACTGCATTACAGATAAGATCTAGAAGAGTTGATGGAGTGTAAATATGAACATATGACTGAACCAAGCTGTATATTCGAAACTTTATCAAAAAACTGTCAAGCAAGGATGTAAAAATTTCGCCCAAAGTTTCCATAGGTACACATGCTAGTTTTAATCAAAATATGTGCGGTTAGGTGCTACCACTTGGATTCTTAACACTAGAATTCAATCTTGAATTTTAGTATCTTAATTAAAGACAAATACCATTCTTTTGTCTTGCGTTACCCCAAAACAATGTGTTTGCATATTTTCCCCAAAAAGCACGCAAGCTGATAACGGTTAATTTATATATCTGCGTTCTCGGCAGATATGGCTCTCCCCCAATATCAAGGAGTCTTTATATGGCTATCCCTTTTTTGGGCTCTCTAATTATGATGATGTATAGTCACTACACAAATAAACAACGCAGTCTTTACTCATGAATGTTAAAACATGTATTCTAATACGTCTCACATATGATGTTTATGACTTGAAATCAAACATTGTAGGATTCCTTGTAATTAGACCATTTTACATGGTGAATTATTTACAACTCGCTCATGACATCGCTTGAACGTGATCTTATTAAAACATTCAATATGGTACACAATGTTGGAGTTGATTCTGTACGGCATGTTTACAAACGTAAGACACATCATGTCATCAATAATAAGGATGACGATTTTATAACATAAAGATAACAGAGAACCTTAGTTATAGACGAAGTAGAATGGGAATTTGCAAGTATTTACCATGATCAATGTAACGATTTTATCCAATATCCAAATTAAAAGTCGATACTTTTCTGTATATACGTTACTCTTAAATTGTACGTTTATGCAATATATTTGTTTTGAATTTCGCTTTCAAAGCTTGTAATCTGGACGAAAGTGTCAAAACGTATTAACATTTTAAAATCAAAGAGAATGGACTTATGCTAGGCTATCTTAGTGCAGTTATATGCTATCATGCAGGAGTCTCAAAGAAGCTGACCGTGGCCAATATGTGGCCCGCCAAGCCGTATTAAGTGTCCCACAAACTGTTTGGCGTCAGAAGGTAGGTGAGAGATAATATAGGTAGTGCGGCCTTTGGGCCACTCAAAATGCCCTTATTCGGCCATATGGGCAATTAAAGCGTGAAACATATGCTTTTGTAAACAATTTATATAATCATTTGGAATATCATGATAAATTACATGAAATTATGTGTTGTTCCTAACAGTGCATCCATATTCAACATTCTTGAAAAGTATACCTAACAATGAATAGGTATACTGTTTCAACATTTCCCTATTTATATGTTATTCAGTATTCACAGACTTGATATTCAATAAAGACCATGAACCTAATATTCCAAGGCGAAAATACGCATCAACTAATAACGGTTATTACTTTTAAAGATAAGTTTAGACATATCTAACATTTTTGTGGTATAAAAAAAGAGTCCTTTAATTTGATAATTGTATTTATCTGTACTAGGGTATGATTATAACTTCGGTCACATTGCTTGGGCTGTTTAAATAGTTGTGTCATTATTTAATCATTATTATATGTCACGAAAGAAAAGATGCAAAAGAGATGGACTGATGATCTCAAGCCAGCGGCAAGAAATGATCCTTGATGTAGATCATAGTTTTCAATAATTTACCATCATTACGTATCGCGAAACATAAACATCTTTTGCTGTTATGTTGAAACTTTTCAAGCAATGTTAATGTATGACCTCAAATTATGAATTCGTTCAGCTTAGATATTAAACCTCCATGTAAAATACTTGTCGTTAATAATAAATATAGGACAACAATAGCCGCGATTGTGTCAGTGACTTAATACACTATGACATTAATAAATATAAACAACATTGGAGTAACGGGCTATTTGGATTCTCAAAACAGTGCTAAATCGAATTCATTCATATCAGACATGGAATAATGTCATTAAAATCTAAGAATGAAAGACAAAACACAGCCGGAAACAATGCGCAATATACATATAAATTAAAAACGATTGTTTAGTAATAATCTATATGAGTGTACTAAAACATTCGGCTAAGAGGAGACAATTATGAGGGAAACTATTTGAAACAAGATGGAAGATGGAATTACCTTTGCTAACCTTACCATGATAATCACTACATCTAACTTTTTCCAAATTGTAAGTAAGTAATATTGTTTATCTAATTATCATTGTTATTTTAAGAAAACTGCAGCGACTGATGTAGCGCACATATTTGACATGAATTTGTATGATGGACATCACAATGATATAAAACAGACGAAACTATGAGCTAAAGTTTGACGTATAAAATTAAATAAAAAGGAATGAACCAAAACAATCAATAACTGAGGTTTGAAGTTCTTTGTATATTTGCCATAATCAGAAACATTTAAGTCGTAAAGTAAAATTATTCAGTCTGCAACTGTCTTGAAGCAGGTGACCGAGTCGTCTAAAGCGGTCTCTTTCATGTTCGCTGACAATTTGCTTATTTACGCCTATGTCGAATCTCGGCCTAGGCAACTGTATTTGTATGTCCGAACGTTGCGAGTGGCTTCCTGAGTGTCTGAGGTTTAATCTTATGCATATTACACTCAACGATGCAATGCCTTTGGTAGTGCTTTCGAGACAATTATGCCAAACGTTATATATATATATATATATATATATATATATATATATATATATATATATATATATATATGTGTGTGTGTGTGTGTGTGTGTGTGTGTTTGTGTGTGTGTGTGTGTGTGTGTTGTTAAAGTTTAAGTTGATTATCTTCACGTACAGTTAAAAATAGGTCATTACCCATAACTACTAGTTAAAATGAGCCTTAATGCTGACATTTTCATAATTCGCACGTGTTCGTCGTTAGATTTTTTTTTGTGCCAGTATTGAATGACTATAAGCTTAGGACAATCTTAATATGAACATTGAAAGACCAGAAACTAATAGTAAGTTGTATGCTTTGAATGTAATAAGACCTTGTGGTGAAAAAATAACAAAGAACGTCACGAACGCCTAGAATGTGATAATGTGTCAATATATTTAGCTTTGATGCCTAACAATGGTATAATCCAGAATGTGTGTGAATGATCTCATAGCAATTACAAAGTAAGTTAGTCGTTAATTGTAAGAGTACTTTGTAATTCCAATCAATAATTCAAGTCAAAATATCCTTTAAATGATAATTTAATTCACCTAGATGTTTGACTCCAATTCAGATGTTCAAGATGGTAATAAATAACTATAGCACTCACTACTTTATGTGAGAAAACAAGGCACAATCGCAGACACATTAAGGCAGATAACCAGTGTATTCATCATCCGTTTATGTTCATCTTGACTGAATACGCATTGTCAAACATAATATATACTGAGCATTGTTCCCTTAATATTTCTAAAGATAATTTTAACGATGCATTGCCCCAGCTTTCTCACTAGAGAGGGTGAAACCATCAAGTTTTCAAACAAAAATAGGCCTATTCCAGGGTGGGGGGTTGAGGAAGGCCATCTCAGACAGTTCTCAAACCAAGGCATCCTACGCAACCGGAAAAAAATATGTCAAAAAACAGAACTAAAGCCATTGTCCAACAGAAACACCCATTCGTTTTCACACTCTATTTCCTGATAAGGCATTATGCGACGTCGTGTGTATGGGCGTCTTAGTAAAGTGAATTATTGGTATAGATGACGAATTACTAAAATGAAAATCCCTCTGCATTTGTTACACTGAACAATTGAGCACATTCGCATCGTTTTAATCGAATTGGAGACGCATTCTCGTAACGGACAAAATCTAATCAATAAAAATATACTTCTTAATACTTCAAAACGTCCAGGTATCTAGACATCCGTTTGTCACATTTTCAGTTCTTCATTATAATAGAGGACGTAACTAAGCCAATTATGCAGACTAATATTATTATTCCGCTTAACAATGCAACTATAAATACAAGATGCAAGGACGCACGCACACACACATATACATAAATACATGCATAACCAAATACGCACGCACGCACGCACGCACGCACGCACACGCACACACACACACACACACACATACATACATACATACATACATACATACATACATATAAATGAGTATTTCTAAACAGAACAATTCAGGTTTTCTTGATACATCTCACATATTCTAAGCGTTATATTAATTAAAATAATGTCACTAGACTACTAGACTTTATTTTCTAACTATTGTATCTAGTTGGAATATCTAATGGAATTATAAGGTATCTTAATATATTACGTTTGGTGATATTATGGACAGAAAAGAAAATAATGACATGTTTTTTTCTTAAGAATAGAAACAATGTGTGTACATAATCAGTGATGTATACCAAATACAACGGAGTGGAAGAATAAAACAAACGTGTCTGCAATAGTCAGAACCTTGAACATTTTACATGTCTGAGATTGCATAAATGTCAATTGCAATGGTAGTTTCATAATTTCCTGGCAACTGAGAGAACAGCCTGATCAGTACTCTAGTGATTATAAAATTCGTGCGTTATTGTGTCAGAGTAAACATCGTTAAAAGTTAAATAAAAAACAATAAGATAGATATCCAAATGTGTTCTGAAATAGTGTCACTAATATCTTACTCTCAAAATGAAAATGAATTAAATACTAAATGAACTGAATACACTCCAATCATCCCATCAGTAACAATTAACATTATACTTTGCAATTATCACATCAGTAACAATTAACTTCGAGTACTATATTTTTAAAATGCAGAACGTGTTCAAATCAGTACTTACATTAGGACGCGCCTGGCGCTGAAAGAACATAATAAGATGATAATACAAATGGTGAAATATACTTCTCGTAGGTGGTTTTAATATTTACTTTGGAATGCATGTAGGTGCTTAGATATTATATCCATATCAAATTCATACTCAATATTGATTTTGTACAGGTTCATGTATTGTTCAGATCATATTTCTTTGAGAATGATAATGTCCGTTCTTTCTCGTAAAAATGAAAAACAAAAACGTGATATTCGAAAAGATCAAAATACTTCTCGCATTTTCGTTACAATGTCTCTGAAATGTAAAATAGTACGAGTAGCTCACAATTGTTCTACACTGTTATAGACTATAATTTGTTTGCTGTGACTAGTGTCGTTAGACTCCGTTACACTACGATTGTTATGATTCTTTATCGTAACATCTTCATTGGTATACAATGTATGGTGTTTATATATATATATATATATATATATATATATATATATATATATATATATCTTGTCAAAAACAAGAATTGACTTTCTGTCTACTAGGTAACTCATAATGAGATATTGATTTATTGATTGAATTTCAACGATTTATAAACAATTTTGCATTACTCATAAAAAAATTGTTCTAAGATTCATGCAAGTGGTATGTAATAATTACTTTTAAATTTATTTTTGAGTTTACACTTACCTCCCCCCCCCCTTTAAGTTGCTGTGCGTAATTCTGTGCGTATTATCATATATTGCATGCAGGAGGAGTGGTGATACATTTTTTATTTAATATGGCCATATTCGATATCTTGAATACCCTATACTGATATGTCCATCTACTGAGAAGTACTTACAGAAATCGCTATGGCTCTTGTAGTGTACTAGGATAAAATAATGAACTGAGAGATGGACGGATAATGGAAAATATACCAACCCATAGTGTCTTCTGTCGTAATAAAAGGCGGTTAATGTATACTACCCGTAAAAGTGTCTTACAAATATGACTTGGCTCACTCTGACAATATGTATTTTCAGATGAATTTATACAAACAGAACATACACATAATGCAATAAGAGAACCAGTGGTTAATAAACTATACAACTACGAGGAAGCTGAAAATAATTCAAACCTAATTTGCCAGATTTTGAGATTTAAATGTCTAGGATATGTACCATCAAAATGTGACGGGTATAGGTCTCAATGACTTGACAGCAATGACTACACGCCAATCGAATTTTCCAAAACAAGGGATTAAAGTATCAAAAAAAGTCAGAACATGATTGTTTTTTCTTCATTTCTGCATTACAATAATTTATGGGTTTTTTTCACTATAGAAACACTAAAGCTGCATTATGAGATTAGTAATGTATAGTTTGAATCAAACATAATACACTTGCATTATACGTGAATCAAAAGCATTTTGATAACCGAATGAGATCGGAATAATGTTATTCATATTTCATCTTAAAAAAGATATGATATAATAGCTAAACTGTAACAATATAACAGAATGGCTAAAACTCGTCGAATACATATTTTAATGATAATATACAAACAATATGCAATACATTATTTACACTTTAATGACTGGGAGAAGATATATTAATACTTACATATGCTTGTATCTGCTTTCTTTCCTGAAAAAACAACAACAAACGTGATATCAAAGACGGGGAATAAAAACATGAACGATCTCAGCAGTGCTGGTTTTATAGGCAAAGAAAATTTCGGGGGCATGGGTCTTGGTCAAAACATTGACGACAGTACAGAATCCCCTCAACGTAATTTGTAACGTAGCCATCAAATTAGCATGGACGGTGTAGTGACAACTAACTATTTCTGTGGACGGAAAAGTGGAGGTGATCAAAACATTCTGACCTATTGAAATTAGACACAACGACACAGTGTTCCCTTTTAAAAGAACTCTTAAAACTCATCTTTCTTGACAGGAACAAACGTAGAGACCAAATAATGTTTTGTGTCTTAAATATTGTCAGCAAGTTTTTATGTTTTCCAATTTCATTTTTTTTGTCATTTGTTTTTCTTTAGTGCAGTAATATCATTATAGATGGTGTAAAGCGCTTAGAGTTTCTAAGGATTAGGCGCTACACAAAATCCCCAATATTATCATTATTATTATTATTATTATTATTATTATTATTATTATTATTATTATTATAAATTAAGACGGTGTACACTTTTCAGCAAATGAATACGGTTACTTCTTTGGTAAAATATACAGTGCGCTGCTGCTTACAAAACAAATTAAACGGTTTAAAGCCTATCATCAAATATGCACTGTCTCTGTGCACTTTGTTTTTTTTTTTTTTTGACACATCATTCGCCCTCAAACTGTGCAGATAATTATCGAGTACCCCATCTCTCAATGGATATGTGGACCGATAAAAGAGACACCTACCATTGGTTGATGGAGGACATTGGCCAGATAACACCAATATGATTTTTCTCCTCATAATTTAATTAAGTTTCCAGATACGCTCATCTGATTACTTATTCAAAGACATTAATTGTCATCTTGTTTTACAAACCAAACAGATCTATTTAGTACTGAATTAGTTTATATAAATAAAGGTTTTGTATTGTCGTTGATGCCATTTTAAAAAGTAGATCAAAAGGTCTGGATGTAATTTAAAAAAATGAATGAAAAAATATGGTTGAATTAAAGAGTTACAAGAGGGCTGTCTGTGTCAGCTTCTGAAATCTAGCAAAGATGGGTTGCACGAATAAATATGAAAGTTTCAACATAAAAGTAAAAGCAATACAATAATATTTTAATGCGGCGATTTCAAATTTGCGACAATTTATTTATAAAGACTCAAGTCATAAAAGAACGTTACAACACAAACATACAAATGTAAAAGTAATATAAAGAAAGAATTTGGGACGTGCCAGTTTAAACGGAAGCTCAAACATAAAACAAAATAATAAATAATGGGATGCCCCGAGATTAGAGCCATTTTTTGTTTGGATGGCGTAATTAATAAAACAGAGTTTGGAGTATTGCTAAAATACATGAAACCATTAGGATTCCCGTGTTGGAAAAAGGTGTTTCAATATAAAAAGACAATAAATGTTAAAAAATGGGATGTTACTGGTCTCAAACACGCGACCTCTTGTTTGACAGACTATTAATATAAAAAAAGATTGTTTGAAAGAAGAAATTAAAAAAAGAAACAAAGCAAGATATGTAAAATCAAAAAGTAAAAAATAAGAAAAGTTAAATGTGCGGGTAAAATAAAGTTTTAACCTAATAACTAAAAATTGAAAACTTTCTCTCCAGCAGGATACACAAACAAATGTAGGTATTGTTATATAAGAATGCAGCAGTTTAACCAGAAACCGCAAGTATCGTTTATTGAACATTATGGAGATAATGGTTCAGGAATATAACAACATTTTGGTTAAATTTCCGGGTGGCTTTTACTAAACCGTTTGGAACATTGTGCTGAGTATGTATAACCCGTCATTATGTTCCATTGTCTCCAGAATTTAAAGCATTTGTATAAGGTTTTGAATGTAAGCATGATATTGGCCATATGCACCTCAAGGAAATGAAGCAAACAACTATTGTTTTGTAATTTCCAATAACTGTTACAAACTATGTTATGGGGCAGTCTATAAATGACGTCACGCACCTAGGGGGGAGGGGGTCACACATTTGTGACGATGTGTGACGAGGGGAAGGGGGTGTTTAAGAACTCTGACGTCACATCAAAATTCGCAACTTTAAAAGTTCCACTTAAATTCCAGAACGAACAATAGACGGAGCATCACATAAATTCCCATCTCTGTTTGCAACTCAAAGTTTGAAAGTGGATGACATCCTTCCTCGCTCCTCAAATCCTTATAGGTCAATTCCGTATGATTTGTACTGTCCGTCAGTACAGTCCGTGCTTGGCGATAGGATTTACAAGAAATGTCACATATACTTCGCGTCGTTAGTCATGCTGCGTAGTCATTCTTTAACACACAAGGTGGAATCAATAATTCCACCCAAACGCATCAGGCCACAGAGAGTTGCTGCACGTCGACAACGTGAACTAATGGTTGTAATCGCAAACGAAGAAAATGGAGAGAGTGCAGATTGGATGGACGAATAAGATCTTGATCTGAATGGAATATCCATTCCACAGGATGAAGAGATCCAAGCTCTCCCTATTTATTCCATGAAGGAACATTTTGCTTCACCATGGGAAAATGGAGAAGCTTAAATTTTGTATTTTTTGACTTATAAATTGTTATTAAATTTTTTAAAATATAATTCCAGTAGAAATCTCTCTCTCTCTCTCTCTCTCTCTCTCTCTCTCTCTCTCTCTCTCTCTCTCTCTCTCTTTAGAGGGGGGTCCAAAGATTTGTGACGTCATATTTGAGGGGGGCCTAACTTTTTGTGACGACGTGTGACGAAGGGGAGGGAGGGGGTAAAAAATCGGCCAAAATCGCGTGACGTCATTTATGGACGGCCCATATACACAACTTCAGGATAGTTTTACCATATTTACCCACACAAATTTTGTTATGTGGCTTACAATGAGTATGACCCATGGGTTTTACAGTTCCTCCATTTATACACACAGTACATGGAGTTTAATCAATATTAATCATGAACCCTGTTTATCCTCAACGTGAACCTCTAGACTGACTATAGTGAATGCCTTATTCCCAATATCTCCATTTTTCAGTATACCAAATAGTTATATGTCAATTATAGCAATTATTACTATATATATATATATATATATATATATATATATATATATATATATATATATATATATATATATATATATATATATATATATATTGTGGCCGAGTGGTGTTACTCGCTTTCCGTTACGGATCACTGCCATCTTACCTCTGTCTGCGTGGGTTCGAATCTCAGATTCGGCCAATGTGGGTATGTGAGAAAGCTTGCGAGCAGCTACTCGTTCCTTCCTGGGGGTTTTCCCGGATTTTTCATCCACCATTAAAACTGGCCACCATGTATAGCCTATCGTGTGCTGAAAAAACGGCGTTGGATCCTACAACATTATATATAACTATATATATATATATATATATATATATATATATATATATATATATATATATATATATATATATATATATATATATATATATATGGGGTAATCTACCAATCTACCAATCGATAAATGGATTCACAATCAGCGGTCCTAGACTTCAATCTTTGCTTCCAATATTAGAATGATAATTTGTGTATAATGCCTATCAACACTGACACGTACACAATGACGTTTATTACATATTGACTATTTACAACCTAATGCTTTTTCATCGATACGCTAATGCCATAAGCATTCATGACAAAATGAGTGATATATTCAATCAAATGGCTTGAAAAAGCATAACGATAAGTGGAACGACTTGATAATTGTTGCGATCATTTAATACCGTTAATTTGATTATTTGGAAAGTACTATTTTGTAACCACGCGTGGTTGCGACGTTGAAATAAATAATTAGACAAATGGGTCAATATTGAAATAGTTTCTGTCACACTGTGCTGTATTATCGCATTAAATAAACTGTTCCAACTCGAAATTAATTACGCATCGATAAAAGTATGATCCCCTGATACTAACTACACAGAAGAAACAAATATATTGTTACTGAACAGCTACTTTGCTAGAGGTAAACTCGTTGCTCATTCTTAAATACCCCTATTTCTTAATTTATCAGATTGGAACAAACTGATAACGACTTGGTATCTTGACCATATAGAACACGACACAAAATATTTAAATGGTGATGCATATTTGACTTTTCGCTATAACATCATACAAGTATTTAAATCTAAAGTAGGATACTGGTAATACCATATATCATCAGTAAGATTGTTCTTGTTATTCCTAATAATAGTTTAAGTGAATTGCAACACAGTCTAAATCAGGAGTATCAACCACGAGGCACGCAGGTCACGTGCTACAAAAGTGTCATAATATATAGGAACGTTGTTGCAACCCTTTGGCCATCAAAAATGCCGTCATGCGGCCATGTGAATGGCTTGAGTTTAAGACGCTCTGGAAAATAACATTATATATCCATGAAAGAACATACATTTAAACGTAGTCTCTGGTGCGAAACAGTTAAGTGCTATCCTGATATGCATAACGTATCGAGAAAACTAATCAAAACTGAAGCAACCACAAACACAAATAGGGATCAAAGAGAATAAACATTAGTTAAACTACTAAAATGATTTTTTCCATTTTCTGCTATTGTCATAAATGGTGCAGGTAGTTCCTAGGATCACTGAATGTGTTGGTGGTGAACATTATATCTTGGATTATTTATTCACTATGAAATACTCAGGCCATGATCTCGTGATAACTGTTGTCGTGGTTGGTAATAACAATGTCTGATGAGGCAATAATCTTAAAACAACTTATCAAGGAAACCAGATATGATCTACACACATCTGAGATGAAAGTTAGTCAGAACAGGAAACAACTCGGATGAAATCGATGCGAATATCTTCCCGATTGTGGCGTGCGTACTGCCCCGCTAATTACGCGAGCGTTTTAACTTATATCCAAAATATACCTGTACCACTACTTATCTAGAATGTATCATGACAACATTTAACTATAACTGATACATAATGGCATGAGTCGGGTCTTGGGAGGGTGCGATGGGCATCGTCCCTATAATTACTAATTTGTGTCGCTATTAGAAGTGCACACAAAAATCACATGTAGTGTTGACATTGATCCAATATAAATATTTGTAACATAAGTATCAAGTTGTCAACTGTGGAAGGCACATTCGATGCTGAATAAGATCGTTAGGACCAACTATACGTCATATGAACCTGTTTAGTAAATAATGTTCTTAAATCCATGAATTCAGGGGGAGTAGTAGGAACAATAATTTCAATATGGCCGCTGTTATTTATTTTGCTGGAATAACGACTACAAACTTTCTTTGATAACTGATAAACTAGTAGACTTAATGCATATACATTTATTTTGACTAACTCCGACGTATTGAGGGGGAAATTAAGGACACGTTTAAATATGACACATGTTGCCATTGAAGAAAGAAGGTGAAATATGTACAAGGGTATCCCTCAATACCTCACACACACACACACACACACACACACACACACACACACACAGGTCGCCTAATGAACAAGGGATCGAGTTACCGACGGATCTCCAATACAATATATAATTCTATCCCAGCTGAACATCGCAAAATCCGCGCGAGAGGTTGGTATGAGTAATTGATGTGTTTATTGGCTGGAAATTCGTTTTATAATTACGTCCCGAATACGTGTATACAAAACGCTTTTTATAATGTATTTGTTTGTTATTCTGTATAAATTACATTTGTGTTCAAGATATACAACATCGGAGATATCGCAAACTTTATTACAACCGTTTTCAAGCAGACTCGTACATTTGTGTATTACGTCACTGTCTTTTTGTGTTTGTTTATAAATTGGTTTTGTTTTTACTTCATATATGGATAGAAAGTATGAAATGTAGAGTTTACCAAATAGGGACAGGACTAACTATTGATACACCACGAAACAAGATTAATTTTCTGAAAACAATGGTGACATTTAATCGCAATACAATCGTCTGTGGTGCATTCTACTTTTGTATTGCTCAATAAGTGAAATATTTATGCCGTGATTTAATTGCAAATAGTATTGATACTTTTCCTTACCCTTAAGGATATTTTTTTAAAAAAACACAAATTATGAATTCTCGGAAACTCGCTAATCCACGATGATCCTACCCGATAAAAAAATCTTTATGTAACAATGTATTAATTTCGTTTGGGTGCCTTGCTATATATTATCACATTTATGAATCAGTAGGTAATTTAATTATATTAAAGTACACAGTAATACCTGTGTTCAGTTGATCAATCAAAATGCGTTTAACGCATTTACGACCGGGGTCTCTAAATCTCACTCATGTACGAATTTGCATGCCGTTTAACTTTTCTTTATACAATCTCCTTTATGTGATACACAACACGCTATTAAGGAAACAATACTAAATGTTCAGATTTTAATTAAGTACAACCATACAACACTCGCTTCCTTTAGTCAGATATCAAAAAACGGTTGGCACTCACATAAGTTCTCAGCGAAATGCTCGCGGACATTGTTGTTTACGGTCGATTGACGTATTTTACGTTTGAATACAAGTCTGCCTATTACATTTATAATGGTTACACTAAAACCAAACTAAAATATATAACTAAAACACATTTCGCTTGATAAAATATATTGAGTTGATAAATATTTATTAAAGTAATGCGACCAACAGGCGTAAATGACCATTGCATTGAGCAAAACGACGTTGAATATCATTATTTACTGTGGATTATATACGGTGTACTGATAACAAACTCTTTATACTGACGGAAACGCGAAGCTGATGTAAACATTCGGACTACCTCCAAACGATAGGAAAATTAAGCACATGTTTGCATGAATATGTTTTTTTGTAATGGGGTGTGGGGAAGATTGTATATTTGGTGATGTGGTTATGTTAGAGTGTTAAACACAATGTTTAATACATATGCAACCTAATATACACAATTTGACATTAATAGAGTAATTATGGTCACAAACTTGATCTTTGCCTGTTGTGTTTTTAAACCTGTTCGCAATTGTCTGTCGATATATCCATGATTAATTATGTATATTAATAAATGTTTGTGGTGCTTATCACACTTACAACCTGAAAAAAGATGTAGGTCACAAGAAGTCAATATTTCCTTGTCCAGACATCGACATTTTAACAAAAAAAGAGAATACATTCGACTGCTGCAACGCATCTCGCATATTGTAATGAATATGATAAGAAAAATGTGACCCGTATGCAATTCATCAAAGATTCGACATTGAAACAAGTGTCACGTTTACAGTTGTTCTTCTTGTCTCCTTAAATCGTGAGATGTAACAGACACCGTTAGCTACACTATATATTAGGAAAACCGTGCAAAAGGTATATGACTTTAGCTGTTGACACTAGTACTTACTCTTCGCTTTAAAAGTATCACGAGAAAAATATCTACTTAATTTGTTTTAGCATTTTTCGAAAGACACACATTCAGTTTTAATGGAAATCTGTATTTATTTGATTTGTGGATATCCCACAGAACCCTCCTAACATACAGAGCTTGCAAGCTGTAGGTACATAGCAGATTACATCCGCATACAAAATCAAAGTGACAGGATTAAATTCGGTTTTAAAGTGTTAGTCAGCATTAATCTTGAAAAAAATGCATTTATTTTTTAATAGACGATTTAAGGCTTTCTATTATTGTAACGGTATTTATGTTGTTTAGTTTGTTGCAAAAAAAGTTGTCAATCAAAGCGCTTAAGTTTGTTCAGGTTTTTAATTTCACGCTCCACAAAAGAATACCAAGTTTGTCTTGAAAGAAGATTGAAACTCTAAGTTACGCGGACGGGAAGGAAAATATCTCCTCGTTACTACAGCTAGGTTTCGTTGTGTTCATTCTAATCATGCTTGTCGTATATCTTGTGTTTTAGAGGTCGTATTTCTTTTTAAGTAAATAATCGCATCGATACATAGGCAGCTTGGGTCTTTATCCTTGAGGTTCACTGAACTACGTTAATTCTTACAAACCCCAGATTCACAAGTTTGAAAAGAAACACACAAAAAAGACCACGCCACTCTCAATACTACACCAATCCTGACTACGCCGATGTGAGTGTCTATGTCAAAATGTTTAAGTGAGATAAAAATAATTTATCAGTTTCAAAACTCGAACCAGTACTGTGACCGTTCAGTAGTTGATCTGGTAAGACGAAATGGTACAATACACAACAGAGGGATTTAATTTCACATTCAGGTCCGCTGCAGTGGCATCAACACAAGAGTGTATTTATAATTTTGCCACACTGCCTTCGAACAAAACATTGCTTCGATCATCATAAACATTTTCATTGGCTAGACTTATTTTATTACAGCGTTCATTTTGAATTGACAGAAGCTATTCACTTAGTATTGTGATAAGTTATATCTCACTCACCACTAGGCTATTTCTAAAAAATAAAAAAGTAGAAGTAAGGCAAGAACAATCGTACCCTTGGCGATCCCGCGGAAAGTTTCAATGTTATAGTCAAACACATCACATCATATTTGGATGAGCTCTTCTGTGAGAACGATTTAGTCGTATTCGTCATCAGTTCAGACTGGTGATACTTTACGATAGTGGAAATTTTGTTATGCATTTTATTTTCTAAGTTGTGTTTCTTTGAAACTTTCTAATGGGGAAAATATACCATAAAACAAGAACCGTAAGTGTCGTGATGCTTTTTAAAAGTTGGAATAGCATATTCTCTCTCTCTCTCTCTCTCTCTCTCTCTCTCTCTCTCTCTCTCTCTCTCTCTCTGTGTGTGTGCGTGTGTGTGTGTGTCTTAATTAACATTATACATAGTGTTTCATGCCGATCAACGTTGACACGTACACAAATAAAATTACCACATATTGACTGTTTACAATTTAAAGCTTGTTCATCGATTCCCTAAGCATTCATGACACTATGAGTGACCTATCCAATCAATGAGCTGAAAAATGTCAGCAGAAGCCAAACTAGATTGATATCAGGTCTGCCTAAATATTTATAGACCAACGTGTGCAGGCTAAATACTGTAACTATGGGTGAGTACCCTTCTTGGAAAGAAGTTTGAGCTTATTAGATTATCTCCCTTGCACTTGACCATGTTTCCGTTACACTTTTATTCATTAAAGTAATGCCTCCAGCACGGATACATGAAATTTTCATTGATCACAAATTCGTTGACTATCATTATTTACGGTGTACAAAGAAGGTCATTTGGAAAGAACATGTACACAGAGGACTTTAAGTTAACGCTTGTTTACCACAACTTGAATTCCTAGAAAGCATTTAGTAACGGGCCATTTCACAATATCACCATCATTCAATAAATCAAATTTTCAAATATAAATTATAGCAACTATTATATATATATATATATATATATATAGGTGCGTGTATGTGTGTGTGTGTGTGTGTGTGTGTGTGTGTGTGTGTGTGTGTGTATTTGAATTCATATATTGATTAATGGATTCAAAATCAGATGTCATATTATGCAATATTTGTCCCTATATTAACATAATAAATTGTGTATCATGCCGATCAACGTTGACACGTACAAAAAGAATGTTATTACATATTGATTATTTACAATTTAAAACTTGTTCGTCGATTCCGTAAGCAATCATGACACTGTGAGTGATCTATCCAATCAATGGGCTGGAAAAAGTCAGCCGAAGCCAAACTAGATTGATATCAGGTCTGCTTAAATATTTTAGACCAACGTGTGAATGGGCGAGTTCCCTTCTCGGAAACAAGTTTGAGCTTTTTAGATTATCTCCCTTGCACTTGACCATGTTTCCGTTACACTTTTATTCATTAAAGCAATGCCTCCAGCAGGGGTACATGACATTTTCATTGATCACAAATTCGTTTATTATTATTATTATTATTATTTACGGTGTACAAAGAAGGTCATTTTGAAAGAACAAGTAACAATACATAAATCATATTAGTAGTTGATAATATCATGTATTGGTTACAATTCCCAGATTATATCTACCGTTTTCGACATCTGAGCGAGCGATACGACAATGTTTCAAATTTCAATTTTAGTCCCGGCTAAACATATTTTGAGTATTTTCTGGTGTTTGAAAAACTGAGGTTCAACCATGATACCCCGTTCTAAGCGGGTTTGCGAGTTATTGTTGCGAGAATTATAGTGAAATGGTGTATTCGATGACGTTCTGAGGATCATTTGGGCTATTTAATATCTATGTATCCATATATATGTTAGAATGTTACCATTTATACAGTTATTATGGTCAACAATTTGCATTTTGACTACTTTGTTTTGAAACATATTTGCGCTAGTAAGACCTTGTTTATATATGACTAAACTTTTTAAATATTATTCATTTTAATGATTTTGGTGATTAGAAATATTTATAGCAAGGACAATAATGAATGTCACAAACATAAACTTTTCCTTATTGAGGCATGAGCACTTTAACAACAACGGGACTATGCAATACTGGAGTTATTATATCCCTATATTTTGATGAATATGATACGGCAGTGTTGCCCGTATGTCTAAAACTGTATTTATGATACTGTAACAATTCTAATAATTTCATTGTCCTTATTTTGACCTTCAATTGTAAGATCCAACAGATCATGTTAGTGACATTAATTATTTTGAAAATTAAAAGTTAACTTTTCTTGATACCCTTCAACTCCCCCCAGCATGTTCGCTGGTTTGAGTTTTGAGTAACACCCTTGTTGTACAAAAATGTTTGTTTTGGTGTAGTGTTTCCCTGTCCACCCATGTATATTATGTTTTGTATATTTTGTTTCCCATTTATGATTAGGAAAGAAATTATTTTTTCAGAGTTATTCTTTGTTTGTATCAGTATTCTTAGTTGTATTATCGAAAAAGATTTTCCGAATGGTACTCCCTACCCTCTACCAGTGCCGGTTTTGGGTATTTCCTACACCTTGGTGCTTCGGTGTGTTATGGTTTCCCTTTCAGTTAATCTTTTAATAAGGATTGTACACTCCTCCTTGAGAATTATTTAAATTCCAGGGCTGATTTCCTTTCATTTTTTTCCCTTTTGAAGTATCGCGATGTGACTTTGCCAGAGTCAGGTTTGTCCATTTGTATATGCTATATTGTGTGTTATTTTGTGTTCTTGTATTGGACACAATGAAATAATATTTGTAATATTTGTTTCCTCATTTTCCAAGTGTAGTTCTGTAAAAAAAATATTCTAAAAGATATAGTATGTTTTTTAAACTAGATGAGTTTCTTGTTACGCATGATTGTTATGGTGTGTTTGCGTGGGAGGGGGGATTGTGGGTTACAGGTGTAGTTGGGGCATTAAGTTTTGTGTTTATAAGGACCTTAGCACTTGGGATCTTGTTGCCGATCCTTGTCTTTGCTCCTTACCGCATTGGATCGGAGAGCTATTTGCTAAGATAGAAGAAAATATAATATGTGTAGGTTGCCTTTGAATTAATTTTGTAAAATATAGGCTGTCTTTAAAATTTGATATGTAGAGGGCTTGATTTGATAACCCTGTGCATTCAATTATTTCGCAGGAAACGAGTTGTAATTTTGTTGTTTTTTTATCAAAGGAGAATTAATATTTTCCACTTTTGTCCTATAATTAGAGAGTTATAGTGACTGTACATTCTATTTATAAATGTGGTAATGGAATTATTGATTTTCTAGTCGTGGGAAATTGTCGTATGCTTCCGACTGTTGGTCCCCTGTTTTAGTTTATTTTGTAGAGCTTTCCCTTTGTTTGGGCTGCCGTTGTATGGGTGAGTATGGTAAGGTATTTTGCTCGCGTCGAGAAGTGTGTCGCGTGTCGGTCAACAATCCGACTGCGTCACGTGGTTTCTTTCAAGGTAAAGGAATTCAAGTGTAGAATAACATGTAGTATTGTATGATTTCTGGCTCGCGTTATATGAGCCAGCCTCTGTGTTTTTAAGCTATATTTTTTTTTTTTCTGTTGTTACTGGTGCTTTGTAAGTTAGACATTTCACCTCTTCGGTATGTGTTTTTCGACTATGTTTTTGAGGTTATTATTAGTTTAGTTCATACTTATTTGTTGTTGTTGTTGTTGTTGTTGTTGTTGTTGTTACCAGCTCATTTGAAAAGTGGAATTTTGTTTCAATTGTTTGTTGGTGTGTTTGGGGGATTTCACGACCTGTAAATTGTAGTATCTTATTTTCTTTACCAGACTGGTGCTACATGGGCTAGCCGGTTTGGCTTTAGAATTGGTTTTTGTTGTTATTTTTGCATATTTTTTTTTCTATTGATACTGGTGCCTTTTATTCTTGCCATTTCGGCTCTTCACTTTATATATTAATTAAAATTGTGTTTGTATTTTACTAGTGTTTGGGGTTTTTCTTTTTGCCTTTTAGGCTAAATTCTATTATTATACTTTTCATTTTTAGTTGATACTGCTGATTTTTAATCTCCAGTTCCTGTGTTGATTTAAAGTTCTGTTTATCTTTTGCTAGTGTTTTTTCTTGGGGGGGGGGGGCCTTTTCAACTTTCTTTGGCATCGGGCTAGCTTAAGTGTCTCTCTTTCTATCGTATCTTACCCCCATGGGTACCTGAATGTGAGTCTGTTTTGTTTCAGTCCGGTTCTTTGTTTGATATGTCTGTTTGCTAAATATCTGGTTCTGACCATGTGTGAACAATTGTCTATCTATAAATTTCTGATTCTTTAGTAAAATGTTTTTAAGTCTGTTTATTTGACACGGCAAAAGGAGGAGACGATTATATAAGTTTCTTAGAATTTTGTTTATTATTATTTCTCAGGTATCCATATCGGTTGTTTTCTTTTTCTAATCACAAATAGTATATATTTAATTATTTCCTGGCATAGTTTTTTATTGTTTATCTTTTGTGTGTATAGTAGCATATTGTGGTCAAAGATATATGTTGTTCTCCTTATTCATTTTTTTTAATTTATTTTCTTTTGTCATCTAGTACCTCGCATGTTAATATCACATTGTTTTTATTGTCAATAGTTGTTGTTTTTTTACATAAGGGGCACGTGGGGAGGTTTTAAAATGACGTTTCTTTGAAAGGCCATTTCCAGAGTCCACCAGGCGTCATGAAAATACTCATAAATTTGGGTTTTTTCTTTTGTTTTTTTTTTAGTTTTGTCCAATTTTTCCATATTGTGTTCGAGTTAAAGTGCTAGTTATTTATCTTTATTTTATTGGATGATAGTTTGGGATGTATTATTAAGTCATACATTTCAGTTGAGTATTTAGTATTCCATATTCTGTTCTGTGTTCTGTATTCTTTTAGGACTTGGGTTTGTCTGCAGGCAATTATAGGTGGTGCTATTAGTTTTGTTATGTTAGTATTATTGTATAATTTTTTTTTTATGCGGCACTAAAAATCCGAACCAATAGGTTTATATATGTTGCCATGGGTGATTAGGCGGATATTGAATTTGTCAAGGCAGTTAGCTGTTTCTTTCAGTTTTAGATTTGTGATGTACATCCCTCCTCTGTCTTTTTCCTTGTGTAATGTGAAGCGAGAGATTTTGCATATCTTGTTACATAGGAAGGTATAGATTGCAGATTCTATCTTTTTTATGTAATAAAGTTCAAAGTCGATTATGCTAAATTCGTGCCATATTGAGTTAAAAAGGGAAGTTTTGGCTATTTGTATTCTTTGTAGGAGGGTGAGGTTTATGACATTGCAGACTGTTTTATGTTTTTTAATGCATTATTTGATTCACCTTTATCATTTTATTGTTTTTGCCTAGGTATATTCTAAGGACTATAATATGGTCTTTAATTTTTTTTCTGTCGGTAGATGGGTGTTATTTTTGTTCCAATTGCCGATTAGTAGCATCTCTGTTTTATCATGATTGATATCTGAACCCGAGGGAGGCTTCACTAAAAATTTTAAAATTGTTTGATAAGGTTTTTATACGATTCATGTGTTGTTATAAAGTTCGATCGATCATCGACATGTAGGAATGGTTTTTTTTTGGTTTCTGTAGTTTGGAATGTTTTTTTACTTTTATATCATTTTCATTTTGAATTGTTCTGTTTAGTGCTTCGATTCCAGTTATATAGAACAACATTGATATTGGTCATCCCTGTCTTACTGATCTGGTAATGTTTAATGGTTCGATTTGAGCCCCATTAATTTATATTTTTGATTGTATGCTGTTATATGTAGTTTGTATCGAACTTGTAAAGTTTTCCCCAAAGCCGTTTTTCTTTAGTGGAGCAAGTATAAAATGTATAAAATGTATATTAAAATGTAAAATGTTGGTGTTGCTGATATCTATCGTCTGAGGTAAAGGATGTGAATAATAAAGTCTTTGTGTTGTGATCAGAATAGCCTCAGTTTTATCATCATTCATATGCAGCTTGTTACATGTCATCCATGATTTCACATCAGAAATGCACATCTCTACTCCATGGATGGTAGCATCAACTTCAGTTGGGTGGCTAGACTTGTATATTTGGGTGTCATCAGCGTACAATTGGTGCGACGCTGGGTGATTATCTATGACACTTGAGAGCGGCTGAGTGTATAGAATGACGATAACAGGTCCAAGAAAAGACACTGTGGTACACCACAACATATGTCAACTGGACTGGAATGTATTCCATTTGCAGATATAATGTGTGCCCTATTGACTAAGTAGGACTTGAACCACTGTAAGGCTATAATCTGAATGCCAAATATATGCTGGAGAAGGTGAAGTAATATAGCAAGATCTATTGTGTCTAATGCTGCAGACAAATCCATGAGGGTGAGAATTGTAATCGTTCCACAATCCAAAGCAGAGAGAAAGTCATTAAATACTTTCAAAAGAGTAGTTTCCGTACTGTGGCAAGGGCGATATGCAGACTGTACATAGCTAAAAAGACTGTTTGAATTCAAATGAGATACAAGTTTGGTTAGAGCAACCTTTTCTATGATTTTTTTATATGAGTGGGAGATTATAAACAGGGCGGTAGTTCTTTAAATCTTATGGTCTAGTGCTGGTTTCTTCAGCAGAGGCTTTACGATGGTAGTTTTGAAAAATAACGGGAATTCCCCCAATGAGAGAGAGAGATATTAATAACATCATTTAGTGAAAGCAATATTGGGTCTAAGCACTCAAACAGCAGTGATGTCGGAAGTGGATCAAGTTCAAAAGACTTTGGTGCACTCTTCATCACGATTGTCCGTACTAAATCAATATACACAGGTTTAAATGCTCCTAATTTTTGTCGCTGAAATTCTGCATCATAACTATATGGAGACGAGTCAGTTGAAATTGGGCTGTCAAGCCAATCTCTAATGGATAATGTCTTGCAAATGAAAGTGTCTCAAAGCATCAATTAGATTAATGTTTTCTATCATTTCTTTAAAAACTGCAGTCGATTTTTTATTATTGGTTGTAATGAGTCTGTCTATCTCATTTAGGCAGGCGTTGAACTCGCCCATTAGTATAGTTCCTTCCTGACTGTAGTTTGATATATAATCCGAGAGGTTGCTTAAGAAGGGTAGTCTTTGGATACGTCTGGCTGGTGAGCATATGTTATGATGTGCATATTGTGTGCTTGTATGTGTAACATTCTTCCAGTAAGATTGTAGGAGTTGTGTAGCTTTTCCAATTGTTTTGTATGTGTTGGTGTTTGATTATCAAACCGACTCCTGGACTAATGTGTAGAAGATCCTTTTGTATAATAAAAATTGCATCACGTTTATCATTTATATAGTTTATAAGTTTTTGTTTTATGTTATGAATTTCTTGGAGTGCTATGATATCATAGGATTGTATTTTTTGTATATGTTCTACATCTATGATTATATCAATGAGTCTAATATTTATGGATGCGAGCTTAAGAGCATTTTTCTCATCCATTTCTTAGAGGTACATAATTTTCAATTTTTTTATTTGAATTTGTTATTTGAGCTGTTTATTGTTGTTCAATTAGTTGTTAGGTTTGGGTTTTCATCCAGTGGGATTGGTTGTTGTTGTGGTTGTTTCGGTTGTGGCTTTTTGTTGGTGTGATTTCTCTTCTTGGGGCTGGATAGTGGCGTTATTAAGTCACAATCATTTGGTTCCAGGGTTTGTTTGGTTGACAGGATATAGTGTGTTTTTGGTCTATTCCCAGTCACCCATTGTCTTACATTCAGGTCGATGGTTTTTTAACAGCATCCGAGACCGGACGACTATATTAAATAACACTCGGTGAGTGCATAAATAACTGATGGATGTGGCATTCATTCTTTCCCCCAGGGGTAATTATTATCCCGCAGTGCGGGAAACTTATACAGTGCTACATGTCCCTAGTGGATGGACAGCAATATAATTCAACTTGTCTATCTGTCTCATTCGTGCCATCACATTCACAGTTCCATCTATTACGAACATACGACGTACAGGACCACTCCGGACCGAAATAGCTACAACCACGTGGGATACCACCTTTGCACCTGCAGCACTTATGCAGGCATTTTCAACTACAGCCCAGCAGCCCCAATTACCAGCCATCCTCGCAGAACCCATCAACTAAAAGAATTTACGGGTATTTAATAACTCTGTGCTGTACATTCTATACTTTCTGAAATTAATCTATACTGACTTATAAAATTACCATAAACAATTTGCCGCTTATTTTACTAAACAGGATCTAGGTCACACACTAGATTATTCCTGGATTGTATCTGTACACGCTGTCTTTCAAACACCTTCTGTTTGATTTGCAATTAGGCGAAAAAACATAGGCAGATATTTAATTTCATAAAACCAGTAACTAATATCATATGTTAAGTATCATTAAATTCATTAAAACACAAACCGAAAATGAATCAAAGAAATCCCATCAGACAAGTGATGAACGCCAGGCAGGCAAGGAATAAACTAATACTTTTTGTTGAGAAGCAAAGTAAGTGTTTACAAGGGCAACCGAGAGTACCGAAGGATTTGTATCACGCAACTGAAGTAAGCATTACTTACACAAAAAATATTTTAAAGTTTGGATTTATTGGTTTTGTTTAGATCGTGCAGATCGAAGAAACCAGCTGGTTTCCTACACTAAAGCTATTTCACCTAATTCTCCGAATTTAATCACAGGAAGCATATATATGCATAAATCCTTGTTGTAGAATTCATAACTAAATTTAAAATTAATTCAAACAATTTCTCAGAATCATACCATTACCGCCATTTTCTTTCAAAAAATGGAAAACGAATTGGTTAGGAAATGATAATAGTAGTGTGACACCCGTAGAAACAGACATTACGAACAAATTAAGTTAAGGAACAGATTCTAAACATGAATGATGATTTCAACGGACACAGAAATATGCCACCGAAAGCTATTAGATCGAAGCTAAACGCATATTTCAGAATGACACTACATGTCAATATCATATTGGCACACCACCCTAATGGATGCCAATTACTAGATTTGGGGATATATGGAAGAGCACCACGACAAGTAGAAGTGCTGACGACCCTGCACACCATGCACTTAGACATAGGGAAAATTGAGGCTCTACAAAAACGCTGGTCTAAATAGATACATGCTATACTCAAAGGAGCGGAATATGCCATATCTAGATGTGCCACGATAGAAGTGAAATGAATAACAGCAACAGTGACAAAGGCGCAAATTTTCGAAAAAGAAGTGGGCCCAAGATGTTGGAAGTCCATATAAATGGACTTGCGATAGAAACTGACACCGCATAATTGATTAACAAGGTACAGTAGAAACTCAAAGCCACGGTAAAATACTACAAGATGGAAACCATCAAGGGTTGCGTCCCGATATCTTCTGGAGCCCGAATGCTGACCATGATATTTTACTACACAGGATGTAGGTACCACACTAGATTGTTCCTGGATTACATCCATACACACTGTGTTTCAAACACCCTCTGTTCGTTTTGCAATTAGGTGAAATAACAACGGCAATTATTTCCTTCCATAGAAACCAGCAAATACATTTATAGTGTTAAGTATCATTAAATTCATTAAAACACAAACCAAAATGAGTCAAACAATTCCCATCAAACAAGTAATGAATGCCAGTCAGGCAAGGAATAAACTAAACTTATGCAAATTAAACCTTAAAATGGATCAAGTGAATTGAAATCAAAATAGAACCCCACAACAACCCAAATTTGTAGGCCATACAGAAACAACCCAAAGCCCTCAACACAGGGAAGTGACTAAATCCAGGCTAAGATGTCACTCAACACCCGATTTAGAAACAATTACAAAGACAACGGAAAAACGTAATCAGTTCTCGCCTGTAGAATTAATTTTATTTTTTCAGCCCTCTGGTAAATGAAGAATTAGATTGAACTTTATAACCAGGCCATCCAACACGAAGTTTAACGAAATCATCAAAAGATGCAGAACCTGCCACAATAAACAAGACTCGGGGAAACCAGAATAAACAAACTAAGACAGTACCACCACCACCACAACAACAACAGCAAAAAGCTGTAAATACAACCAACCCTCAAAATATCAACCAAATAAAACAAACAAAACACCTAACCAGTACCATATACTAGAAATCGCATTATATATTAAAAGCAAATCGACTCAGTTCATTAACTTCTCCACAACCATCTTAACTGGGGCCATAATGAGTATACATTCTGGTCCTTTTAGGGTAATCCGGCCCAAGTGGGAATATATAGGACATATACCAGTAAAAGTCGAAAGACACAAACAAACTAAAAAACAACCTGAAACAAAGAACAACAATAGACCAGAACTACCGGGAACTAAACCATGCCTAACAAAACCGCCACCACCACCCTAACGCCTCAACCCATGAAATTCAAAGCCGTACTTAAACTAATAGGGAAACGGAACTAATTGGACATGAATTCCCTAACCAAAAAGACTTAAAGAGGGAGGCTCCCCAGTTGATAAAATATATAACCTAAAGAACTACCAGAAAAAGGAAACTACTATCACACTATTGGAAACGGCAACTCCCTTACCTACACTCATCAATCTAGGAACCACAGGAACCCGATTTAGGTTAGAGCCATATATCAACAAACCAAGATTCTGTACAACAATTCAACAATGGGGACACTTTACTTCAAAGTGTACCAATAATACTAAATGTCAACAATGCGGAAGGGAACACAAGGGGAAGTGCAACAGACAAACACATAAATGCAGCAACTGCAGGGGACTCCACCTAGCACAATCACCAAATTGTTCGGCCAGAATTAGGGAAAACAAAATCATCAAACTAATGAATACCAAATACTTAACCTATACACAGGCCAAACAGGAAGTAATTAAAGTTCAAGGGAACACACCCATCAAAACTATAGAATCAAATAACAATAACAAACCTGAAATAATCAAACGTAACAACAAAATTAAAAAACACAAATATTACACCAAAAACCTAAAACAAAGATACAACAACTAAAGAAACACAAACAATCAATCTTGACTACAAACACAGTGGAATACAAACTGGAAGGGTAAAATAACTGGAGGAAGTCATTACTTCACTAACCACACGTATTAGGATGTTGGAACAAATATTCATCAAACATTAAACTAAGTATCCAACAAATCCTAACCCAGTTGAATAGCATTAATACAGTAAACGAACCCAATAATAATGGCTAATACACCAAATGGGAACGTTATAATATGGCAATGTAAGGCACTAGGATTGTCAAGAAAGATCGATTAATTAAAGCTCAAAACCTGACATCATCTGCATTCAAGAAATTAAAGTTTATATAAACTCAAAAGCATTGCCACAAATACTATGCTACTCCCCAGACTATTTTCATCATAGAAGAGCAGGTCAGGGGAGATGGAGGTGGATTAGATATATATGTAAATAACATTATTACAAATGCAATAATAATCCCCATGATAACCAATAGCAAATAGCAATTCAACAATATAAATTTAATCTCTATTAATAAACACAGATAAAAGTGAATTGCAAATATTAATAATCGACTATCCAGGGGGAGATACTAAAACAAACAACATCACAGCATTTATGGAAATAATTTAACATGAAAGAGTTGAACAAGCGATCTTTTGCGGAGATTTAAATGTTGATAGCGTGTAGTGTGTGGGTGGGTGGGTGTGGGGTGACGGACAGTAGGGGCAGGTGCATAGCTGACTGGTCGAATGAATCCAACCGTACTTAATTTAATAATGGTGACAAAGCCCGACTCAATCCGATTGAGGGCACCATGATCGCCATCGACCATTTCCATATGCAGGCCTAACTTGGTACAGGTGGAGGGATGGAGTGCAGATCAAACAGACCCCATGGTCAATGACACCTTCCAATAATTACCACCCTGGAAATGGACGTGCAGCTTGATTCTAACACCAAAAACACCTGAGTGGTGAGTCAGTCAAATCAAACAAACTCGGAAAGACAAACAAAGAGTCTTTAATAAATTCAAACGATCAGATAATTCAGTAGTCCTCTTAGAATATAAGAAGAAAGACAAACAACTAAAAAATCTGATCAAGCAGTCCAAAGAAAACCTTGGCAAATATCATGCACCAGTTTAAATATAAAAAACAAATCAAATGAGGCGTGGGGTGAAATTGGAACAATTAGGGCAAACATACAAACAAAACCACTAAAATAAGTAATTCTAATAATAACAAACAAAACGTTGACATATTAGCCGAACACTTTAAAAATATGAACAGCAATTCCAACCACACCAATGAATTCCAAAAACACAGGAAAAAAACTGATGTAAAATTTAAGGATTTTTCCAAGACCTTGGTCCCAAAAGATCACATCTAAAAATTGACATAACACAATATAAATGGGATCAGCCATTAAAAACAAAAATAGAAACTTCACCTGGGGAAGATCAAAAAGGCACATTATATACAAAAATTTACCACATAACATCATTTCCATTTTAAAATTAATAAATAAAACATGGGAAAAAGTAAAGCTACCTAAAGTATGGAAAACTGCGATAGTTATACCCATCTTAAAACCAAACAAAGATCGCAGTGACATCACTCATCTCCACCGATTTCACTTACCAATAATATATGCAAGATAATGGAAACCATCATTTCCAATCGACTCAAACACCACCTCGAATATAATAAACTAATATATGAAAACCAATGTGAATTTAGGAACCAAAGTTCCACTACGGACCAACTCATGCGATTAGAAACCGCTATAGAATTGGCATTCAGCTCAAAAAGAAAACCGGACAGAAATGTAATTGCGGTATTGATCAATCTGGAAAAATCATTCGATCTCGTGTGGACCAAAGGCCTAATAGCGAAATTAAATCACTAAGGCATTACGGGACGGATGTATAACTTCACTGAAAATTTCCTGACCGACCGCAAAATAATAACCAGAGTAGGGGACACTTACTCGGAAGAACATAACCTTGAAAATTAAACCACACAAGGGAGTGTACTCAGTCCCACTCTTTTCAACCTAATGATAAACGACCTAGATAGAAATCTGGCATCACCCAAAGTTAGTTTATCGCAATTAGCTGATGATAGTGGACTATGGAGAACAGGAAACCCATCCAACCACAAAAATATAACCTAATTACAAGATAATAAAATGGGCAAATAAATGGCGATTCAAACTGTCGCACCAAAAAACCAGTAGCAGTAATATTTACCCTATAAAACAGAAATAAAAAAACAATACCTTATTTTAACCATAGCCCGATTTATGGGAATGTATTACGATGAACATCTATCTTGGGCACACCACATAGTTGAACAAGTTCAAAGATGTAACCGGGACATAAACTTACAAAGAAACCTAAAAGGTACAAAGTGGGGAACAAATCATGGAACTATCCTAACCTTATGCAGGGCTTTAATAAGATCTAAAGTAGACTATGGCTGCCAAATAGATAATAGACCACCCAAACGTAAAATAGACAAAGTACAGAGAAAAGCCCTACTGATTGTTTCTGGCGCACTGCCAAACAAAATAATTAGATACAATACAGAGAATAGCCCTTCTGATTGGTACTGGCCCTTCTGATTGGTACTGGCGCACTGTCATCAAATAAATTAGATAAAATACAGAAAAACCCCTACTGATTGGTACTGGCGCACTGTCATCAACCTCCTTAGCTGAGCTGCAAATGTTAATTGGAGAACTGCCGTTACATCTAAGAAGGCAGGAACTTATCCTAGAATATGATGCCTTGCTATGAACCCATTTAAAAACTCAACGAACTTACCTGGCAATAAATTTAATGTAATATACCCTTTATGACAACTCTGGGAAACTCCACCCATATGGGGAAACAAGTTCACGCACTAAAACAGCAACTTCCGATAGAAATATTCCAAGCTGAAAACAAAGTCTCATATGATACTGAGCCTTGGAATAAGATAGGCCCAATATTTAATATATCCCTTTCAAAACCATGGAAACAAAGATAACCCATACAACTATCTAAACACGTTAGCTTTAGAAGAAATTAACAAAAAAAATCAAACTTATTTGAAAATATACACAAATGTATCTAAATTAACAAATCCGTTCAAAACAGCTGCAGCAATGGTAATACCTGAGCTAAATATACAAATGGGGCAGCGTCTACCTAACAACTGTTCCTTATATACAGCTAGATTGTGGGCCATCTTAGAAGACATAAATTGGATTGAGGAAAACAAACCAAAGAAGAAAGTTATAATAAGTGACTCGCTTAGTGTCATAACCTCAATCCAACATAACACCACAAATTCAAGAGAAAAATTCAGATCCTTTAATGAAACAATTAAGTATAGGCAAACTAAATACAGAATTAATGTGGATCCCATCCCACATAAATATACTAGGAAATGATTTAGCAGAAGAAGTAGCTAAAGAAAAGCTCAATTAACCAAGTTACATGCCATTAGAATATAGTAAATATTAACTATATAGTCTAATTAACACCTTAAATAATACTAAATGGCAAACCGATTGCAATTAAAATCACAAAAAGAGAATATTATATAATAACATAAATGAAGTAAATATAAATAAATAGGATAATTAAAGGCATAAAAGCGAGCTGGCTAACAGCTTGGAAAATACATAGGGCTCTTCAGCAGCAGAGAGGGTGTATCGGACAACGTTTTCAAACAAAATTACGTCTTCTACGGCCAAGGGTGGTGAATCCTACAACGTTTTTAAACACGTTTTCAATGGATTAGGGCTTAAAACGGCTACAAATCAATGAAATCAGTCCAAAAAAAAAAATAATTAAATCAAAAAAAAAGAAAGTCTCCATTGCCAAACGGAGACCTAGTCATTTTTGTCCGAAAACATGATCCTGCAGGGTTTTCAAAATGAGTAAAAACTCTTCAACCGCATATTTTATCAAGTCCGATACGATATCGTGTCCTAGGGGCGAAAATCCTTTCAGGATGAAAATCCTTTCAGGATGAAAGTCTTTACGACTTTACAAACAGACTAATTTGTAAAACTTCACCTTGTAAATCAATCAGATTATTAGACTGGTCAGTGAGTTTGAAATTAATTCTGGTTAATGAATCATTATGACATCGCATATAGACTGGATTAATCGGGGATTCAATTATTAGAAACCCTGGAGGAGCTGTTGGTGCAAATGAATATAGAATATATCCTTGCTGAGCTTGATTTGATCATTCTAAATTTATTTGATAGCTTCCTTCGATAACATCACATACTAAATTGAGCGCTATCACCGATGAAATATTCACATTTTGAGGAGCGATATGCCTGCCGCCACCATCTGGGTCATTATTATGTTTGAGGATTTTTATTTCCGGTGATGTTGCTTTTTTCCACGTATCATGAATTATTTTAAAACCAACATCGATGGCATCATTGAGAGATTTTTGTAGTTCTAAGATATTATACCCTGGTAGTTTGAAGGCATGAATGTCTTCTACGCGTATATTATACTTCGTTGCAAATTCTGTTCTTGTTTTAGGATTTTCGCCACCTAATACCTCTTGAATAATTTGCGAATGAAATGTTTCCATGTCATTGATGATTTTGTTTCTACGACGCTGATAAATTCGTCTCGGGTGAGAGTGCCGGATTTAAGAGATGGCAACAACAATGAAAAATCATTATTCATCGCTGTGAAATTTTCAGTGACATTATGCTCTCGAATTAAGTAGAAATTTTTATTAGCGATACCCACTACGAATAAACTCAATTTGTCATATTCTTTATAACTCTTTATTGCATTATCAGATTTTATCCTGTCGGTGATATAATCAGATTTTTGTGGTTCAGGTGGTAAATTAACGGTTCCCCCCCCCCCCGGGTGGTAATTCAGACCATCCTAGTACGGTTCTAATAGAACTCTGATAGATATCTACGACGTAACCAGGCGAGTTTATCTCAATGGCAGATGATAGCGTCGGCTCATGAACCGTTATAGCGATTTTTGATTCTTTTCCAGTAATCGATTTTATTCTACGTTGCAATTCAGCATTGATTTGATTAATTTGGTATGATCCGGTTGGTATGGAAACAACGTTCCAGTCTGGGGTACCGTCGTCTTTATTCTTATTTGCAAATACCAGTGAATTACTGGGTTGTTGACCACCAAATGATTTTGATCTGATATTAGGCCAACTGTGGTATACTCGTAATTTTGCTAGCGCGATTTCCTTCACGGGGACTGGGGTAGGGAAATTCACACTGAATTCTGGATTCGTTGATGTTATTGAGATCGTGCTGGTTTGTACTGGGTTTGTGTTCTCCACTATTTGTTGAAGTAATTCCATCTGTGTTGTCATTGTTATTATACTGTTGTTGTCGCTCTAATTTTGACATCGCAGAATCGTAAATACCTACCATCGCTGAAAACTCACTCTCTGATATAATTGTATCATCGAGAGATGACAATATCAATGAGGATAATTGCGAGTATGCAGTGGACACAACATGAAATTGAATTATGTAGTCTTGTAGTTTCCGTTGGCTGCATGATGATATTTTCTTTGTGATTATTGAAATTATTCCCGCGATTGTTGTTGCCGCATAAATGCAAATTGGAACAGCTATCGGGGCAATCATTGTTACTGAAGACAGCATAATACCAGCTCCGGTGAGTATACCACTCACAGCATACACAGTAACATCAATTGCGGTAATTCTCCTGCGATATTTTTTAATTTTCATTGCATACTCCTCAGAGAGGGTTTTGAGTTTCATTGAAAATTCTCTGACCTGATCATAGCGATATTGCGATGATGAAATCATTTTATTTTTAAATCAGTTTACGATTTCAATTGAAACCGTTATTTACTTAAATCCGCTACGAATTCTACATGCCACGTTGTTGAAATCCTAATCAAATTTTTATCAGTAGATGTTATCGTGAACTTTTCAGTTGTATCCTTGTCGATGATCGTTGAAATCGTATTATTGACCCCAGATTAACTCGACGATGAAATATTAAATTGAGTCGGTGTTACTAGTGTTAATCGATAAATACCCTTAACGGTTGCAGTGATATCTAATTTGTTATTTGTAGGTGTCCACGCAAATGATACGTGTTGGATCGTGTATACTAAGTTGCTGGGTTTCTCATGAGGAATTTTTGTTTTTTCAATGATTGTTATCATCCTCGGAAAATCATCTTTGATGGCTTCGATGAAGTTTTTCGTCTCATCGATGGATTTTTTTATATCAGGGAGTTTTAGTTCAATTTTATCCAACGGGGTTCCAATAAATTTATCAATGATATTTCTACGGAATGAGGTAAACTGTTTTCCGTGTTCTTCAGTTTTAGATTGAAGTGTTGTTAGTTCCAACACAGAATTTTTCAACTCATCGTTGAGAGTTTTAAATCTATCTGTAATCGTCGAAAAAAGTACACCCGGTTTGAGTTTACCCTGATCGGAAAATAACGCAATAGTATCCTCGATTGCGTTTCGTTGTTTAATCAAAATATCATCCAACGACACATTACTAGTTTTCAATTTACCCTGTTTGTCTTGAAATACAACTATTTCATTAGGATCAACACTTGCAAGATTCAACGTTTCAGCTATTTCATCTTCAATCATTTTTTTTATATCCTTGATAGAATCAAGGGTTGCAGTGCCATCGGGTTCGGGTTTCAAAGATCTCCCCCAAATATCAATCATTGTTATTGTAAAACTCTTTCTCTCTCTAAAATCTCTTTGATTTTCAGCGATTACTAGTGTATTCATTTACGACAATGTGTGGTGGTTTTCTAGATGCTGAAATAGCGTCAAGGACATTTAATACTTCACTGCCGCATATCGGTGGATCATTCATTTGTTGTGTTGGTAGCGTAGAATACCAAGTCTTCATTGGAAATTTTTTTATATAACGCATAAACTCTTTTGGCGGTGCTAATCCATATGAATCAAAGTAGACATTCCCACGTGGATCAATAGCGTATGCAACCCAGTGAGTTCCGGGTCCGGTGCTGTTATCGAGATTAATAATACCTGTTTCAGTGTTGTTTGGTTGATGTGGTAATTGATCTTTCATAAAGACACCTCTGAAATTTTTAATCGCAAGTTTTTTAGCAGCATCCATTAAATCAAATTGGACATAGGTTTTTGAATTAATAAACCGTTCCTGGGATTCTCAGGCCTTTTCCGCTGTACCATGAATACGGAGTTCCTGGTAGGTACAACCCCTTTCCCTTTTTTTTATACCCTCGTCCCGTCTTCGGTTCATATGATTCAGTAATGCCCTGTTTCGCTTTTGCCCCCGATGCGGCAGCTTTTGTAACCGCTTTTATAAATCCTGGTAACACACCTAGTCTAAAACCCTTTCCCTTCTTCGGTTCATATGATTCAACAATGCTCTGTACCGCTTTTGCCGCCAAGCCTCCAGCTGCCCCCAATGCGACTGCTTTTGCAACTGCTGGGGCTGCTGCTGCAATTAATCCTGGTATTGCAGCAAATAACGGGAATATACCACCTGATTTTATGATATTTTTGATAGCAGCCGCAGAAAGAGTAATCTGAACACCTTTTTTTGCTACAAGTGCATCATTGAAATGTTTTATTTGACGAGTTGTCAGTGATAATTTATTTGCACCACCAGTCATTTGATTGGGTTTCAGTGTGATTGTGGTTCCACATTTCTTAGCTGATTCTGATTGCAATTTTTTGACCTGACCGGGAGTTAACGCAACACTAATAACACTATATGACATTATACAAAATAGACTGATTCTAAATTGTTTACAATTTCAATTACATATTTTCCACTGGTGCATCTACCACTCTCATTCTTCCTCCAACACCTTCAAGTAGCATTGATTTATCACTGAGAATGACAGCAACCGCTCTATAATTAATAATACCACCAGGACAGGTTACACGGGCTCTAAAGTGTATATCAACGACAGACTGTCTTGTTAAATCAAGATGTTCCAATGAAACGTAATAAATCGGATAGAGGCTTTTAAAATCCAATTGTGATATTTGTAAACCAGTATCCACATTTTGGTCACGTGCCATAAATGACAACAGGTTATGATATACACGTGCAATATGATTTTGACCGTAATCAAGTTGTATATCCTCGGATGGTTCCTGTTGGCCGTTTATTCTCAGCGAGACTTCTCTAACACCTAACTGATCAAATATCATATGACTACGTTCTTGATTACCAACTCGCGCATTATTCTGTAATGCAATAAATATATGACGTGGAGCTGAAACCAATTGTTTTGATGCCAGGTGCCATGTGAATCTATCATCAACATTGTCTTGTTTAATATCAGTTGTCACTGATAACCAACTCAACAATAATTTTCCTCCTTGGTACATAAATGATAACAATTTTTCTTCTGCGGTAATTGATGGAGTTAACACTGGCATCCATAATGATAGTTTTGTTAAAATGACTTTACCATCAGCAACACCAGCATCACGCCAGATTGCATCATTATCAGTACCCTTTCGTACAAGCGCTACTGTGTGTTTAGCTCCATAAATAACTTTTCTGACGTTTCTACAGAATCCAAAAATATGATGCAGTGGAATCGCACATGAAAATCGTCGACGCTGTTGATGCAATGTTGCTAAGCGTGTTGCAAATCCTAGGTTATAGTTAGGGATGTTATTTATGACATCAAAAGTACCAGCTGGTCTTGTATATCCGGCTGGTGCTGGATCAACTGCAGTAGCTTGTGTTGCCTTTACTCTAGAATACTGGACGTGTTCAGGGTAATCAGTAATATCCTCAGAAAACATCATAGATGGACCTGCTGATCTTGTATAATCATCAGAATATCTTGCTAACCCTATGATTGTTGTGGCCACATCAACTTCACGGTCAATGGATTCAATTTCTTTTTCATCAATGAGATATCTAGCACTTTCAAATAACGCCATGATACCGTTATTAACAAAACCAACTTTGATAGTTGGGTTATTGTCATATGGTGTATTAGCAGCAACATTGGTTACAAGTTCTCCTTGGACTTCAATAAATGCCTCACACGGTAGAAAATATTTACTGGTATCATGAACTTGAAGTTCAATTCGCGATCGGAGATCTGGTTGTACTGCGTGATAAGAATAAAATTGAAAATCGCGTACAGATTCATTCTTGAGCACTGGGGCATCCATATCAAATGCTGGATCAGGTGACTTTTTGAACATTTTATTCTATTTATCAGAGTCTAAATCGTGAAATCATAAAAAGATTTTCATCGTCGTATTTTTTTAAAGCCACTTCCCGCTATCATGTTTGCTATCATGTTATTTTGGTCACTTGGAGTCACCAATGACGAAGTCATCAATGATGCTAATTTTTCATATACTGCGTTATTTATAATTTTACTAACACTCGCAGGCATTTCTGCTGTAGATGGCAATGGTTGCTTTTTTCGTCTAACTAATGATGTTAATTTTTTCTTCGCAGCTGAAAACGCCTTTCCAGCAAGATCTCCAACAGCACTAATACCTTTATCACGAATAATATCAATGGCTTTCATTCCAAGTTGTTTAGCTAACGGCATCACTTTTGGGGCTATTCTTGAAAATAATCCTAAAATGGTATCACCGAAACCATCTCCGTAATATGCTCTATAAACAGGAAACCGTGAATTAACTACATAGACACTGGCTGGTTTATCATGATTGTAGTGTATGATCATTCTTATTTAATTGTTATTTATCAAATCAGTGATTCATCGCCGATGACAAAAACAATTTTTGAATTCAGTCACTATGATACCCATTTTCCACTAACTCGCTAATGAAATCTCGATATGTTTTGATATCCATGATACCGCCTTGAAATAACCGTCTACATATATCAGCTGCTTCATTAATTATTTCCGGTGAGTTATTTCCAGCTCGGAACCCTCCGATTAGAACATCTAATCGTGATATATCATTGATAACACTATCAGGACATGAAATCCTTGGATTTTCACTGGAATCTTGCAATCCACTTCCGCTATAACCAGTTGCTTCATCCAGTTTTTCTAAATCCGTGGTTTGTAAATAATCATCATCATCATCAGGTGGTAGTTTTTTAGGAGAGAAAGATATTTTCTTTGCAGGTTGCTGTCGCTTTCTTTGCAATCTTGGCGTCTTTTTGTTGTTGTTTAAACTCTTCGTATTGATTATACACGTTATCCACCATCTTGATATATTCATTGTATGATGCACTTGTTGTGTCAATTTGACTTGTTTTAGTTTTGATTTTATAAAATATATCAGCCCAATGGGTTATATTTCTAACATATTTATGATGTTCTGGTTTCAACATTTTTTTTTCTGTTTTCATAAGTCGTAACAACAAGCGCAGGAATTTCTGCTGGATCAGTTTTATCAATTGCTGCTAACACTTCTTCGTTAAATCTCACGCGTAAATCATCTACTATTCTTTTTTATTCCATTTGTTTTGTTTGTTCAGTTTTCGCTGCTATTTTTTCAAGTTCACCAATAACAGATTTCCCCGTCTCGGGAACATCTCCCCGTATAGCACGCTCTACCCCGTACGTTGCTTTGGTTACTGGTTTAAACAATTCTTCAGATCCCGCAGCAAAATCAGTTTGTAAACTCTGTCGTTGTTGCAGTTTATTCCTGACAGAGTCACGAACTGGTATAAATCTCTTAATTGCATCTAATCGTTCACGAGCCAATCGGGTTGTTAATGCTTCATTGACCATTATTTGAAATCGCAAACAATTTTTCAATTGTAAAACAATTTTTCAAACCCGACCTAACAGACGAAAACACTTTTCAGTTAATTCGACACGTCGGATGATTTTTAACACGATCATGGAAGCGTTATTTTGTTGTTTTAATGGCTCTATCATCGATGAAGGAAGTGTCCAAATTGTATATAAAATAATAATACCGCACTTCCCCATTTTTTGTTACATGTCAGACATGTCAGATGATTTTTAACACCACCATGGAAGTGTTATTGATTGTTTTAACGGCTCTATCAACGATGGAGCAAGTGTCAAAATTGTATATAAAATAATAATATTGACACTTGCTCCATTCTTTTTTTGATCAATCTGACATATCATATCAAGAAAACCATCCATTAACGGTCTATCGATTATTTATTCAGTGTGTGTGAAATATTTTTTATTCAGTGTATGTGAAATATTTTTATTTTTATTCAGTGTGAAATATTTTTTATTCAGTGTGTGTGAAATATTTTTTATTCAGAGTGTGTGAAATATTATTTATTCAGTGTGTGTGAAATATTTTTTATTAAGAGTGTGTGAAATATTATTTATTCAGTGTGTGTGAAATATTTTTTATTCACCGATTTTGACATTTTCAATCAAAAAATGCTAAAAAAATGAAAATCTATTTGAGGGTCGATTTCAATCAAAAAATTATAAGGGGTCAGGCAATCAAAAAATGATAAGGGACGGTCAGGGTCAAAATCGTTCATTTTCTTGAATTAACGCCCGTAGGTTTCTAATTTTAGAGTTGACTTCTTTCTTCAATTCGTATTTGTTACCTAATTCTTTTCGTATCCCTTCTACGATAGTATATAATGGAACAAACACACTGATGTCACTGGAAAATGCAAGAGAGTCCCTAATAGAATTCTGAATTTTTTTGATGAGTGCATATTTCTTTGGTAGCATATATTTATTGTTGTTTACTCCGTATTCTATATCCTGAAAATCTGACACAATTTGATCAGGATTTAACCCATCTGATAGTTTGATATCCTGATTTTTCAATTTTGCTATTTCAACTATAATGCTATTCATGTTTTCGGAATTCATTATTCTATAACAATGACATATCTCTAATTGAAAAATATGACGCATTAGACATAACTAAATTGAATTTTCTGTCCGGTCTTTTTTGAAATAGCCGATCGATAAATTCCCCCTGCAACTTTTTGTACAGAAGTCGGACAAATATTGAAATATTTTCCGGCTTCATTCATTGATTGAAAAATTGTTTCTTCATTAGTTGTTGTATTCAAAGATGTCAAAGGTCTCTTCCCAACCGTTTTGCAAGTGCCAGTCCTTCCTCGTTTCAAATTCTCACTGTGTGTGATAGCTTCTAAATTATCCAATTTGTTATTCCTTGGATTAGAATCCTTGTGATTGATAACAAGACCATCCTCGATGAATCCATTGAAACATTCAAATATGAAACGATGATTGAAATATTTCTTCTTTCCAACAGTAAACAACAAATACCCTTGATTAGTCACAAAACCGACCGGTTTCTTCAGTCTACGGTTTCTGACAGTACCATCACTGGATGCTTCATAATTTGTACTCACTGGGTGTGGTCTGAATTCTTGGTTCATTTATATACTATACTATTGTTTGTCTAATTCATTGTTTGGTCTAATGATTACATCACTGGAGAATCTTTCTATGTAGTCTTGGTTAGTTCTTATGATTTTATCCTTGATACTGACTTTGTCAGCGTCAGGGTCAGGGTCATAATTTCTGATTGATTGTCCATTTTTTATTCTGTTATCATAATAACGCTTCAACTCCTTGTATCGCTTACCACCACAATTTAGACACAACTGTGATTTTCCCCTGACCCCAACCCCACATCGAATACAGGGTAACGGACCAAGGCTTCCACGTCGAAAACTTTGCATATGATACCTACAGAACTCATTTCTGCATGATTTGTAACACGGGGTTACTGATCCAATCATGAGCCATTTGCAGTGATTCATTATACATAAATCTTTCATTTAAATACTTGTTTTTAGTATAGCATGAGGGAGTTAAAGAGATTACCGAAAATAACACCCTTGAAAAATGCTAAATTCAATACTGATAAGGAATTTAAGAGATTATTGAAAATTAATCCTAAATTTAATCTCGATAGACCCAACAAACGTCCAATAGACGGAAATATGAAGGAGTTTAAGAGATTATTGAAAATTAATCCTAGATTTAATCTCGATAAACCAAAAAAACGTAACAAGAGATTATTTAAAATTAATCTCAAACGTCCAAGAGACGGAAACATGAAGGAGTTTAAGAGATTATTGAACATTAATCCTAGATTTAATCTAGATAAACCAAAAAAACGTCCAAGAGACGGAAACATGAAGGAGTTTAAGAGATTATTGAAAATTAATCCTAGATTTAATCTCGATAAACCCCAAAAAAACGTCCAAGAGACGGAAACATGATGGAGTTCAAGAGATTATTGAAAATTAATCCTAGATTTAATCTCGATAAACCCAAAAAACGTAACAAGAGATTACCCTGGAAAAATGCTCAATTCAATCTTGATATAGTTTCTAATACACCAAAGAATACAATTCTTGATAAAGCCATGATTAGTAAAATCAGAGCCTGTTTTAATGAATTCAAGCTTGATGGAGCATCTTATTGTTGGTCAACATTTCGAATTGATGGTGTTGTTGACACTACCATGAATGATGAAAAAGCAGCAGTGATAATTTCACGTCTTGGGGAAAAAAGGTATTTTTTTCGAATAAAATTCCTTATCCGTGATGATGGAAAATGGATCATTAGGGATAAATTTTGAACCCATTCTAAGGGACAAAAAAACTGTCACCGTGAATCAAGATTCCAAACCAGGAATTTTGACCGGAATTGATAAACCATACTACGAAAGATCTTATCCTGTAACAGCAGTTGTTTACGGGATATATCTGCTCAATGAAAAACCTGATATTTCAAAACTAGCACCCATGAAATATTCGACAGGGCTCAATTGTGTAGCAGAACGAATAGTGGAACACTTCACAAATGCGTCCCGGGGAAATAAACTAACTGATCTAAGACGAAAAAAAATAACCGAGTGGGAATTAACGGTAAAAGAGAATGGGGCAACAATTCAGGATATAATTAAATTAGAAACATCATTGAGATTTCCAATATCGGTAGCGACGATAACCGGTGAAGTATTATACGAATCGAAATATCAATCAAAAGGAACCCCAATTGAAATTATTGATCATAACGAACACGCGTGGTCATCTGCAGTAACAATTTTCCCACGGGATAGAACCGTAAAATATATCCCCCAAACTCTGTTTGGAACCGAAGAGTTTTTTTCAGAGCAGAAATTATTTGATGCTATTTACCATTTGAGTAAAAACGATCCTCTGTCAATGTGGCTATTTCATAGTACTTCAGACGAAGAATGTAGATTTGATCAGTTTGTAAGACCCAACGGAGAATTGTACCGTACTGAAGAACTGCATAATCAAATGAAAAAACTAGCTAGTGAGTTTTCACTGGAAGGGGAAGACAACGATCAATTATTAGCAAACTGTTTTACATTACCATCGATTGCAGCACATTTTGCTAGAAAGAAAAACGCGTGGAAACCAACAAGAAGTGAGTTTTTATCAGATGTCAGATTGTCCTGTCTTGAATACAGTCATGGAGGGTTATGGAATACAAAATATGACCCTGAAACCGTTATTTCCGTTGATATGATTGCGTGTTATCCAGGAAGTTTTCTCGGGTATGGAGAATGCGAGAAATATTTCAAACGATTTGGACACCCCACACACGAAATGACCCGTGTTGCGATTAATGGACCACTGCCTTATTTTGATTTAACAGGATTCGCTCGTGTAGTATCATTTGAAATGGCTACAGGACTTCATCCGTGTAGTTATCTTTGGATTGGTAAACACATGTCTGAAAAACACTGGATGCCAATAGTGTTTTTACGGTATATGCTTGATTGTAAGATGTTAAAATCATTAATTGTCAGTGAAGCAATTATATCCTATCGAGCACAGAAATCAGTCTGGTTACCACAACCTGATCTAGAAAAAATAATTAGCGAACAGCGAAAACTGTTTCCTGATTTTAATGAACAACAAATCATGGATTGGTCCAAACAGTTATTTGAAATCAGAAACAACGAAGCAAAAGATCTTGGACGAAGAATAATCGGTAAATTCACCCAGGGTGGTAAATACGATAATACAAGATATTCTTCACGGTTAATTATAGACAATGCTGAATACGATTTTGTAATCGCGGATCTAACGAATAAGGGCCTATATGTTAATCGTAAGGACGCATTTATGTCCGATGGAACCAAATTGGGTACAATTGTTACCTACAACAATGGGTACAATCCGCAGTACACACATTTGAGAGCTTCTATGCTTGGTTATGCTTCTATTAATCTGTTTTCAATGATAAATAGATTCCCTAACACCGCAGTTAGAGTTGCCACTGATTCATTTTACATAAACAGCAAAATGGCTGATTTTATAAACGGTAACAAGGCTACTGGCAACGAGAATTGGGGGTCATGGAGAATTAAGAAGGAAATGCTTCATGATTATATTCAATCAGCAGATGTTACAATTGAAAATAATTATCGGAATCTCAAAGAGATTCAATCAGAATTTTCTAATGCACCACCGTGTTCTGATCCGATTTGTAGATATAAAACAGTTTATTTAAACGGCTGTGGTGGGTCAGGAAAAACAACTCGGGCAATTGAGTTATTCCGTAGAAACGCTAGCGTTTCCAATCCAAATATGATTGTACTAACACCAACACACAGACTTGCAAGAGAAATGATACAGAGAGGGGTAAATGCCTGTACCTATCACAGCTTTTTCGATGGAAGGGAGATAAATGGACTCATGAGCGTATGGGAGAGAAATTTATTCCTGAAATTATCATTTGGGATGAAATAGACACAGTGTCAGAAGATGTATTAAAAATATTTCTTGAGTGGTTGTTATTGAAAAATACAAAAATCGTCATGTGCGGTGATCACGGCCAACCACCACCATTTGTCGGTGCATCCCCACATGAATGGCTAAAGGGTTTTGTAGACTATTTTGAAGAAATTGATACCGATCATATATCACTTGATAATGAATTAAAAGAATTTAAGAAACTAATTAGATTACAACCGGATAGAATCCAATGTGAAATAGCCCGTGAAATAATTTCGGAAACTCCAATGAATGAGTTTTGGGAAGCATGGAGACCAAATGATTTGATAATTGCAAGTAGAAAAATAGTCAGAGACACACTTCAGATGAAGTTATTTGAATTGCATAAACAAAAATTTGCAACACTTCCAGTGCCTCTTTGTTATAGGCCATCGGATACACGAAAACAGAACATTGAAGTTGATATTCCAGGACAGCGTGAAAAACAAATTCTGGTATTAAATGATATTGTGCTGGTTGATATCAATGTCGTCGAAGATGCATTGCGTGCTAATAAATCCCCGTGGACGCTAGGATACGCAGCAACAATACATTCGTCACAGGGGCTGACAATATCGGATACAATTGTTTGGATGGTAGATAATTGCATCAAATGGTCAAATTTAGTCTATCTTGCAGTATCCAGAGTACGAAAAATAAATCAACTTCGAAGAATTGTTTTCGATGATAATGACACAACAATGGATGATATTGATGTTAAAATTATTGATAAAAAAACTCTCCGGTTACAAACAACAAGACAAAAAAAAACAACGAGAATTTTATATTGATGCTGAAATAATAATCACTTTGAAGAAACAACAGAATAATCACTGCGCAAGTTGCTATTGTATAATGCGTTGGCAGTATTCGGATAAAGATCCTCGCCAATTTACCGTTGACAGAAAAAATAACAATCTCGGTCATGTCAGAAACAATGTGATGTTGACTTGTCTTGAGTGCAATAGACGTAACGGCGCTAGTTAAGACCCCGTGGTGGTAATTGAGTATCCTCGGGTATCACTTGTAATTGTTGTCTAGTAAAACCCAGCTGAGGGGCAGTTGAATCCAGTTTATAGACTGGAGGTCTACCCGTAGATCGTGTTACACTAGATATCTTGTGTGCAGTAACACTCCAAATAGGATCAGTAGCCCTTTTTCTGCCACCCTCAAGCTCTCCTGGTTCGTATAAATACCTCACAATGACATTACTACCAAGAATTGGTTCTTTGAAATCTTTTTGTGGTTGTGCGGGTATAGACTTCTTTTTAATCGCGTTGATAGGTTTCATGTTGATTGTTCTAGTAATCTCGTTATTCAGCGCAGTAATCACAGCTGGTAACCTTTTAACCCATTCACGGGATCTTTTTTCTTGGATGAATTCTTTTGCGTATTGATATCCAAATGACCGCTCAGCAATCGTCCTATTAAACCATTCAACAATTGCCTGATCACGATGTAGCGTAATATGTCCTCGTCGTATTGTGACATTATGATGCTTCATTGTAGATAACACTGCACCCTGAAATTCCTTGCCAGGATCAATTTGTAATAGATTTGGCCAGTGCAAGGGACCCCTTCGATAAATCCTTTCAAATGCAGAAGCCACTTCAGGTGATGATTTTGTTTTTAACGGTTCTGCTTCTTTGTATCGACTTGCAATATCAATTATGGTTAATGCGTATTTGTAACCGTGGTCATGTGGCAGAAATAATATATCAGCCTGATGAACTTCATTGGGTCCGGTCACATCAAAATGCGAGAAATTAATTTGTTTAGGCGGTGGTAGATAAATCTGCCATAGTGCCTGTTTAGATAACCAATTAGCCGCAGTTGTTTTTTTTTTTTCACTTTTGCAGCGCTAGCGAGTTTATGGATTGCTGATTTACCCCTCCAGTATCCTCTTGGGGAATAATAAATAGATTCCATGTTGTTATTAATTACCAGCACCTAACATCAATTTACTTTTCATAGCCGATTTTATCAAAAAGGAAGCCAATTTTTCTTTGAAAGATTTGTCAGGAATGGCATTCAACGCATGAATTAATTTCACATCTGTTAGATGCCTGTGTTGCAGATTGCTGCTTTTATAAGCGACATCATGAAGGTGACAGGCCTTATCAATGGCGTTTATTGGTTCTTCACCGGGGTTGGGTTGGTTATGATTATTGAGTCTGATATCTAGTCGTGTTCCGGGGCCACAGTAGCTATATCCTGGAAGGTGTTTTTCTCCAGGGTATTTTGCCCATGGGGTTCCAGGGAGTTTAGTTAGCTTGGCAGCGATGTCACCTCCTCGTTTTTTTTTAAAGGTCCCTTGGGTTTAGAAATAAATCTAAATTTCTTTGTACTACATTGTACGCATTTACCAGAAAGCGCTGATCGGTTATTTTTAGTTGTAATCGTCGTCAAGTCATTTGTGCCAGTACGCGCCTTACACTTCACACAATATAGATCCATAATTTATATATAACAGCATGAATGTAATTGATTATTCAGCTACCCGACGACGGGAACCTATTAAACACCATAAAATGTTACCGAATTCAATTAGAATGATTATAATCGGACCATCCGGATGTGGCAAAACACAATTGTTACATAATTTGATAACAAGATTGATGAAATGGGACAAATTGTATTTAATAGGCCCGAGTGTAGACGATCAGCGATGCTATGAAGTGTTAAAAGATTTTAACGAGAAAGCAAAAGAATTTCAAATCGACGATGATTTTATTGAATTTATTACTGATATTGATGAAGCCCCTTCCGTGGAAGACATCGATGGAAGTATTAACAATTTAGTCGTGTATGACGATATAATGTTAGATAATCAAAAAAATCCTGCTATAATCTTTTCCCGAGGCAGGCATAAAAACACTGATGTGATATATGTAACTCAACGGTACACACAAATACCAAAAGTGATTCGCGATAATTGTAATGTGTTGTGTGTGTTTAATGGAGTTGATACTCATACACTACGAAATATTCATCAGACTTGGTGCAGCAGTGATATGAATCATAATCAATTTAGAAATTTGTTTAGTCACGCTCAGTCAATACCACACGGATTTGTAACGATAAATTTAGCAGACCCTAGGACACGATATCGTATCGGACTTGATAAAATATTCGGTTGAAGAGTTTTTACTCATTTTGAAAACCCTGCAGGATCATCTTTTCGGACAAAAATAACTAGGTCTCCGTTTGGCAAATGGAGACTTTCTCTTTTTTTGATTTAATTATTTTTTTTTGGACTGATTTCATTGATTTGTAGCCGTTTTAAGCCCTAATCCATTGAAAACTTGTTTAAAAACGTTGTAGGATTCACCACCCTTGGCCGTAGAAGACGTAATTTTGTTTGAAAACGTTGTCCGATACACCCTCTCTGCTGCTTCTTCCCACATAAAATAAAGTGCTTCAATTGTAACATCCCAGAAGATATACACCACATCTTCAACGATTGTAAACAAAACCAAAAAGCAAAGGGAAATATTCGGATCAGATCAACAACCTGCCCCATATACATACCCAGAAAAATATCCAAATAGCAAACAAAAACCCCCAAGTAGCATATAAAAACATCCTATAATTCATGGTTATATGATACAATATAAACTTATGCTTGAAACGAATTGTCTAATAGGAAACAATAAATTATGAAAGACCAAAAATCTAGGGTATCCCTGGAGTAGTTATTCAAAATTCAAAATTCTCTCAAAGGATTGAAGCAGGAAACAAAGGCACCGTGCGGGAATCACTATCTAAAGAGGAACCCACTTACACTCCATTGGGGATTGTAATAACCTCGTCTCGTGCAATATGGAACCAAACCAAAAATTAAAGAAGCAAGTCATTAACGCAACAAAAATAGGGGCGGGGGACTTTGTGGGATTATACTCAAACCGGTTAATAATGTAACACTCCAGGTCAATAACAGAATAAGTATATATTAACGAAAAAAGGGATTATAACGACATCAAAGTCAAATAAGGGTTGGAAGAGAACCAACCAAATAACATCAACAAAACGTATAACATCTGAAAATCAACAGAGTAGGAATATGCACCAAACGCTCACACCTCTAAATTTCTCTCATACAACCTAGTTGACGGCACTTCAACACTCATTAATTACCACATTAGTAAATTTGAACTAAAAAAAATTTTGTATAGAGTTGGTCTGAGACCAGACGATCACAAAATATAATCCACCCTTATGGTCCCAAATCAAATGATATAAAGTAGTCTAAAAGCTCAAAGACAACCTGAACCCTCATCACAAGGCTGACAATAAGCTAAATGTTTAGATAATAGGACACCAACTTAAGCTTTATAAGGTAGTCTACAAGCTCAAAGTCTGTAAGGCCCCGCAGCACAAGGCTGCATATCAAAACTAGCAATTAACAATAAGGGCCCAACATGAATGGATATAAGGTCTTCAAAACCCAAAACCATCAGACACGGAGGCACACTGCTGCAATCAATAACATAATTATAACAACCAAACACTAAGCGATATGTGGTCTTACACCCATGACCATCAGCACCAGCATAGCAATAACCGCAAAACACTAAATTCTATCTGTCATACGCGCCTGTATACTCTATTGATTCTTAACAGCACAGAGTCTATCAAATTGATAGGGAAATGTTTTAAACATGATACCTTAGAGTATGAAAGCACAGCTGACCTACCAAGCACAACAATGAACGAGCCACCTCTCCTCCTACGCCAACATCGGAAACCTCAGCCTCCACAATCCACACGTGCATTACACGCCAAGAACAGCAGTGATATCGCCTAGGATCAAAGGGTGAGTGTGTGCTGAGTCAAATCTCACTCATCACGGCCCCCCATTCAGATCGATAATCGCTCAATAGTAACTCCGATCTGACGGCTCAATTAAATAGTGTTCTATGAACACATAAATGCCTTTGGAAAGTAGCACATTTCCTATCCCAAGGAGTAATAAAATGTTTAGCGTATGCAAAGATTAATCAGTGCTACATTGCTCTGGTAGCAGCACAGCACTCAAATTCAAATTCATCATCATCGATATGTGCCAAAGTCTGCGGTTAACCGAGCAAGTGACAACATCGAACAATACATGCCAGCGAGCGTAATAATCCCCCTCAGGCGCTAAATGCAATAATGGGCGTTGACCTCAGCATTGCTGCAGACTGTAACTTTAGAGCGGCATATAGAATAACAACTTTTCTACTTGTATGGGACAAAGACGAAGGATTAAACAAAACCGGGGAATCTCAGGTGCAAAAGAAGTAGGGGAAACATACAGCAGACGAGAGAGACCCTGCGAGTCTGGAACCAAAACAAACCACCCTCAACTGGAAATAGGCAGCCGGCTATTCAATGATACCGGCTATGAATGATACCTCAATATACGTTGCTCCTAAAAACTAAATTGTTGTACGTCACTTTTAAGATAACAATAATTAAAAATATCACGAGAAAATTGAATAGACAGGAAATATTTACACATTTCAATTATACAAATAACCAGACCAAGCAAATATACAAAGTTGTTTTAGTTGCTTTGTGTTAAGGCCAATTCCGCATGCATTATAACTAGCGAAGGCAGAAAGCCGGGAAAATAATCTGGTAAGAACATCCGACCCAAGCGAAACTACGAACACGCTTTCTCACATACCCACAAAGACTGAGACCGAGATCCGAAGCCACGGGGACAGAGGAGAGATGGAAGTAATCGGTGAATACAAGCAATTAAAACCACATTTTGGACAGAGAGGTACAACCCGTATACCCTGCCGATGAAATATTATTCCCGAGTCATGAAAAGCTGTATCAAGTTAAATATATTAAAAGTGGGATACGCGAGATTAAATCAAAGACGCGAGATTAAAACAAAGTTTTAGCATGAAACTAAAAGTATATTTTTAAAAGAATGAGATCCAGCGAGATTTTCAAAAAAAAACAAGACACCTATTGACTGAAAGAAAGTTTCAACAAAAAATAAAATCTAGCAAAAATGGGATGCACGAGTAAAAATGAATGTTTCAACATAAAAGTAAACATTTAAAGAATATTTTGATGCGACGAGTTCGAACTTAAACGAATTTGTATATAAATAATAAAGTCACACAAGAACGTATCAACACAAACATAAAACTGCAAAAGTAAACAAGTAACAAAATGTGATGGGCCAGTTGGAAAAAAAAACAAAAAAAACCCCATAAAAATAAAGAAATAATAAATAATGCGATGACACGAGTTAGAATCACTTTAACTTGTGTTGGCTGGCGGGAGTAGTAAAATGACATTTCCACACAAAACTTTAAAACATAAAGAAATAAAATTCAGAGTTTGCATGTGCGTGTTGGAAAAAAAGTGTCAATACAAAAAATGAAATATTAATAAATGAGATGTTGCTAGTCTCTAACACGCGACTTCCTGTTTCGCAGAGGTTAATATTTTTTAAATAATAAAAACGAAACAGTTATTATAAATTGGCTGCGCGAAATGGACAAGGTTTAACTGAAATCGGCAAGTATTATTTATTGAATATTATGGGGGCAGTGATACAGGACTACAAGAAAGTTTTAACATAATACCCATAATACCTAAATAAAACAATTAACAGAAATTACGAATCCTGTTGTTTGGCGACCAGGTTATACTGACGAATGTGTGTGTGTGTGTGTGTGTGTGTGTGTGTGTGTGTGTTAGAGTGAACCCGTCATTACGGCGACAGTTCATTGTCACTGGGTAGTCATTATGGCGACAGTAGAATTAGGGTGGCAAAATTGGTGTCGCCCTAATGTTTGCTCTCGTGCTATACATTACTTCTCTGATTTATTCCCATGGAGAAGTTCATGTAAGTATTATAATATCGCCTTTAACTAGTATTTGATGTTATTTACTCAAGATATACATCTAGTTATTAAATATTGTTATGCCAAAATGTATAGGTGTGTTAAGGTTGTGCTTAGCCCAACCGTCACTACATAACCATTATGGCGACATTTTAAAATATGCTTCTAATTTTATCAAAGTCAAGTAATATTTTTCGGATATTTGATGAAATGATTTGAAATAGTAATTAACACTTTGTAATGTGTTTTCTTTAAGATCAAATTCAATGACAACTCATAACACACTCGACTTTTTGAAATGCAGTAGAAGAAAGTGCAATAGTTTGTGTTCTATAGACCATTCTTAGAATATATTCATGTGACCCTGGGTCAACGCATTCAAAACGAGGATAAGATAGGCACCTAATTTCGTTTTAGCTCGCAACCATGGCTGCTAGTGCTACAGTTGATACCGGCAACGGAACAAAATTGTGGCATTTATTGTTGTGTTCCGTTGTGCAATGGTAATGTTTGAATTCACATAGATTTAAGCTTCCGCCATATTCTATCAGTGAAAAGATAGAGCTTCGTAGAAAATGGATTGTTGCCATATTGCCATACGTCGTGATGCGGGGCCGAATTTTAAGGTAAGTTACTAAGTAACTGGATCGGTGTTAGTTTGTTTGTATTTACTTGCAACTAAATGATGTAAGAATGAGAAATCCAAACGCAAAATAGATTCTGCCGATGAAGCAAATGATTGTATGTACGTGTGTTTTATAATGATAGGTTTCTAAAAATGTTACCCCATGTCCCATTCCACATAACGGGATCAACAAAAACTGGGCATACTTAACGCAACGCATTTAAATAAGAAATTATGAATTCACGTATAAGTAGTAAGTACATAATAAGTAAACTTGATTACCTCGTTATAAAATAGAAAGTATTAGATGGCACTGATATGTAATCAAACCATAGTTCCGTAACTTTTGTTTTATACGTTTATTTCATATTAATAGTGCATAAAAGAGAGAGAGAGAGAGAGAGAGAGAGAGAGAGCATACAGTCGGTGGAAAGCAGCCTCTGTTAAAACTCTTGTATAATTTTAAAATTTTAAATTATAGTGAAGCTAGTAACTTTGCTAGTTATATTTTTTTTGTCTCCATTATAATTACAAATGTTGATGAAAAGCTACCCTATTATTGTATCTTTTTCAGATCCTGTGAGTTGCATATAGAATGCAAAAGTAAAATTATATATCTGGAGGAGAGACTGAGGAAAGCAGAAACAGAATTGGAAGAAAAGGAAAGGAAACTGCAAGATTCGAATATAAGATAAACATTTAGAAATTTGGATTGAACAGATTTACAGATGACAATGAAATGATAGAATTTTACACTACTTTTCCCACTTGAGGTTTTTATAACCTTCTTCAATGGCATCAAACCTACTGCAATTAGATTGAAGAGCTTATATTACAGCACCAGGAATGACATCAACATCAGAGGACGGCAAAAAGTAATGGACCCAGTGGATGAACTTTTCATGTTTTTGATTGGTATTTCTTACTGGGAAGTATAAATATTTGGCCAAGTCATTAGCAGGTTCAAGCAAATATGCCTCTTGAGTTTCAACTGTCCTACCCAGAAACCAGAATTATTATTGACTGCACATAAATATTTACAGAAAGACCCTCATCTCTAGTGCTTACATCAAAGACTTTTTCAAACTACAAAACTCACAACACCTGGAAAAGTTTAGTAGAGATAGCCAAACATGGGGCAATCACATTTGTGTTTTTTCTTTTGCATGACTCTGAGTGAATTGGAGATCAAAAAGCTGTCAGGAATTAAAGATTTGTTAGAACCATGGGAATTAAATTATGGCAGATAAAGGTTTTGTTTTACACAAAGTTGTTGTTGTTTTAGGCATTGATTGGAATTATTTGACAAGTTCATTCATTTATTTTGAAATGAGCATAAATGCAGATTTTATTTACTGCATGATTAACATACTCATTTTATAACTCCAAACTGAAGATCTGTCATGAAATAATGTTGGATCCATTTGAAATCCATATTTTTTGTATGTCTTTCAATTGCATGATTTGATAATATAATTTGTGATGTCATGAAATCTAATTATGTATTAATTGTATGATAAATTTAAATTCAGTGTGCTAACATGATGCTAATTATATGGTTACTCACAATCAGCCAGCAAGAGGGCCATGAGTGGACGAGTGATCTAAAGCACTCTCTGTTACAGATCACTGCCATCTCACCTGTGTGTGTTTGAGTCTCGTATTTGGCAAATGTGGGTAGGTGGGAAAGCTTGCCAGTAGCTTCTCATGGGTTGGTGGTTCTTTCTAGGGGTTTTCCCAGGTTCTTCCTAAACCATGTATCATGTACTGAAAAATGGCTTTAAACCCTATAGCATCATCAACAACAACAACAACAAGCAGCAATATAAATAGGCTAACCAGAATTATGTAATACTGATAACTGAGCAGTAGTACCAGTTAACAGTGATATATTGTTATTTTTGTTATTTGCTGACTGCTTTGTAGGTATGTAACATCTACCAGTGATCAGTGTTAGTTGCATAGCTAGCTTGCACATAACTATATAACAATTGCAACAACTACCCAGCAATACTAGCAAGTGATTAATACAGTATAAGTTGCAGCATTCCAACTAGATCATAAATATGTTAGTCACAACTGACTAACAGCATCAGATGATTTTTTTTCTTCTTGAATGATGTTATGTGATTGAATTTCATTTCTTTTTAAAATCTGATTGTGGTATAAACTGTCAATTGCCATACTAAAGTCATGCATATATATATATATATATATATATATATATATATATATATATATATATATACTATTAATATGAACCAAACATACTGGAAAGTGCTATCCCTTGATTTCTTTGAGAGAATGATTGATAGTATTAGGTGCAGAATATATATATATATATATATATATATATATATATATATATATATATATATATATATATATATATATATATATATAGAGAGAGAGAGAGAGAGAGAGAGAGAGAGAGAGAGAGACAGAGAGACAGACAGACAGAGACAGAGACAGAAAATTAAATTGTATTTGGTTCTATTGAACAGTCAGTTGTTGGGCTAAATGTTTTATCAAATGTGTCTTATTGCTTTTATTTCTATGTTGAAATAGTTTTGTTTTCAAACTCATGCATCCCATTTTTAAATCTTGACACTTCTGTATCTCCCTTCACATCACAGGCAGTTGAATAAAGTATACATTTGTAACACACTATTTCTTTATTTTACTTTGAAAGAGAAACTGAGTTACTTGTAGTTAATGTAAATGATTTTTCAGAGTATGTCTGCCTGTCAAGCTTAACATAAATGTGAGCATCATTAATATGGAAATTAACAGTGGACAGAAAAGCATGATTCACTTCATCATCTTAAACCATCTTCATTTTTTTTTGGCCTTCAGATATGGAGCAATAAGTATAAAAATGATGTCCATTTGAATGTCTGTCCCAAATATGTTTGAAGACATTTGCATTTTTTTAATATTTTTTAAATTAAGGACATTTAAGATTAAAACACGTATTACAGCAAGGAGTTCTAGATTTTATAATGTCACTCTCTGTTTCTCATAATTCCGTCCCAAACGTTAGTAAGTACCATGGGGGGGGGGGGGGGTAGGGGCCATGAGTTCACGAGTGGTCTAAAGCACTCACCATTAAGGATCACTGCCATCTCAACGTCTGTTTGCATAGGTTCCATTCTCTGATTCGACCAATGTGGGTATGTGAGAAAGATTGCCAGCAGCTTCTCTTTACGGGTATTTCCCGGGTTCATCATCCACCATTAACACTGGCGTTATACCCTACAACAACAAGAAGTCAGTTTTGTGTGATCAGCAATAAACAAAATTAAGGTCATTAATAGATGTATACAATGTGTTGCGTTAAGACAGGGATTAATATTAAAAAGTGGGTATTCTGAAGAATTTGACGTCATGGGTCAAAATAAAAGAGTTTTGTTTCCATCCATAAACTAAGGTCAGGCGAAATTAATTAATTTATTACTAGCGAGCGTCCGATACATCAGATAGATATGCTAGCGTGTATTGATACTATTGCCCCTCCGTGGATTACGCTATGGACATGTCTTCATGAACGTTTCGTGTCTTTGACCAAACCATATAATAATAAAAATAATGAGGACTTTGTATAGCGCCTAATCTTTCGAAGCTCTAAGCGCTTTACACCATCTCTAATGATATGACTATACTAGAGAAAAACAAATGATAAAAACAATGAAATTGGAAAACATAAAAACATGCTGAACACATATAAGATACAAAACATGATTAGGTCTCTAAGTTTGTCCCTGCAGTCGAAACTAGTGCGTTTTAAGAGCACTCTTAAAAGGGAACACTTTCTCCTTGTGTCTAATTTCAATGGGCAATTCGTTCCACATCACTGGGCCCTGGTATGCAAAAGAATATTGTCAATATGACTTTGTTTTCACCCTGGAACAATAAGTATACGATTGTCAGAAGAAGAACATAAGTATCTAGCTGGTGTATACACATGTTTGAGGCTGGATAGGTATGTTGGACTGGAGTCTGTCAGTGAAATATAGCGCAGAGAACAAATTTTGTATTTGATTCTGTATCAAATTCATAGCCAGTGTAGGGTACATAGCAGTGGTGAAGTGTGCTCCGATCGAGGTACTCTAAGGATGATCCGTGCAGCTGTGTTTTGAACTTTTTGAAGTTTCTGGAGTAAATATTGTGATGAACCAGACAGAATTGAATTACAATAGTTGAAAGTACTAATGAACACACAAGTGTTTTAGTGGAATCAACTGAAATATATTTACGAATGGAACTGATGTTTCTCAGTTCAAAATATGCAGCCCTGCATATATTCATGACATGTTCGTGCAGTGTGAGAGTACTGTCTAGAGTAACATCTAGGTTTCGCACTGACTGTGAGAATTTAATGTTTATGTTGCTGATATTTATTGTCTGAGGTGAAGGATGTGAATGAGAAAGTCCTTGTGTTGTGATCAGAGTAGCCTCAGTTTTATCATCATTCATCTGCAGCTTGTTACATGTCATCCATGATTTTACATCATAAATGCACCTCTCAACTCCATGGATGGGAGCATCAACTACAGTTGGGTGGCTAGATTTGTATATTTGGGCGTCATCAGCGTACAGTTGGTGCGACACTGGGTGATGATCTATGGCACTTGAGAGCGACTGAGTGTATAGAATGAAGAGAACAGCTCCGAGAACAGGTCCAAGAACAGATCTCTATGGAACACCACAACATACGTCAACTGGGCTGGATGTATTCCATTTGCATATAAAATTTGGGTCCTGTTTACTAAGTAGGACTTGAAATACTTACTGTACGGCTATATTCTGAATGCCAAATGCATGTTGGAGATGGTGAAGTAATATATCATGGTATATTGTGTCAAATGCTGCAGTTAAATCCAGGAGAGGGAGGACTGTAATCTTTCCACTATCCAAAGTAGAGAGAATGTAATAAAATACTTTTAGAAGAGTAGTTTCCGTACTGTCGCGAGGGCGATATGTAGACTGTACATTGCTAAAATGACTTTGAATTCATATGAGATACAAGTTGGGTTAGAACAACTTTTTCTAAGATTTTTTTATATAAATGGGAGATTAGAAACTGGGTGGTAGTTCTTTAAATTGTTATGGTTAAGTGTTGGTCTCTTGAGCAGAGGCTTTACGATGGCAGTTTTGAAAAATGATGGGAATTTCCCCAATGAGAGAGAGATATTAATAACATCAGTTAGTGAAGGCAATATTGGGTCTAAGCTCTCAAGCAGCAGTGATGTTTTGTTTGTTTGTTTTTTATGGTTTAACGCCATTTTTCAGCACAATATAGGCTATACATGGCGGCCAGTATTATTGGTGGAGGAAGAACCCGGACAAACCCCGGAAAGAACCACCGACCCACGAGAAGCTACTGGCAAGCTTTCTCACATAACTACATTTGCCGAATCTTAGACTGGAACACACGCAGACAGAGGTGAGATGGCAGTGGTCCGTAACGGACAGCACTTTAGACCACTCGGTCACTCGGAGCCACTACTCAATCAATAGAAACAAGTTAAAATGCTCCTAATGGCTGTCGCTGAAATTCTGCATCATAACTGTATGGTAACGAGTCAGTTGAAATTGTGCTGTCAAGCGAATCTCTAATGGTTTGTACTTTGTCATCGAAAAAATTTGCAAATTGGTCTGGTAGGTCTAGTGGAGAGAAGGTTGTTGGAAGTGGTGGACATTTGTTCCTTGACATTAGTTTGTTAGTTATCTCAAAGAGCTCTTTGCAGCTGGAACTCTCCGTGATGTTAGTACTGTAGTGGGATGATGTGGCTAAATGGACTATGTTTGTGACGTTCTCCTTAGGGGCTTCGTAAATTTGTTTATGAATAGTGACTCTGGTGGAAAGCAAAAGCCTCTCTGCTTTTCGGCGATGTCTTTTTGCAGTGCGAAGCTGGTTCCATACACTTCTATACCATGGATAACACTTTTTTTTTGATACTCTGCATTTGGTGGCAGGGGCATGTTTTTCAAGCAATGAACGCAGGCAGTTATCAAGTTGTTTCGCTGTTGGATGTAAGAAAGTTGTTGGGTTTTCTTGGATGTCATGCATGAATTTGGTTCTATTTATCATACGGCGGTTTCTCTTAGTAGCAACTAGAAGTGGAGGGCTAGGGACTGATACGTCGAGATGGCATACAATGCAGAGGTAATCCGATGCAAGTTCGTGGGATACAAGGGTGGATTGCAGAATAAAATGTGACCAAGTTTATGGGTAGGTTGGTTAACTGACTGTTTAAGATTGAAAACATGAATGGAATCTAGCAGTTTTGACATGCATGGCTGACCAGGACAGTCAAAGTGAAAGTTGATATCTCCAAAAATAATTAGGCTGCCACCTATCGAATTTCCATACTCTAGAAGATTTGGAAACTGCTCCTAAAAGAGAGATGTAGTCAGCTTGTTTTTTCTACTAGGAGGAGGATAGTAGAGACCGAACAAACAGACTGACCTTTGTTCCAGTGTGAGCGTTGTTTGGACTAGTTCAAACGATGTGTGGCAGAAATTGAAGGTTGTGTTGTACTCAAGGAATTTGATCATGGAATTCTTTGTAATTACAGCAATTCCACCTCCGCGAGAGTTGCGGGGGAACGACTTGATGAAGTAATCGCTGGGTGTTAAAACCGCACAGTTACATTCATCACCTGCGGAATGTAACCAAGTTTCTGTCAGGAAGAAGCCGTCAATATTCTGGTCGTTGATAAAATTAACAATTTATGTGCGCTTTTCCGGTCATCCTATTCATGAATAATGCAATACGTAGTGGTATCCCTTGGACAGTTGACACAACTGTTTACGATTTAAGAGGACTTTGAACATGGTTATTAAAATTAACGGCTGAATTTTTAAGTTGTTTATCCGTTAGGGCGAAAGGGAGATAACTAGAATTCTTCTTCCTGTTCTATGCCGGCTAGCTTTGAAAGAACGTTTCTTTTTTTTTTTGTTTCCTTTTACATTTAAGAAATGATGAATGTATTCCCAGTTCGTTTAGTAATAAAAACATGTAAATACAGAACACAAAAAAATAAACACCAGAGGAAAAGCTTAATAAAAACAAATGGGAAGAAAATAAATAGAGGGAGATTAAAGCGGGAAAATTTACAAAACTATCCATGTACAAAAATGTAGAGGGTCTATATAAAAGGAAAGAACTAAGAAGATTGGGAGAAGAAAAAAACTTCAGAATCGCTCAATATTAAAGGGGAGGGAATAACAAAAGACAAAAATAGAATACTAAAACACATACAAGAATATTACGGAGAACTATACACATGACAATAAATAAGTGACAAACAAATTGACGAATATTTACAAGAGACGAGATCTACAGAATATAAAAACATACCTGAGTATTAGGAAAAAATAATCACCAGGTAGAGATGGACTCTCAGCAAAATAAGGGAAATGAGATAGGGAGGTGTCATTGGGCGGGGTGATGATTTATATATTTTTGTTGCCCACTGTCATGGGGTTGCATAAATATAATAAGAAATAATATAACCCACCCTTTTTTGTTGTTCGTTATTTAAGAGATGACCGCCCTCAATATAATTACCAAGGTTCTAGTAAAGATAACTGGTGAAACTTATAGATGGAAATAGATATAGTGATCTGAGCAGATATAATGAACAAACAAATACGAGACCCCGTAAAGATAAACAATTTAATCAATTACATAAACAATTGTGAAAATTCCTTTCATTAAGAATATACTCTGCTTTTAGAAACACAACTTCAACGGAATTACAATAAAACTCAAATAAATTTAAAATTAATAGCCGATCTGTTACTGATAGCTTTAGTTCATCATAGGATCGAGTTAAACAATCGAAGTGAACGCTATGTACGATTTAAAACCTGCTAGTCATCAGCTTTCCGCTTCCTCTGTTGCTGTTCAGAACTTTAGATCTCAAAGATGATACTTGCTATCATCCGTCTCGGGATACAATCTGAACACGTTAGAATTTTAGCACTGGGCAAAATTTCCTCACATGTATATACGTCTCACTGCACTACCCTCTCTTTCTTTTTCTCAGCATACGTCTCAGGTTATGCAACATCAATACGTCTAAAAAGCTTTTTCCTCCCTTTGTGGTTTCGTCATCCAGTCAGTTTTGGCGGCTTGCCTGGACCACACCTTTTTATGAATAAAATCTCTTTCAAATTCCGCTCAGATCCTGTAGTGAATTTTATCTCTTGTCCTCTCACAGGAAAAACTCAGACCGACTTCAATTTCAATAAGGGTGATATTAAATCCGATTAATCTTGAGTGAAAACACATCCCTTATTTAACGTGACGAATCAGTATCAAATATTTTTGCTGCCCTTTCTTTCAAAGTCGCTAAAGTCGGGTCAGCCTGACCTGGCAGTATTAAGTAGCAGAATGTCTGCGGTGTCTCAATTTTCACAGCTTTCCCATGACAATGAAGTCTACCATGTCCCTAACAGTCAGTCTGGCTGCTGGATAAACAACGACTCTAATAAAACAGTCACATTATAAAGGAACAATACCGTACGCGGCAGTATAGCGATATGATACGCGCGTGTCTCCGTAAATCTAATTAATGGTTGTCTGGTCTCAACTAACGTATTTTTGATAGATCGACAGAAACTTGCCCCTTCGCATGGGCCCCTCATTGAAGAGTAAAATCGGTATTTTACTCTCCAAATTTTTGGAGATCTAATCTGGTTCAGTTACACGTCCTCAGGTGACCCCTTCACCTCAGACGTCCCTATTCTACTTAAGCAGTCAGCCCTTACATTCTCGCTGCCTTTAATATACCGTACGTGAATTTGGTATTCTTGCAGAAATATTGACCTTCTCATTAATCGTCCCATTAACGTCTGAAATGCTCGTTCACATGCGTCTTTCCATACTAATTTCGTCGGAGCTTTTTTCCAAGTCAAGTCAGCCAATGGGCTTGCAATAGCGCTGAAGTTAGCAACATATCGTCGAATATACCCTGCAAATCCCAAGAAAGATCGAACTTCCGTCTTAATGGCCGGTCATGCTGCGTCCATATGTTTGTCGACCTTCGAACTATCTGGGGTCAACGTATCTTTGCTAAGGGTATGACCTAGGTATGTCAGTTTCCTAAACCCTATATGGCACTTAGATCGTCGTGTTGTCAGTCCAGTTTGTCGAAGCCGCTCTTAAACGTTTTTCAGTAAAATGATATGTTCGTCACATGTAGCTGTCGCTAAGAGTAAATCGTCCATGAAGTTCAAAACTCCAGTCCCCCTTAATGGTTCAAGTAAATTAAGCATCATACTGGTGAAGACGCTCGGCGCATTCTGGACCCCGACTGACATGACATCCCACTCGTAGGTCCTATATGGAGTTGCGAAGGCAAGTCTTGCTCTGTCTTCACTTCGAACTAGAATTTGCCAATATCCCTTGGACGATCGATTTTTGAAAAATATTTCGCATTGGTCACTCCTTCAAAAATGGACTCAGCGTCAGGTAAAAGCTCTACCTGGAATTCCGTTATCCTGTTAAGTCTTAAGTGCCACTCGCTAACACTTGTCGCATGACAATAAAAAAAAACTCCGAACATCCTCATGCACACCTGGCCAGTAGAACTCTTTCATCAACTTATCTCTGGTCTTCGCCACGTCCATGTGGTTTACAAGAAGACACTGATATGTCAGCCTAAGCACATCTCAATTTGCTTCCCTACGGGCACCAAAACTTGCTACAAAATACCGCGTTTCGTCGCTAACTTCAGCTCCCCGTCTGGCAATGTACATATGGACCCATCTGTTGCGTACCTTCGTACCTTGTTGAGAGACAAATCTTTCTTTGAAGTTTCCCCAACTCACCAGGTAGCAAATTGTCTATGGGCTAAGTCATGGATCATAGCGCCTTTGACCCTGGCCTTCGCTTCATAGCCCTCGTCTAAACTGACCCGACAGGTACAGGGATACACGTCATAAGGTTAGGTTGGGGCAATACAGACCTACACCCTAATATTACGTCATGAGACAGTCCCGACATACACGCTGCTTGAATTCGTCCCTTTACCTACGGCGAATCAAGGTCAATGCTAACGACCGGAAGCGAATCCTTCTTCCGTTTAGCAACTGGACTTCAACCGCCTCACCTGTGCAATCTCAAGGCTTGACATACCTACTATCTACCAAGGCCGGATAACTGCATCCGGTATCATACAGTACTGTCGTCTTCTCACCATTAACCGTAGCTATCACTGTAGTAGTCAACTCCACTGTTTCTCGCTTCTTAACAGTATTCGGAGTTACCAAATTTTTCGTGGTCGGACGATAGTTTCTACAGTCTTTAACGACATGGCCTGTTCTGTTGCAGCAGTAACAAACTGGCTCACGTTTCCTCCCCTAGGTATCCTTCTCTAGAGCCTGAGTCTTTCCCGACCCACGGAAATGTCCTTGTCTGGGATTTCGGGCCCTGGCCTCCCACCATTCTGACCACTTCGTCTCCGGGGTAGCACCTCAGTGGTCCTTCTATTCTCACCGTTTCCAGGTTGGTCGTTACAACTCCAAGTGGTCAGACGCACGTGCGCGCTCTCATAGCGCACCGCCATCACGCTTATTTCATCCAAGGTTGAGAATTCACGCTCCGCAAAAAACTCAATTAAGTCTTTTCTGTAAATACTTAGGACGTGCCCCTTCAAACTTTCCTTACGTATTCCCTCAAAAGTTAACGCGGTGCCAGACATTTTTATCAATTTATAACAAATTACGTTTACTCGACTATGAAATTGCGCGTGTGTTTCGGTAGCCCTTTTCGACGAGTCTCTAAAAATTTCAAAAAGTGGACTAAAATCCTGTACAGAGACATGAACTCGTATGTACAGGTAAATGGGGCGAGAACATGAAAAATTTATATAAAGAGATCAGTGAGACAGGGGTGTATACTATCTATGCTATTATATATAATAGCGATATAAATTCTAATTATTAAAATAGAGACTCAATAAAGAAATAAAAGGGATCAAAGTTCCAAATATTAGAGAATATGTTAAATTGCAACAAGATGCAGATGTTTTCATATGTAAAACTATTACGTGAATTTGAATTTTTTGGAAAAGTATCATTGTCGAAAATAAATCCTGAGAAAACGGAAGTCTTATTAATAGGAAGCTGAAGAAGTAAACAACACGGATTACCAATCCCAATAGTTAAAGACCAAGTAAAAGCAAAACAAATCCTCAAGAAAATCAGGGAAAAAATAAATGAAAATATCAAAACCTAGGCACTTGCTTCATTGTGCCTAATGGAACGGGCCCAAGTAACAAAAAAATTATATAAATGTGCACTTAAACTAAATTTTAAAATCAATACACATAACAATCGAAGATCTAAAAAATTTAGATAATGAAATTATTAACTTTTTATCGGGGTTTAAAACGCACTACATAAACAAGGACACATTATATAATGACAGAAAGAGGGTTGAGGCCTGGCCCTCCCAAACCCCGTCCTTATAAAATACACCAACATTCTAAACAGATTTAAGGAAATGAAAGCAGAACCAAAAATACGTTATCATGTTCTATAGATATTTTATTTAGGATTCTCTGTGAAGCAGAGAATGACATATAAAAACAATAGGTTATCGAAACTACTAGAAGACCCACGAAAATTAAGATCAATAAAAGAATTGCTAAATAAATAGGGATAATAGAGAACTATGGGAAATAGATACAAAAAACAGCACACAAATGGCTTACAGATAGTACAATAAATATAATAAAAGAACAAAGTCGAACATGAACACATAAACATCAATTAGTCCCTGGGGAAACTGGGTGAAGATAGGGTCATTAAAAATACAAAGCTTCTGCTGCAAATGACGCGTGGTTGACGGGAGAGGATGCAGTGAGACGGTATGTGATCTGAGTATCGCCCAAATGTCCACTGTGTAAAAATTCACACATCCCCCCACCCAAAAAAAAAATGTCATGGTTGAATGTGATAAGAATAGAAATGAGTTGACATAACACTAAAAATAAGAACAACTCAATTATACAAACAAAAAACATACTATATTTAGATGGAAACTTTAGCAAGAAATTAGTATACAACATCACAGAGTTTATATTGGAAACTATGAGGGCAAATCATATTTGTTGGAACACATAACTAGGGTAGGAGCACAAGGGGGTGGAGGTGGACAGGGAACCTTAAGTAGAAAGTACGAGATGAGGAAGTCAAAGGGCTAAATAACATGACGCTACGCAAAGTGGACTGGCCCGTGAAAGAGTCGGGGGAAAAAATCCACTCAGAGAAACATGATGCAGACAACACACTAATACAATAAGTATAGAGTAGCATAGGAGGTTTTAAGTGTTTTCCCACTACGCATGCCCTGAAAGAAAACACGGTAAACGTCGATGGTGAGTACTATTCAAAACCAGGCAATCTTGCATTTTCTCTTTCTCTGTGTAGCTCCCGAACTACACAGAGAGCCCCGTTTAAAGGGCCAAAATAAACGATTAGAAAAAAATTAAGAGCCTAAATATAAATAAATAGAAACGACCAAACTCGAGGCGGCTAATGTACAATTTAAATTTAATAAATGTACGGACCCGTATCGAACACAGTCATTCTCAAAAGAAATATATATAGAAAGGACAAAGATCGACCCAAATATAATAGCCATTAAAAACAATACCTTTTTTAATTTTTTGGTAATTTTTTTTCCCCCCAAAAATAAGACTTAGTACACCGGAATTTGCCGGAAATTCAAAATTCTAAATAAAAAGTAAATGTATTAAATGTGTGTGTGTGTGTGGGGGGGGGAGCGACATCTATCTAGTGCCTCCCAAAAACAAAACAAAACAAAAAAACACAAGGGTCTTGCCAACCAGGCTTATATACAAGGTTCAGGTTGGCTTTTGGCAACAAATAAATCTTTTTTTTTTTTTACATGGCCCGATTGTAGAATCGGGGCTTTAGCAGATGTGTGCGAGGAAGCTTAACAAAGGTCAGCTGACCCACCAGTTCTAGTCTTTACTCTTCCCCCAATCCATTTATGTGTTTAACCCATATGGAGTTCAAAACACCAGTTAGATCTTGCAAACGAGGATTTTTGGTAAATAATAAATCAATCAGGGTCCAGATATGTAATTGGGGTCTTATGGGAGTGAACCTTTGCACCCTCTCCCAAAGTTCGGCCAACCCAACCCCCAAGCCCTTCCAACTGTGCTGCTCATGGGATACAGTAAGAAATCTTCTATCAATCTTATATGATTTCTAATCAATACATCTGTGCATAAAATTAAAATAAAATTTGCTTGGTCTGAATGAATAAATAAATAAACGCTATATTTAATCTCGCCGGTGAAAACCTCATAGTTCGTTCCACATAGCGAATTTTTTGTATCTGTAACTCGGCAAATTTCAAATTTAAATGTAACTAAAAGTACCTAATTCGTTTTAAGCACTTTGTGTGACACGAATTGGTAATTTTTAGATGCATTTAATAACGCTGACCAGAAATTAAAAGAGTTTTAAACAATCGATATTCAATATGAAATGAACTTTTTACTTCGTCAATTGTTAAAATACACTTAATGAGATATATCTTTCATTCACTTGTACCAAGAAAAAATCATATCTTTATTTTACTATAGACAGTAATAATCTTGATAATTCACTCTATTGGAATACGAATTTTCACTGCTTGTCAATATATATATATATATTGAGAATATGTTGACCAAGAAATTTACATATTCTATATGTAAGCAAAGTTGTCTGGTTTTTCTTAGGGTTTAACGCCATTTTTCAACACGCAATAGGCCATACATGGCGGCCAGTATTATTGGTCGAGGAAGAACATGGGGAAAAAACCCGGAAAGAACCACCGACCCACGAGAAGCTACTGGCAAGCCTTCTCACATAACTACATTAGCCGAATCTTAGACTCGAACCCACGCAGACAGAGGTGAGACGGCAGTAATCCGTAACGGAAAGCGCTATAGACCACCCCTTAAAAACACGTGCGTGGTCTATACGTATATATGGCATTACTCATATTATCGAATTGAGTTAAAATCCAACAATAGACATACTATTATTTTTCAAATCTTTTTTTGTTCACCTTTAAAACTGCTGTTGTAACTTTCAATGAGAAGTATGAGTTCTGGCTATATTTTCTATGTGAATGTACACAAACACATACAGCTCATAAACGGTAGACACTTTTCATTATCACGCGGGATGCTGCAAGAAATGTGCTAATTCAGCATGTGATAAATATTGGAGCAAACTTTTAGAAAATGAAATAAGTACATTTGATTGCTTGTAGTGATTAATGGACATATTGCACTAAAATATATTTGCATCAACCCGATTAAACATGCCGGTTATTAGCTCATTTCAAGCATATTTCTAATTGAGGACACTTCAATATATGGGATGGGAGGGGGATTGTTTTCATCTACTGATTGATACAAAAACTTTTATGAACACACACTTTTAGAAGGAATTAAAAAAATAATATCGCTTGAAAACAAAAAGTGCAGCTTCGGTCTTATAGTGTATTAACTGCCTATGACATTTTTTTTTAAAAAAATATAAAAATAAACACGTTTGGAAATCGATGAGCAGACGTTGAGGTTTAAATTCATATATTTCTGATTTTGATAATCTCAAAATATACTGTAATTGTATTCCTTTGTTATGTTTGGTATAGCAATAGGACAGTTACAAATACTGTCGCCTTAATAATGGATTAGAATATGTGTATGAAGATTACAACACCATGGCGATGCGGATAAATATACGTATTACAGTTGTAAAAGGCATACATTTATTAATCTGATCATCTTAATATATAATTTTAGTTTAATATTTTGTTTGGGATAACAGTTTTGCACTTAGAAAAAATGTCGCCTTAATGCTGAACTAAACAGAATATGTGTGTGTCGCCATAAGGTTGTTGTGACCATCACAGTTGTGTGTTGACATTAAGGCGACACGGTATTAAGGCGACACATGTGTGTTTTCATTCGTAAATATTATTTTCTGTTTTAAACATGAATATTTAAGCTTGATAATCGGATTTACAGCTTATTTTTATGAATTCATATACAAATACGTGCTGCAGTTTAATAACACAACATGATGTAATTCTGTCACCCTAATGCAGCCCTGTGACATGTGTCGCCCTAATGCTTGTTACGTACTCGTGTGTGTGTTAATCAATATATTGATTAATGGGTTCAAAATCAGAGGTCATAGTATGCAATCTATTTTTCCATATATTAACATGATAAATTGTGTATCATGCCGATCAACGTTGACACGTACACAAATTACATATTGACTATTTACAACTTCAAGCTTGTTCATCTTATCCTAATTACCTACGCAGTCATAACACTATGATTGATCTATGCAATGGGCTGGGAAAAGTCAGTAGAAGCCAATCTATATTGATATCAGGTCTGCCTAAATATGTATCGACCAACGTGTGAAGACTAAATACCGTACATATGGGTGAGTACCCATCTGGGAAACACGTTTGAGCTTATTAGATTATCTCCCTTGCACTTAACTATGTTTCCGATACACTTTTATTCATTAAAGTAATGCCTCCAGCAGGTGTACGTGACATTTTCATTGATCAAAATTTCGTTGATTATCATTTTTGTACGGTGTACAAAGAAGATCATTTGGAAAGAACATGTAACAATAAATAAATCATATCTGGAGTTGATAATATCATGTATTGGTTACAATTCCCAGATTATATCTACCGTTTTCGACAATGAAGAGAGCGATACGTCAATGTTTCAAAAATCAATTGTAGTCCCGATTTTTCTTCAGATTCATCCGCATGGTCTAATATATACTGAGTATCTTCTGGTGTGATTTAAAAAACTGAGGTTCAACCATGACACCGAGTTATAGAATCGGGTTTGCGAGTTATTGTTGCGAGAATTATAGTGAAATGGTGTATTCGATGACGTTCTGTGAATCATTTAGACAATATCATATATATGTATTCAAATATATGTTAGAAAGTTACCATTTATATAGTTATTATGCTCACCAATTTCTCTTTTGACTACTGTGTTTTGAAAAATATTTTCTTCTGAATGACAATATTATTGTTTACATATGAACTAAACTTTTTAAATATATTCATTTTAATGAGTTTGGTGATTAAAATTCGGTATAGCCAGGGCAACAACTAATGTCACAAACGTAAACTTTTCCTTGTTGAGGCATCAACACTATAACAACAACGGGACTATGCAATACTGGAGTTACTCATCCCTATGTTTTGATGATACCCTTCAACTATACCCAGCATGTTCGCTGGTTTGAGTTTCGAGTAACACCCTTGTTTTCCGAAAATGTTTGATTTGGTGTAGTGTTTCCCTGTCCACCCATGTATGCTACGTTTTTGTATATTTTGTGTCCCATTTATGATTATGAAACAGTTTATTTTTTCAGGGTTATTCTTTGTTTTTATTGCTCATTATTCTTAGTTTTATTATCCAAAAAGATTTTCCAAATGTTACTCCCTACCCTCTACCAGTGCCGGTTTTGGGTATTTCCCACATCTTGGTGCTTCGGTGTGTTATGGTTTCCCTTTCAGTTAATCTTTTAATATGGATTGTACACTCCTCCCTGAGAATTATTTAAATTCTTGGGCTGATTTCATTTCCTTTGCTACCTTTTGAAGTTTCGCGTTGTGACTTTGCCAGAGTCAGATTTGTCAATTTTGTATATGCTTTATTGTGTGTTGTTTTGTGTTCATTGGACAGCATGAAATCATATTTGTAATAGTTGTTTCCTTATTTTCCGAGTGTAGTTTTGTAAAATCAAATGTCCAAAAGATATAGACTGTTTTTTTTAACTTGATGAGTTTTTGTTATGCATGATTGTGATGTAGTGGTTGCGTGGCGGGGGGGGGGGGGTGTGCGGGGATTGTGGGTTAGTGGTGAAGTTCGGGCATTAAGTTTTGTGATTGTAAGGACCTTAGCTTTTTCTTGTTGCGGATCCTTTTGTTTGCTCCTTAGCGCATCGGATCGGATAGCTCTTTGCTAAGATAGAAGAAAATATAATAGGTGTAGGTTGCCTTTGAATTAATTTTGTAATATGTAGGCTGTATTTAAAATTTAATATGTAGAGGGCTTCATTTGAAAAACCTGTACATTCAAATAGTTCTCAGCAAAGGAGTTGTAACTTTGTTTTATCAAAGGAATTTTAAATATTTTCCACTTTTGTCCTATAATTAGAGTTATGGTGGCTCTGTACATTCTATTTATAAATGTGTTATGTTATTATTGATTTTCTAGTCGTGGGAAATCGTCGTATGCTTCCGTCAGTTGGTCCTCTTCTTAGTTTATGTTGTAGAGCCTTTTCCATTTTCCATTGCTTGGGCTGCCGTTGTTTGGATGAGTATGGTATGGTATTTGCTTGCGTTGAGACGTGTGTCTCGTGTCGATCAACATTCCGGCCGTGTCACGTGCTCTCTTTCAAGGTAAAGGGATTCAAGTGTCGAATAAAAATGTAATATTGTATGTTCTCTTGCTGGCGTTATATGAGCCAGCCTCTGTGTGGTTTTAAACTATATTTTGGGTTTTTTTTTGTTTGTTACTTCCTGTTGTTACTGGTGCTTTTTAAGATAGCCAATTCGGATCTCCAATGTGCGTTTATCGACTATATTTTTGAGGTTTTATATTTTTTTAGTTAATACTTATATATTGCTGTTGTTGTTGTTATTACCAGTTCATGTGAAAAGTGGAATTTTTTTAAAATTGTTTGATTGTGGGTTTGGGGCTTTTCACGACAGTAAATTGTAGGATCTTATTATTTTCTTTACCAGACTGGTGCTACATGAGCTAGCCGGTTTGGCTTTTCAGTTGTTTTTTTTTGTTGGTATTTTTGTATATTTTATTTTTTTTAAAATATTTTTTTTATTTTCTATTGATACTGGTGCCTTTTAGGCTAGCCATTTCGGCTATTCAGTTCATATATTAATTAAAATTATGTATTTATTTTACTAGTATTTTGGGGGTTTGCCTTTTCGGCTCAATTATTATACTTTTCATTTTTAGTTGATATTGGTGCTTTTTAAGCTAGCCCTTTCGGCTCTCCAGTTCCTGTGTTGCTTTAAGTCTTTTTTGTTGGGGGGGGGGGGGGGCGGGGATGCCTTTTTAGCTCTCCTTGGCGTCGGGCTATCTTAAGTGTCTCTCTTTCAACCGTATCTTACCCGACATGGGAACCTGAATGTGAGCCTGTTTGTTTTTTTCAGTCAGGTTCTTTGTTTTGTATGTCTGTTTGTTATATATTTGGTTCTGATCGTGTGTGTACAATTGTCTTTTTGCAAGTTTCAGGTTATTTAGTAAATTCTTTCTAAGTGTGTTTATTTGACACGGCAAAAAGGAGAAGATGGGTATATAGGTTTCTTAGAATTTTGTTTATTATTATTTCTCATGTATCCATATCGCTTGTTTTCTTTTTCCAATCACAAATAGTATATATTTAATTATTTCCTGGTATAGTTTTGTATTGTTTATCTTTTCAGTGTATAGTAGCATAGTGTGGTCAAAGATATATCTTGTTTTCCTTATTTCTTTTTTTATTTCTTTTTTTTTTGTCATCTAGTACTTCGAAAGTTAATATGAAATAGTTTGTATTGTCAATAATTTGTTTTACACAAGGGGCACGTGCTTTTTTATGTCTTTTCTTTTAAAAGCCTTTTCCCCAGTCCACCAGGCGTCATGAAGATACTCATAAATTTGGTTTTTTATTTTGGGTTTTTGAGTTTTGTCCAATTTTTCCATATTGTGGTCCAGTTAAAGTACGGATTATTTATCTTTATTTTGTTGGGTGGTAATTTGGGATGTATTATTAAGTCATACATTTCAGTTGAGTATTTAGTATTCCATATTCTGTTCTGTATTCTGTATTCTTTTAGGACTTGGGTTTGTCTGCAGGCAATTATGGGTGGTACTATTAGTTTTGTAATGTTATTTTATAATTCTTTTTTATGCAGCATTACAAATCCGAACCAATAGGTGTATATACCTTGCCATGTGTGTTTTGGCGAATATTATTTAATTTGTCAAGGTAGTTAGCTGTTTGTTTGAGTTTAAGATTTGGGATGTACATCCCCACTCTGTCTTTTTCTTTTTGTAATGTGAAGCGAGAGATTTTGCAGATCTTGTTCCATATGAAGGTATATATTGCAGATTCAATCTTTTTTATGTAATAAAGTTCAAAGTCGATTATGTTAAATTCGTGCCATATTGAGTTAAAAAGGTATGTTTTGGCTATTTGTATTTTTTCTATGAGGGTGAGGTTTCTGACATTACAGACAGTTTTAAGTTTGTTTCTTTTATTTATTTATTTTATTCATATTTAACTTTGTATTGTATTTGCCTAGGTATATTCCTTGGACTTTAATATGATCTATACTTTGTTCTGTGGGTAGTTGGGTTTCTGTTCCAATTGCCGATTAGTGGGATCTCTGTTTTTTCATGATTGATGTCTGAACCCGAGCATTCACTAAAATGTTTGAATTGTTTGATAAGGTTTCTATACGATTCATGTGTTGTTATAAACTTCGATAGATCATCAGCATGTAGGAATGTTTTTATTTGATTTCTGTAGTTTTGAATGTTTATTCCTTTTATATCATTATCATTTTGAATTGATCAGTTTAGTGATTAAAGTTATATATATATATATATATATATATATATATATATATATATATATATATATATATATATATATATATAACAACATTGATAGGTGGCATCCTTGTCTTACTGATCTGGTAATGTCGAATGGTTCGGTTTGAGCCACATTAATTTGTATTTTTGATTGTATGTTGTTATATAAAGTTTGTATCCAACTTGTAAAGTTTGTCGCAAAGAAGTTTTTCTTTAGGGTTGCAAGTATAAAATTTATCTCTATCTTATCGAACGCTTTCTCATGATCAAAGAGAATTAAGGAGCCTTTTTTCCATTTGTATTCATATATTCAAAGATTGCTTTTATTGATAGTATGTTGTTTCCTCCTTTCCTCGCCACATGACTGGTTACTCATTATTATGTCACTCTGAGTGTTGTTGAGCCTGTTTGCTAATATGGTGCTATGAATCTTGTAATCTATATTTAGGAGGGAGGTTGGACGCCAGTTTTTTTAGGCTCAAAATGTCGTCTTTGCTTTTATAGATCAGGAATATAAGTCCCGTTTTCACTGATTGTGTCATTTCTTTGTTTTCAAAAATCGCATTGTAAAGATCTTGAAGCACTGGACTAATCGCCGTTTTAAACATTTAGTAAAATTCTGCGGTTAACCCGTCTAGTCCTGTTGTTTTCTTCTTGGTTAGTGTTTCTATAGCTCTTTCTGTCTCGTCTTTTGATATAGGCTGTTCACATATTTCTTTATCGCTGTTTGAGATGGTAGGAAGATTGATGTTGTCGAGGTAGTTATTTATGTTTTCGTTCGGTATATGTTTGGATTTATATAGTAGTTGATATTAGTCTTTTACATTTGATAAAATGTCACTTTTCGTTTCTATTATTGTGTTGTTTTATTTTGAGTTTAATTAGTGATTTTTCCTTTCCTTTCCGTATGTCCTCTCTTTTTTGTATTTTTTTTTCTCCAATGTTGTATATGGCTTCATGAAGTCCTGATTTTAATTTTTCGCCTGTTATTTGATATAATTTCAGTTTTTCAAACAATTTCTTTGTTTCAGATTTTTGGGTATCGTTGGTAGTGTTGTCATTCAATATAAGAGTGCATTCCGTTTATATTATTGTGTTGCTTTGTTTTTGCATCTTAGAGTATTTTTTGCATATATTTCTTAATTGATTTTTTGATTTGGTCCCAGAAGTATAATTCAGGTAACTGAGATTTCTCCTTTATTTGGCACTGCAGTGTGTCACGGATATTTGTTTTAACACGAGATTTACCGTTTTACAGAAAGGAAACAAATACAAGACTATTTGAAGAATTGTTTTTGAGTGGCATTGCACCTAATGACCCTGTCTATGGTTAACATTGAGTTCTAAAACCAACACACGTCCGTAAAGAAATGTAACAATGTTTAAGATTGACGCGAGTGACATTGCACTGTATAACTCTGCCTATGGATAACTTTGAATTCCAAAATCAAAACACACATTCTGAAGAAATGTAACAATGTTCAAGATTGACACGAGTGACCTTGCACTGTATAACCCTGTCTATGGTTAACTTTTATTTCTAAAACCAAAACACCTGTCCGGAAAAAATGTAACCGATTCCTTTTCTTTGACCTTAGGCTGTAAATAGAACAAGGCACGTTTTGGCGCTATTTCGCCACCCCCCCCCCCACTCATACCCACCCGCAGCCCTTAGATTTGTGATATGTCAATCATCAGTCGACAATAAATATCACACCACCTGTTTATGAAATTGATGAATGAATGAAAACAATGAAAATATTTCACATATATTGTATGGTTTTCTTAATTGTATTTGTCCTATAATACCGCAAAAATAACAAAACCGAAAATGGTGTCCTGAGTATGTTGTTTTCTTTGCCATTGTTTCTGCCTTTCTCCAATGTAATGTTAAATATGTTTTGTCAATCTCTCAGAACATTCCAGGCTAGAGTACTGTCCGTTACACTGTCACCCAGAAACACGTTTGTGCATGTGTGTGCGTGTGTGGGTCTACCCTTACGCTTGCACATGTATCGTTTGTGCAAAAATTGTATTACAAAGAAATAGCAACCATTGACTTAAACCATTTAATTTAACCGTGTAGATCGTTAGAATAAACCTGTACCAACACATTTTGAAAAGTGATGTGTCATGGATTGCCATTGTCGCTTAGTGTCTGCTTTCTCTTGGAAAATAGATTGTTTTTTATTCATTATAACACTTTAATTGACTAAGTTTACACACTATTTGAACGCTTTACTTTTCGCGTTGCAGGTGTAATCCGCCGTTGTCAATTGTCTGGAAGTTTGTTTTAGAGTTTCTCAGATGTGATAATATTTGTATTTGGTCTGGACCGAACGAATGTTTCTTCTTCTGGCGTGAATCAAGGTTCTTGGTTTTGTGGCTTAAGTGGAGAACGTTGATCTAAGCACACTTATGTCGTCTTCGAAATTGCTGGCACGGATTTGAGATAACAATTCAGCTCTTGTGAGACGATATAGCAGGTCGTTGCCTCTTGCTTTCTCAATTAAATCATTTATTTTATTGAAAATTGTACTCGACTAGGTTTTACAGGTAGCAGGTCGATGCTTATCGGGAGAGTGTATTAAGCGTATTCATTCAATTGTCAAACGATCAAGAAAATGGAAGAGTCAGCACAGATCGACCTTCTGGTCAAAGACTCGCTAAAAGTCACACGAAAGCATACTTCACAGCCAAAAGTGGCAACTAAACTTTCCATTCGGGTCATTGATTTGACGAGAGTGCTGATGAAGTTTGCTCTATCTACAAGGTATATGGGTATTTATATCCAGAATACCTGCTTCATCTAAGAAAGAGAGACAAAAGTCAAGATACCTGTTATCAATGTCAGGAGAAAAGACACTGGGCTTCCGATTGCCCTAAGAGAAGTAAAGAAGATACAGAAACTAGAGGGATTAAGAAGAAGACTGAATTGATGACGAGGAAGAACATGTGCCAGAGAAGAGATGGAAATGGAAAAATTTACAATTTTAACCGATGGGTTGGGTCTGATGTGAACTTTTCATAATAATTTCTAAAAGAGAATAGACCAGAAAAAAAACATAAGTGTCTCTTGGTCTTGTCTTTTTAATATTTTTTTACTGACACTGCTTAAATATGTACTCTTTCACCTCTATAATCCTCTGGGTTATTGTTTTGTTGGAATTGAAATGGAACGGGTGTAGTTTCGTTCACGTACACACATTAGGCATGAAAGTGGGTAACAAATAGTCAATTGGTTCATCCATCATTTTGTGCATTGATATTTTCTACAATCACACTCCCACGCCATATAATAATGGGTTAAATAGGTTTTGGAGAGTGTGGGTGTTTGGTAGAGTTGGTCATTGTAGGTACGAACTTAGGTACTTTCAAAATGGATTATTTCCTTCACTGTATGTGTTGATAGTATATAATGGGTTATTTCATTCTCTCTGTGTGGATAGTATATGTTTTTCTTTCCTTTTCTCTGTTTGGATTGTGTATATTGGGTTATTTATTTCTTCTTCCTTCTGTGTGTATAGCAGATATAGGTTTGTTTATTCCACTTCCCTCAGTATAGATAGTACATTTTTCCTCTCTTTCCTCTGTTTTGATAGCATATTGTGTGGTTTGTGTTCCTTCCCATCTGTGTAGATAGTATATTAGTGGGTTATTTTTCTCTCCATTCTGTGTGTGGATAGTATATTTATTTTTCTCCTTTCCGTGTGTAGATAGCACATTTGTGGGTTTTCTCTCCTTCCCTGTGTGGATAGTAGATATGTTTTTGATTTCCTTCCCTTCTGTGTTGATTGTGGATCTTGTGATTTTTATAGTATATTTTGTGGTTCGTTTTCCTTTACTTCTGTGTGGATATTAGATTTGTGGTTTGATTTCTTTCCCTTCTGTGTTAATAGTATATGTCTGTTTTGTTTTCCTGCTCTTCTTTGTGGACTGTAGATTTTGGGGTGTTTCATAGTATATTTCGTGGTATGTTTTCCCCACCTTCCGTATGGATAGTCGATTTTGATTTTTATAGGATATATTTTTTTCTTCTTCCCTTCTGTGTGAACAGTAGAATTGTGGTTTGTTTCCCTGCCTACCCGTGTTGATAGTATATTATGTTTTTGTTTCCTTCCCTTCTGTGTTGATAGTATATTTTGTGGTTTGTTTTCCTTCCCTTCTGTGCAGATAGTAAATATTAGGGTTTTTGATAGTATATTTTGTGGTTTATTTTTTCCTTCCTTTCTGCGTGTATAGTATATAATATATGAAGTGAATGTAAGGGATGTTTTCCTTCACGGCTCTTCTTAACATAAGCATGCACTACGGTGGGTATGTCGATTACCTAGATTTGTACACTAAGCATCCAAACCTAAAATTAAATTTGCAAGTAGCCCTAGAATCGAACTAGGGGGCCCAGAATGATTACTCAAAATTTTAAGTTATCGAAACACCCCAAAAAACAATCTAACCAACAAATTAGCTATTGCAAAAAAAGGGCTATATTAAGAAACACCAACAACAAATAAGGGTATAAAGTAGAAACTGAAGAAACAAACGATTAAAACATGAAGTCAAAAGTATAAACCAAAGCTAATGAATCATCTAGTAAGAATAAAATAACTAGCAGAAACATGGAGTAATCATCAAAAATTAAAGCCTCTTGAAGGGATGGAAGCATGGCCAGGAATGAGCAGGAATCGCAGCCTAAAAAGGAACCCACATACACCACGGTGGGTATGTCCATTACCTAGACTTGTACATAGAGCAAACAATTCTAAAGATAAAGATGCAAGTAACCCTAGAAACAAACTAGGAGGCTCACAATGATTACTCAGAAAATATTTTAGTAATCAAAGCACTCCAGGAATAATCAAACCAACAAACTACCTGATGGAAAAATAGGGGTTTATAAAAGAAATACAAATATCAAATAAGGTAAGAAGTAGGTATTGAAGAAACAAGGAATTAATAACGTCAAGTCGAATAAGGATAGGAAAATAACAAGCAGAATAACATCAGCAAGATGTAACAACAGAAAATCCATAGAATAAGTCTAGGAACCAAACGCTCGCTCTTCTTATTTTCTCTAACTTGTCTCTAATGCAAACTCGTTGACAGCGCTTAAAAATCACCAATTAGCAAATTCGAATGTTATGGCTCCAAAAATTAAGTAACATGAGATGGTCTGAGACCAGACCATTGCAAAATTTTATTCCACGCATATGGTCCCAAATTAGACAATATAAGGTAGTCTAAAAGTACAAAGATTATCTGGCCATGCAGCACAAGGCTGCAAATAAGATACAACCTTAGATAAATAAGTCACCAACTTAAGAACTATAAGACAGTCAAAACACCCAATACTATCAGACGCAGCAGCACAAGGCAGCAAATTAAAAGTAATAATTATGAATTACGGCCAAAATGTAATGAATATAAGGTGGTCAAAAACCCAGGACCATCATACAGAGCGGGATAATGCTGCAACTAACAACATAATTAGACACTAGTAAAATGTAAGAAATATAAGGTAGTCTAGAAACTACAACCATCAAGGCAGCTAGTCAATAACAGCATAATACTATATGCCAGGTGTCACACGGTGCTGTATTCTCTATAGATTCTTAAACGCACAGAGTCTATCAGATTGATAGAGAAAAGTTTTAGACCCGATATCATGCAGTATGGAAGCACGACTTAACGACCTAGGCGCAGCCCTTTACGAACCACCACACCTCCTTTTCCGACATCTGACGTCTCAGCCTCAACACTCCACACGTTCTATGCACGCCATATACAGCAGTAATATCGCCTAAGTTCAAAGGATGAGTGCGTGCTGGGTCAATTCCCGCTCACCACGGCCCTTAGAAAGGCAGAGGAAATAAAACTGAATCGTTCTCGCCTGTAAAATTCAATTTATTTTACAGCCCTCTGGTAATTGAAGAATTAGATTTAACTTTAAAACCAGACCATCCATCACGAAGTTTAACGGAAACCCCAATAAGCTCACCCACCCCCAATTACCTCATGCGGGAACACTCACCAGAAGAAGAAAAAAAAAATTTATACGTTTAAAAATAGAATCAGCACAAAGGAATTAAACCAAAGCAAGGGGAACAGGAACCTTCTTCCCAATGACTCCACTATACTAAAGCAACCAGAATACATAGCAGCCAAATACCCGGACCACCCAAGCCATTAACGGAAAAATATTTGATATACCTAAATAATGAAATTATACCCCACACCACCCAAAACAAAACAAAAAGCTACAAATGGAATGGAAAAAGTAAAGGTAAAGGGCCAATTAACTAAAAATTCTCAAATAAAACCAAAATCAACAAAAGATACAGAACCTGCCACAATAAATAAGACTCGGGGAAACCTGATCAAATAAACTAAGACAGTACACACACCAACACCACCACCACCACAACAACAACAAAAAACTAAATACAACCAACCCCTCCAAAAATCATTCATAAAATGAAATTAAAAAAAACTAACCAGTACCATAGATAAAGCAAATCCACTCAGCTCATTAACATGTCCACAACCAGCTTAAACTGGGGCCCTTATGAGGGTAAATTCTGGTCAATTTAGGGTAATCCGGCCCATAATAGTACACTGCAGTACCAGCAGTTAGGTTGCTAAATTCCTAGAAATAACCCAAATAGGACATATACCAGAAAAAGTCGAAAGACACAAACAAACTCAAAAACAACCTTAAACTGAGAATAACAATAGACAAAAACAGGAGGGAACTACATCCATGCCTACCAAAACCGCCACCACCACCCTAACGCACAAAGCCATCAAAGACAAAGCCGTACTTAAACTAACAGGGAAACTGAACGAATTGGACATGAATTCACTAACCAAAAAACTAAAACCTGGGGGAGGGGGCTCCGAGTGGCAGAGTGGTTTAAAGCGCTCTCTGTTACGGATCACTGCCATCTCCCTTCTGTCTGCGTGGGTTCGAGTCTAAGATTCGGCTAATGTAGTTATGTGAGAAAGCTTGCCAGTAGCTTCTCGTAGGTCGATGGTTCCTTCTTGGGGGTTTTCCGGGCTCTTCCTCCACCATTAGTGCTGGCCGCCATGTATAGCCTATATTTTTTGTACTGAAAAATGGCGTTAAACCATAAGAAACAAACTAAAATCGGGAGGCTCCTCTATTGATAAAGTATATAAACTAAAGAACTACCAAGAAAAGGAAACTAATATTACAATATTGGAAACGGCAACTCCCTTACCTACACTCATTAAAATAGGAACCACAGGAACCAGATATAGATTAGACCCATAAACAAACCAAGGCTGTTTAAATAAAATGTCAACACTGGGGACACTTCAATTCAAAGTGTACCTATAAGACTAAATGTCAACAATGCTGGGGGTGGGGGTGGGGGATGGGGACACAAGAGGCCACAATTAGAGGAAATAAAATCATCAAATGAATACCAAATACTTAACCTATAAACAGGCCAGACAGGAGGTAATTAAAACTGAAGGAAACACGCCCATCAGAGCTCTAGAATCAAAAAACAATAATAAACCTCAAATAATGACAAAGAACAATACAATTCCAAAACACATATTAATCCAAAAACCTAAAAACAAAGATACAGCAATTAAAGAAACAAACAATCAATCTCGACAACAACCACAGTGGAATACAAGCTGGAATTGTTAAACAACTGGAGGAAGTCATTACTTCACTAACCACACGTATTAGGATGTTGGAACCGAATTCATCAAACATTAAAATAAATATCAAATAAATGCTAACCCAGTTGAATAACATTAATACAGTAAACAAACCCAATAAAAATAGCTAATACACCAAATAGGAATGTTACAATATGGCAATGGAATTTACGAGGATTGTCAGGAAACATCAATGAATTAAAACTCAAAATAATTGATACTCAGCACAAACCTAACATCATATGCATTTAAGAAACTAAACTTTCTATAAACTAAAAATCAATGCCACAAATACAAAGCAACTCCCCATGCTATTTCCAGCATAGAAAAGAAGTAGGCCAGGATTAGCCATTTATGTAAATAACTTCATTCCAAATGCAATAATAATCCCAATAACACAAATAGCAAATATCAGTTCAACAATATAAATTCAATCTCTACAGTATTAATAAACACAGGGAAAAGTGAATTGCAAATATTTAATATTTACTATCCAGGGGGAGATACTAAAACAATCAACATCACAGCATTTAGGGAAATAATTAAACATAAAAGTGTTGAACAAACGATCATTTGCGGAGATTTCAATTGCTCATAACGTGCAGTGGGGGGAAGGCCGACAGTACGCGCAGGAGAATAGCGGACTGGACCAAATAATCCAATCTGACCAAACTTAATGATGATGCCAAAGCCGACTCAATCCGGTTGAAGGCACCATGACCGCCATCGACCTTACCATATGCAAGCCTAAATTGTTAGCACAGGCGGCAGAATGGAAAGTGGATCAAACAAACCCCATGGAGAGTGTCCACATTCCAATAATTACCACCCTGCAAATGGAATGTACAGTTCGACCCTTACACCAAACTCCTGTTGGAATTATAATAAAGCAGATTGGGAAAACTTAAAACTAAATTAATAAATATCAATTCAAACACAATTGAAAATGAAGATATTGATCTATATTCTTAAAACCTAATTAAGAGATCATTAGACACGCGGCCATCACTAGCATACCCAAATCAAAAGGTATATCAACCAAACTAGCAGTACCATGGTGGACCAGTCAGATCAAACAAACTCGGAAAGAAACACAAAGAGCCCTTAATCAATTCAAAAGACGAGGTAATTCAGTAGTCCCCTTAGCATATAAGAACAAAGACAAACAACAAAAAAAAACCTGATCAAGCAGTCACAAGAAAAACTGGCAAAAGTACTGCACCAGTATAAATGTTAAAAACAACTTAAAACAGGTGTGGGATAAAATTAGAGCAATTAGGGGCAAACATACTAATAAAACCCCTAAAACAAGAAATGCTAATAACAACAAAGAAAACGCTGACATATTAACCCAACACTTCAAAAATATGAGCAGCAATTCCAAACACACAAATTAATTCCAAAAACATAGGAAACAAAATTCAAGTAAAATTTAAGGACTATTTCTAAGACCTTGGTCCCAAAACGTCACATCTAAAACTGGACATAACACAATATAAATGGGATCAGGTACTAAAAAAAAAGAGAAACTTCACCTGGGGAAGATCAAAAAGGTACATTATATACAAAAAATTTTCCCCATAACATCATTATTTCCAGTTTAAAATTACTAAATAAAATTTTGGAAATAGGAAAGCTACCTAAAAAAATGGAAAACTGCGATAGTTATACCCATCTTAAAACCATCCAAAGATCGCAATGACATCAACCCATATCCACAGATTTCACTTACCAATAATATATTCAAGATAATGGAAACTATCATTTCCAATCGGCTCAAACACCACCTCGAATATAATAAACTAATATATGAAAACCAATGTGGATTTAGGAACAAAAGTTCCACAATGGACCAACTCAAAAGATTAGAAACCGCTATAGAATTGGCATTTAACTCAAAAAGAAAATCGAACAGAAATGACCTATCGCCACTTGTCAATCATGCTTATCAATTAACCAATCAGCGAACGTAAATTTGACACACATTCAAGCCTTGCTTTCGTCCGCCATTTTCCTCCGACAAGCTGCTTGTGGCAATAATGAATTAAGTATGAGAAGTATGAACAAATTTTGTAATGTTATTGTTAATTTCTACATCGAAAAGGGTGAAAAGAAGTCAGTTGGAGCCTCGTAATTCTGATAGTCGATACTAAGATAGTCTAAATGGAGGAATTAGATGTATTACTTTCCCGAAGCATATATAAAACTTAGATTGATACACACTCTTTATGTCAACCGAATATTGAAACAATTGATGGCACTTACAAAATGTTTGTTTGCATAAACGTATGTGCAAAGTACTTCTCGTCGACGGCATGAGGAAGGAAAAAGAAATTGAAATTGAAAAAAATATGTAACAATAAACGCTTCTAGAATATGGGTGGAGAGCCCCGTAACTTGTGGGTTTGATGTATATTATTTTTCTTATATAGGATGGACTGAACCCCATATTACATTGTTTTAAAGTTTGAAAATTTACATTTTAATGTTTGTTTAAAAAATAATACTTTGTCGACTCGATCTTTCAAACACTTGAGTGACTCTTACTTTCTCATGGGGATATTGACATGTAATAATAAGAAATACCAAATCAATGGTTTCATATAAATATATTAAGAATGCATTTACATTTTTACATCAACATACATCAATGATCAAAATTCCGTCTGACAAAAACAGTATAACCTTCTAAACAGTAATTATTTAGGATTTCGTTATTACTTTTAATTAATTAACTTTCAAGGCAGCATATGCATAAGCCAGATAAAAAAAATAAGGATACGATTATTTTCTAAACGCATTAGTATCAGTTTGCAGCGAATTTCAGTTTTCACGAATAAGTTCTCGGGCAGCTTTGAAATTGATTTGTGTTATTTACTAAAATCAAACACTTATGTTATTATTATACGAACTGGAACTACAAATATAAATATTGTCTACTGCAGCATAATTTATGTAACTTTATAATTTTAATTTTTAAAAAATGCAAATAATTTTTAATAAACATATCACTCAAACTAAAACATATCTCTGGGCCAAATACTGCATGTTTGTCGGAGGTTAACAGGTTGCCATTTCACGGGATTGGTAGGCGGAGCGATCTATCATCTGGCGCAAGGTCAAATGTAATTGCGGTATTTATCGATCTGGAAAAATCAATCGATCTCGTATGGACCAACGGCCATATAGCGAAAGTATGGCATTATGGGGCAGATGTATAACTTTATTGAAAATTTCCTGACCGACCGCAAAATAATAACCAGAGTAGGGCACACTTACTCGAAAGAACATACCATTGAAAATTCAACCCTACAAGGGAGTATACTCAGTCCAACTCTTTTCAACCTAATGATAAACGACCTTGATATAAATATGGCATCACCCAAAGTTCATTCATTGCAATTAGCAGATGATAGTTGACTATGGAGAACAGGAAACCCATCCAACCACAAAATTATAACCGAATTAGAAGATAGTAAAATGGGCAAATAAATGGGGATTCAAACAATCGCACCAAAAAAAACAACAAACGGTAGCAGTACTATTTAACCCATACAGCAGAACTAAAAAACAATACCTTAAGTTAACCATAGCCCGATTTATGGGAATCTATTACGATGAACATCTAACATGGGCACCCCACATAGATGAACAAGTTTAAAGATGTAACCAGGCCACAAACTTGCTAAAAAAACATAAAAGGTACAAACTGGGGAACAAATCAGGAAACTATCCTAACCTTATATAGGACTTTAATAAGATCTAAGCTAGACTAAGGCTGCCAAATATACACTACAGCACCCAAACGTAAATTAGACAAAATACAGAGAAAAGCCCTACGGATTGGTATTGGCCCACTGCTATCAAATAAATTAGACAAAATACAGAGAAAAGCCTTATTGATTGGTACTGGCACACTGTCATCAAATAAATTAAATAAAATACAGAGAAAAGCTCTACTGATTGGTACTGGCGCACTGTCATCAACCTCCCTAGCTGAGCTGCAAATGAGCTGCAAGTGTTAAACAGAGAAAAGCCGTTACGCCTAAAATATGGTACCAGACTCTCAACCCATCCAAAAGCTCCCACCACTTACTTGGCAATAAATAAATGTCATAGAAAATTTAGGACAACTCTGGAAAACTCCACCCCTATGGGGAAACTAGTTTATGAACTAAATCAGCATCTTCCAATAGAAATATTCCATGCAGAAAACAAAATCTCATATGACAATGAACCTTGGAATAATATTGCACCAATAGTTAATATATCTCTTTCAACTCATAGAAACAAAGATAACCGAGAAAACTATCTAAAAATGTTAGCTTTAGAAGGAATTAACGACAAATATCAAACTTATCTGAAAATTTACACAGATGGATCCAAAATAACGAATCATTTCAAATCATCTGCTGAAAAGGTAATACCTGAGATAAATAAATAAATGGGTCGGCATGTACCTGACTACTGTTCCATATATACAGCTGAGTTATGGGCCATCTTAAAAGCATTAAAATGGATTGAGGAAAACAAACCAAATTAGACAGTTATAATACGTGACTCGCTTAGGGTCATAACCTCAATCCAACATAACACCACAAAATCAAGAGAAAATTTCCTAAGTAAAATCAATGCTTTAATTAAACAACTAATGATAAACAAACTAAATATCGAGTTAATGATCCCATCCCACATAAATATACAAATGAAATGATTTAGCAGAACATCTACCTAAATAAAAGCTCAATGAACCAAATTACATGCCATTAGAATATAGAAAATATGAACTATATAATGTAATTAACACCTTAAACAATAACAAATGGCAAACCGATAGGAATCAAAATCAGAAAGGGAGAATATTATATAAGAACATAAAGGAAGTAAATAAAAATAGGAAACAACCTAGGTGCACATGTTATGAACAAAAAAATAAAATAGAATAATTATAGACAAAAACAAGCTGGCTAACAGCTCTGGGAAATACATAGAAAAAAGGCGTTAAACCCATAACAACAACAACAACATATAAATCAAACACTACAGGAAATCAAAGCAATACTTAGATATTTACGAAATAAGGGTTTATAACAACATCAACATCAAAAAATTGGTAGGAATCCAATAGGAAACAACCAATAACGAAAGACCAAAAATCTAGGGTAACCTGTATTAGTCATTTACAAAATCAAAGATTTTGGAAAGGATGAATGCAGAAAACAGCGGCACTGGGCAGGAATTACTACCTATAGAGGAACCCACTTACACGACATTTGGGTATTGCAATAACCTCGTCGAGTGCACTGAGCAACCAACCCAATATTAAAGAAGCAAGTCACTAGGCAACCAAAACAAAATTAAAGAATCATGTCACCCTAGCAAAAAAACTAGGAAAACATTGAGGGAATATCCTTAAACTTTTAAATAAGCTTGACGAATATGTTGTCATAAATATATGCGTCTTAGAAATCATATAATAACTTTATGAAATTCCTGATTCGTAATCATTAACTAAAATAGGTTATAATTATACTTACTCTTTCTTTTTTCTCTCTTTGTTCTTGAAAGAGCAAACATTCTGATTTTAGACAAGTATATATAAATTCCGCTTCTTTTACGTTAAAAGTGTGAGTAACACCGTACGCATATATTCGCAAATGGGTCACACAGTGTAAGTCGTTACATGAAACAAAGTAATCCAAAGAGTTTCCATTTGTACTAAACTATTGTACAGATTGTCCGTATATAAATCACTGAATTGTAAGACCCTGTACAGTTTTCAGCAAATTAATACGTTTACGTCTTTGGGTAAAACGTACAGATTACAAAAGCAATTAAAACGGCGGACATCAAATCATCGAATCTGCACTGCATTAGTGCACTTTGTTTTGATCCTGTTTCACTGCATTCGCTCTTAAAATGTGTATATATACTTATCACGTCAGCGATCTCTCAATGGATAGGTGGACCGATAAAATAGACACCTACCGCAGATGCGGTAAGGTTGGCTCAGGAACTTTGGCAGAGAATACGAATATTGGTTTTGTCAATATAAAATTAGGTTTCCAAAGATGGTCATCTGACTCATTTCGTTACGCTGATTCCACTTTAAAAAGTGAATGAAAAAGTATGGATGCCATTAACAAAGAGGAAGAAAACATATAGATCAGTTGTAGGCCGGCTTTATGTGTCATTTACAAAAAGGAATGACAAATTATGGATGACGGCTGTATGTCTCATTTTCGTTTATTTAGGACATAACCTTACACGAGATACTCATCGACGTGGATATGGCAAACCGATTGGAATCAAAATCAGAAAGGGAGAATATTATATAAGAACATAAAAGGAAGTAAATAAAAATAGGAAACCACCTAGGTGCACAAGTTATGAACAAAAAAATAAAATAGAATAATTATAGACAAAAACAAGCTGGCTAACAGCTCTGGGAAATACATAGGATACTTCGCATATAACATAATTGTTAACATTGTAACACCCCAGACGAAATAGGAACCCACTTACACTACATTGGTTATTGTACTAACCTCATCTCGTGCACTAAGCAACCAAATCAAAAATTAAAGAAGCAAGTCACCACAGCAAAAATGCTAGGAGAACGTTGAGATTATCCTCAAACTTTTTAGGGGCCCAGAGTGGCTGAGAGGTTTAAAGTGCTCTTCGTTATGGGTCACTGCCAGCTCACCTCTGTCTGCGTGGGTTCGAGTTCCAGATTCGGCCAATGTGAGTATGTGAGAAAACTTGCCAGAAGATTCATGTTGGTCGGTGGTTCTTTCCGTTTGTTTCTCGGGTTCTTCTTCCACCATCAATACTGGCCGCCATGTATAGCCTATCGTGTGCTGAAAAAAGGCGTTAAACCCATAACAACAACAACAACATATAAATCAAACACTACAGGAAATCAAAGCAATACTTAGATATTTACGAAATAAGGGTTTATAACAACATCAACATCAAAATATGGTAGGAATCCAATAGGAAACAACCAATAACGAAAGACCAAAAATCTAGGGTAACCTGTATTAGTTATTTACAAAATCAAAGATTTTGGAAAGGATGAATGCAGAAAACAGCGGCACTGGGCAGGAATTACTACCTATAGAGGAACCCACTTACACGACATTTGGGTATTGCAATAACCTCGTCGAGTGCACTGAGCAACCAACCCAATATTAAAGAAGCAAGTCACTAAGCAACCAAAACAAAATTAAAGAAGCAAGTCACCCTAGCAAAAAAACTAGGAAAACATTGAGGGAATATCCTTAAACTTTTAAATAAGCTTGACGAATATGTTGTCATAAATATATGCGTCTTAGAAATCATATAATAACTTTATGAAATTCCTGATTCGTAATCATTAACTAAAAAAGGTTATAATTATACTTACTCTTTCTTTTTTCTCTCTTTGTTCCTGAAAGAACAATAATTCTGATTTTAGACAAGTATATATAAATTCCGCTTCTTTTACGTTAAAAGTGTGAGTAACACCAGATGCATATATTTGCAAATGGGTCACACAGTGTAAGTCGTTACATGAAGCAAAGTAATCCAAAGAGTTTTCATTTGTACTAAGCAAATGTACAGATTGTCCGTATATAAATCACTGAATTTTAAATTGTAAGACTTTTCTTTATCCTGAAGAAAGTTAAATTACGAAGCTTTATAGTTTTCAGGCAATTAATACGTTCACGTCTTTGGGCAAAACGTACAGATTACAAAAACAATTAAAACGGTGGACATCAAATCATCGAATTTGCACTGCATTAGTGCACTTTGTTTTGATCCTGCTTCACTGCATTCGCTCTTAAAATGTGTATATAATTATCACGTCAGCGATATCTCAATGGATAGGTGGACCGATACAATAGACACCTACCGCAGATGCGGTAAGGTTGGCTCAGGAACTTTGGCAGATAATACGAATATTGGTTTTGTCAATATAAATTTAGGTTTTCAAAGATGGTCATCTGACTATTTCCGTTACCCTGATACCACTTTAAAAGTGGATGAAAAAGTAAGGATGCCATTAACAAAGAGGAAGAAAACATATAGATTAGTTGTAGGACGGCTTTATCTGCCATTTGCAAAAAGGAACGACAAATTATGGATGAAGGCTGTATGTCTCATTTTCGTTTCTTTAGTGCATAACCTTACACGAGATACTCATCGACGTGGATAAATATAACAGGTGGTAATTTATGAGTCGATATTTTCTAACACTCCTGGTACCTGATTTTTTTAAAGTTCGTAATTTGTATTTATAGCTGTAAACTGTATAGAATATATTTTGTTATAAACTATACTTGACCTGGCTCTGTTGAGAAAGCAAATTGCGTCGGATATATCAATAGATTTTCACGTACTTGTTGATAGTTTTTAACAATTCTGATAATAATGGGACTTAACATGGCGCAAATGCCGTCGTTCCTCAGTGGCAGATGGTATACATCAAGTTCGAGAATAATTATCTGGTTTTCCATTCGTTGTTATAAGTTTTAGAAAGAAATATGGACTCTCGACGAAGTCAGAGTTCTTGGTAGAACAGTACAGTTCTGGTTTTGAAATGAGCATTTATAAGTGGCTCATATATTTAATTGACAATGACATCATTCTGAAGATAACCTCGGGTCTGGATCGAACGTGATTAGTGAACATTATAAGTGTATAACACTAAACCCTCAAATAATTGTTCCGAATTCGTTTTTATTGTCCCACCAAAACAATGCATTGACACAAACTATGTTTTAATAAGCCGTGAATTCAGGATCGATGGCATCAGTTAATTAGACTTCATTTAAAGACTGATGACATGCATACATATAATGGACTTAAAGTAGAACATCAGATTCAGTTGTAGCTAAAACATAACAGCAGAATCAAAAGAACTAAAACGAACACAATCAAAATATCTGCTACTGTGTTACTGTTAGTCGAGACAAAATAAGAGAGTTGTCTTGGATAAAAAAGCAAACGAAACATTGGTTGTTTTGACATAAATGATAACAAAGATCTAATTTCCTCATATTCTTAAAGAAAAAAGGAAAATATTAATGAACAATGTTGCGAATTTTAAAAAGAAAACTTTCAACTCTAACCAAACAAATTTATAATAATAAAGGAACAAACACATATCACTGGTAACATTATTATATCGATGGGCCATACTATATATATATATATATATATATATATATATATATATAACTTTGCCCTAATGGATAATATCGCAGAATATGTTGATCCTGCAGGCTAATATTTGTACGTCACCTTTAAGATAACAGTCTTTAAAAAAAAAACACGAGATAACTAAGGAGCCAAGGACTTTGGATGTATTCCAATTACACAAAATAACCAGCTACACAACATTTCATGATGCACCAAGTAAATATACTAAGATGATGTTTTTGCTTTGTTTTAAGCCTATTCCGCATATACTATGGCTAGTGGACGATGAAATCCGGGAAAATAATCCGGAGAGAACAACCGACCCACGGGAAACTAGAAATACGCTTTTTCACATTCCCACAAAGGCTGAGTCCGAGATCCAAAGCCACAGGGAATGAGGTGAGATGGGTGTGATCGGTAAAGACGAGCATTCGAAACGCTGGGCCCAATGTAAGAACTATTGTGGAGTGAATAAACAATTGTTATAAATTGGCTGAGCAAAATGAAAACAGTTTAACTGACATCGGCAAGTATTCTTTAGTGAATATTATGAGATAGTGGTCCAGGACTACAAGAAAGTTTTAACATAATACCTTTAAAAAAGTCAACAAAGATTAACAAAAAGTATGATGTCAAGAATTTCTAATCCTGAAGTGTTGTTTGGCGACCAGGATGTACTGAAAAACGTATATACATACATATATATATATATATATATATATATACATATATATATATATATATATATATATATATATATATATATATATATATATATATATATATATATATATACCATTACAGCAGTTTAGCTAAAAGCGTCAAGTATTGTTTAGTGTACACCATGAGGATTATGATTCAAAACTATAACATTGCTTTAATTTTCGTATTGCTTTTACTGAGTAGTTTGCATCATTGTGCTGAGTATGTATAACCTGTCATTATGTTCCATTGTCTCCAGAATTTAAAGCATTTTGTATAAGGTCTTGAATGTAACCAGAATATCGGCGATACGCACCTCAAGAAAATGCAAAAAGGAAGATATTGAATTGTCATTTGGAAGAACTGTTACAAAATATGGTCAACATTTTCAATATGGTCTTTTTATACTTACTCAAACATATTGTGTTATGTGGCTTAAATTGGAAAAACTTATTCTACGTGGCTTTTATAATACCTCTATTCTTACACAGAGTACTTTAAGTATAGTAAATATTAATCTTGAACGCTGTTTTTCTACAACTTGAAATCCTAGAAAGAATTTAGTATCGAGCCATTTCGGAATATCACCATCATTCAATAAATCAAATTGTCAAGTATAAATTATAGCGACTAATATATATATATATATATATATATATATATATATATATATATATATATATATATATATATATATATATATATATATATATATATATATATATCTATATATATATATATATATATATATATATATATATATATATATATATATATGTATATATATATATAGTATACAATCTTTCTTTCCTTATATTAACATGATAAATTGTATAACATGCCGATCAACGTTGACACGTACACAAACACTATTTCTACATTTTGACTATTTACAATTTGAAGCTTGTTCGTCATACCCTAATTACCTAAGCATTCATGACAATGTGAGTGATCTATCCAATCAATGGCTGGAAAAGTCAGTAGAAACCAAATTAGTTTGATATCAGGTCTGCATAAATATTTATAGATCAACGCGTGAAGATTAATACCATAAATATGGGTGAGTACCCTTCTCGGAAACAAGTTTGATCATATTAGATTATCTCCCTTGCACTTGACCATGTTTATGTTACACTTTTATTCATTAAAGTAATGCCTCCAACAGGTGTACATAACATTTTCATTGATCACAATTTCGTTGATTATCATTATTTACGATGTACAAAGAAGGTCATTTAGAAAGAACATGTAACAATACATAAATCATCTGAGGAGTTGATAATATCATGGTTACAATTCCCAGATTATATCTCCCGTTTTAGACAATTAAGCGAGTGATACGTCAATGTTTCAAATTTCAATTTTAGTCCCGATTTTTCTTCAGATTCATCCGCATGGGCTGATATATTTTGAGTATCTTATGGTGTCCAGCGTATGTTGCTTTCTTTACCATTGTTTCTTTCTCTCACCAATGTAACGTTAAATCTGTCTGCCAATCTCTCAACACATTTCAGGCTAGAGTACTGTCCGTTATACTGTCACACAGAAACAAGTTTGTGCATGTGCGTGCGTGAATGGGTCTAACATGTATCGTTTGTGCAAATATTGTATTACAAAGAAATAGCAACCATTGACTTAAACCATTTAATTTAACCGTGTAGACACTTTAATTAAATTCGTTTACACACAATTTGAACGCTTTACTTATCACTTTGCAGGTGTAAGCCGTCGTTCTCAATTGTCTGGAAGTTTGTTTTTGAGAATCTCAGATGTGATAATATTTATATTTGTTCTGGACTGAACGAATGTTTCTTTTTCTGGCGTGAATCAAGGTTCTTTGTTTTGTGGCTTAAAAGGAGAGCATTGATCTAAGCACACTTATGTCGTCTTCAAAATCAAGTCTTTACCTCTTGCTTTCTCGATTAAATCGTTTCTTTTATTGCATAATTTTATTTGACTAGGTTTTACAGGCAGCAGGTTGATGTGTATCGGGAGAGTGTATTAAGTGTATTCATTCAACTGTCAAACGATTAAGAAGATGGAAGAGTCAGCACAGATCGACCTCATGGTCAAAGACTCGCTAAAAGTCACACGAAAGCATAATTCACAGGCAAATGTGGCAACCAAACTTTCCATTCGGGTCATTGATTTGATGAGAGTCATAAGAAAATATATAAGTGCTGATGAAGTTTGCCCTATCTGCAAGGTAAATGGGTATTTATCTCCAGAATACCTGCTTTGACTAAGAAAGAGAGACAAAAGTCAAGATGCCTGTTATTAATGTCAGGAGAAAGAACACTGGGCTTCCGAGTGTCTTAAGAGAAATAAAGAAGAAACAGAAACTCGAGGAAATAAGAAAAAGACTCAATTTATGATGAGGAAGAACATGTGCCAGTGAAAAGATGGAAATGGAAAAATTGACAACTTGAACCGATGCGTTGGGTCTGATGTGAACTTTTCATAATAACTTCTGAAAAAGAATAGACCCTAAAGAAAACGTAAGTATCTCTTGGTCTTGCCTTTTTAATATTTTTTTTCTGACACTGCTTAAATATATACTCTTTCACCTCTATAATCCTCTGGGTTATTGTTTTGTTGGAATTGAAATGGAACGGGTGTAGTTTCGTTCACGTACGCACATTAGGCATGCAAGTGGGTAACAAATAGTCAGTTTGTTCATCCATCATTTGGTGCATTGATGTTTTCTACAATCACACCCCCACGCCATCTAATAATGAGTTAAATGGGTTTTGGAGTGTGTGGGTGTTTGGTGGAGTTGGTCATTGTAGGTACGAAATTAGGTACCTTCAAAAATCTCTGTGTTGCTATAATATAATGGATTATTTCCTAAACTGTATGTGTTGATAGGATATAATGGGTTATTTCCTTCATTCTCTGTGGATAGTATATAATGTTTTTCATTTTTTCTCTCTATGTGGATAGTGTATATTGGCTTATTTATTTCTTCTTCCCTCTCTTTGGATAGTAGATATGGTTCTGTTTATTCCACTTCCCTCAGTGTAGATAGTACATTTTAACTTTTTTTTCTCTTTCCTCTGTTTTAATAGCATATTGTGTGGTTTGTGTTCCTTCCCTTCTGTGTAAATAGTACATTAGTGGCTTTTTCTCTCCCTTCTGTATGAAGATAGTAGATATTTGGGTTGGTTATTTTTTGTTTCTCCTCTCCGTGTGTAGATAGCACATTTGTGAGTTTTCTCTTCTTCCCTGTATGGATAGACGATATGTTTTTTGATTTCCTTTCATTCTGTGGAGATAGTGGATCTTGTGATTTTTATAGTATATTTTGTGGTTCGTTTTCCTTTACCTCTGTGTGGATATTAGCTTTGTGGCTTGATTTCCTTCCCTTCTGTGTTAATAGTATATGTCTGTTTTGTTTTCCTGCTCTTCTTTGTAGACTGTAGATTTTGGGGTGTTTCATAGTATATTTCGTGGTTTGTTTTCCTTACCTTCTGTGTGGATAGTCGATTGTATGATTTCTAAAGGATATATTTTGGTTTGTTTTTCTTCCCTTCTGTGTGGATTGCAGACTTGTGGTTTGTTTCCATGCCTATCCGTGTTGATAGTATATTGTGTTTTTGTTTCCTTCCCTTTTGTGTATATATTAGATTTGGGGATTTTTTATAGTATATTGTGTGGTTTGGTTTCCTTCCCATCTATGCAGATAGTAAATATTAGAGTTGTTGATAGTATATTTTGTGGTTTCCTTTTTCCTTCCTTTATGTAAGGTATGTTTTACTTCACGGCTGTGCTTAACATAAACATGCACTACGGTAGGTATGTCGATTAGCTAGACTTGTACACTGAGCAACAAAACCTAAAATTAAAGATGCAAGTAACCCTAGAATCGAACTAGGGGGCCCGGAATGATTCTTCAAAACGTTGAGTTATCGAAACACCCCAAAATAAATCTAACCAACAAATTTAGCTAATGAAGACAAAATAGGGCTATATCAAGAAACACCAACTATAAAAGGGTATAAGATAGAATCTGAAGAAACAAACGATTAAAACATAAAGTCAAAACTTTAAACCAAAGCTAATGAATCATCTAGTAGGAAAACATTAAAATAATTAGCACAAACCTGGAATAATCATTCAAAAATCAACGTCTCTTTAAGGGATGTAAGCATGGTAAGGAATGACCAGGAATTGCAGCCTAGAAAGGAACACACATACACCACGTTGGGTATGTCCATTACCTAGACTTGTACACTGAGAACACAAATCTAAAGTTAAAGATGCAAGTAACCCTAGAAACAAACTAGGAGGCTCAGAATGATTACAAGGGATTAATAACGTCAAGTCGAGCAAGGGTAGGAAGATACCAAGCAGAATAACATCAGCAAGATGTAACAACAGAAAATCCATAGAATAGGTCTAGGAGCCAAACGCTCGCACTTCCAATTTTCTCTAACTTTTCTCTAATTCAGCCTCGTTGACAGCTCTTAAAAATCAGCAATTAGCAAATGCGAATGTTGGGAATCCAAAAATTAAGAAACATGAGATGGTCTGAGACCAGACCATTGCACAATTCTATTCCACCCATATGGTTCCAATTTGACAATATAAGGTAGTATTAAAGTCCAAAGACTATCAGGCCATGCAGCACAAGGCTGCAAATAAGATACAACCTTAGATAAATAAGTCACCAACTTAAGAACTATAAGACAGTCAAAACACCCAATACTATCAGACGCAGCAGCACAAGGCTGCAAATTAAAAGTAATGATTAAAATTAGGGCCAAAACGTAATGAATATGAGGTGGTCAAAAACCCAAGACCATCATACAGAGCGGGATAATGCTGCAACTAACAACATAATTAGAAACTATTAAAATGTAAGAAATATAAGGTGGTCTAGAAACTATAACCATCAAGACAGCTGGTCAATAACAGCAAAATACTAGATTCCAGGTGTCACACGGTACTGTATTCTCTATAGATTCTTAACAGCACCGAGTCTATCAAATTGACAGAGAAAGTTTTAGACGCAATACCATGGAGTATGGAAGCACGACTAAACGACCTAGGCGCAGCCCTTTACGAGCCACCACTCCTCCTTTTCCGACATCCGATATCTCAGCCTACACACTCCACACGTTCTATGCACGCCACATACAGCAGTAATATCGCCTAGGATCAAAGGATGAGTGCGTGCTGGGTCAATTCTAGTTCACCACAGCCCTTCATTCACTTCGATAGCTGCTCAATAACGACTCCGATCTGACGGCCCAGTTAAATTAAATAGTGTTCTATGAACACATACATGCCTTTGGAAAGTAGCACATTTCCTGTCCCAATGTGTAATTAAATGCTTGACGTATGCTAAGAATAAACATTGATTCATGACTCTAGTAGCTTCACATCACTGAAAATCCAAATTTCGTTCGTTAGATGTGTGTCATCCTCATTCACGATTCGGGCGGTGAACACGGAGAAGGCAGGACCGGTCTTCGTTACGGACACAGTAGGCGTGTGGACAGCACCAAATAACGTGCAATTTAGGACTACAGAACAAAACATATGCTGAAGCCATAAAGCACAAAATAGGATACCAGTATGATGTTCTACGGGATATCACTGTTGGACTGCCACTGGAGACCTAACAGGGATAATTATTTCATGGACTCTGCAGAAAGGTAAATGGCGGCTGACACGAGGTACATAAAACGTCGGACGTGTCTGAACCAGAATACTAGGATACAGAGTAAACCGCCACATGGAAACAAATACAACAGCACGAAGAAGCGTTAGTATGAGTAACTCTGGAAGAACTGCTGAACGTTGCAGCCAGCGGAAATATCAGCCTGAATGGAAGCAATGCAGAAAAAGACTTTCATTTGCTTTCATTGCCTGAATGTAGGGATCTCATTTGGTACGAGAACCCCTTTCGAACAAGCTATGTTTTCGAAACCTCACTGAACACAGCTCAAAATTAACAAGCTCTTTTAACCTGAGAGTGACTACACTTTTTTTATGTCGAATAGACATTTTAGCATTTAGACTGTTAAGGGATTTACAATATGCACACTTTGTACTAGAAACATTGGTAATATTAGGAAAGCTGAAAAATTCTACGACTTTGTCGATTTGATTGAATTGCACAGGTGCTCACACATTATTGGTACTGTATCCGTCCATTAGTAAAATTGGACTTGATTTGAAATAAGTAAGGTTCCGGCGTTTCAAGGTTACAACATACATGGGCGGGCTTGCTGAGTGCTTTTCCTTCTTTGCCACCACTCGAATTGCTCAACATGGCGGAATGTAAAACCATTTTCACCCGCCATTATTTTGTGCTATTGCACACAACTAACATGATTGGTTTATAGGATATAGTGTGTGTTGGGTATATTCCCACTCACCCATTGTCTTACATTCAGGTCGATGGTTTCGTAACAGCAACCCAGACCTGACAACTACATTAAATAACACTGGTTGAGTGCATAAATACATGAGGGATGTGGCATTCATTCCTTCCCCCAAAGGTAATTTATTATCCCGCCGTGTTGGAAACTTATACAGTGCTACATGTCCCTAGTGGACGGACAGCAATATAATTAAACTTGTCTGTCTGTCTGATTCGTGCCATCACATTCCCAGTTCCATCTATTACGAACATAAGACGTACAGGACCACTCTGGACCTAAATAGCTGCAACCACGTGGGATACCGCCTTTGCACCTGCAGCACTTAAGCAGCCATTTTCAACTACTGCCCAACAGCCCTGATTACCAGCCCTCCTCACGGAATCCATCAACTAAAAGCATTTACGGGTATTTAATAACTCTGTGCTGTACGTCCTATACTTTTTTAAATTAATCTATATTGACTTATAAAATTACCACAAATAATTTGCCGCTTATTTTACTAAACAAGATCTAGGTCACACACTAGATTATTCCTGGATAGTATCTGTACACGCTGTTTTTCAAACACCCTGTTTCATTTGCAATTAGGCGAAAAATATAGGCAGATATTTAATTTCATAAAAACCAGTAACTAATTTCATATGTTAAGTATCATTTAATTTATTTAAACACAAACCGAAAATGAGTCAAAGAAATCCCATCAAACAAGTGATGAACGCCAGGCAGGCAAGGAATAAACTAATACTTTTTGTTGAGAAGCAAAAGAAAAGTAAGTGTTTATAAGGGCAACCGAAAGTACCGAAGGATTTGTTTCACGCAACTTAAGTAAGCATTACTCACACAAAAAGTATTTTAAAGCATGCATTCATTGTCTTTTTTTAGATCGTGCAGATCAAAGAAACCGGCTGGTTTCCTAAACTAAAGCTACTTCACCTAATTCTCCGAATTTAATCACTAGAAGCATCTATATAAATAAATCCTTGTTGTAGTTCGAACGATAAATCAACAACAACTAAATCATATAAGGAGTTAATAATATCATGTACAATTCCCAGATCACATCTACCGTTTTCGACAATTTCGTCAATGTTACAAAAATAAATTTTAGTCCCGATTTTCCTTCAGATTTATCCGCATGGTCTAATATATATTGAGTATCTTCTGGTGTAGTTTAAAAAACTGAGGTTCAACCATGTCATTTAGACAATTTCACATATATGTATCCAAATATATGTTAGAAAATTACCATTTATATAGTTATTATGGTCATCAATTTCTCTTTTGACTACTGTATTTTGAAACATATTTTCGCCTGGATGACAATATTTATATTTACATATGAACTAAACTTTTTAAATATTATTCATTTTAATGAGTTTGGTGATTTAAATTAAGTATAGCCTGGGCAACAACTAATGTCACAAACGTAAACTTGTCCTTGTTGTTAAATTGATCTTGATGCGGCTAAAGTAGAAAATCAGGTTCAGTTATAGCTGCATGCTCAATAGCAGACTCAAAAGCGTTAATGCCAATATAATCAAGATACTGGACATCATAAATTAAGATCTTGTGTTTAAAATTAAAGAAAACATATTCAGAATGGAAACTTTAAGGGATAAGCATATCGTTATTTAGTTGCAACAAGATCATTAAACTTAAACATTAAGTTTGCTTCAATTTTTAAACAAAACCAGGCACTCTGCAATAAAATCCTATTTATAGGATGGAATTCATCAAAGATAGTATCAATATAAAACTAAAAAGGTACAAATATTGGATGCGCTTGTAAAAAGAAACTTTCAACACGAAAGTTAAAACGTATATAAATATATACAAAAGGTATACGCGAGTTAAAATATCTGTAAAAAAAATAAATATATTGAAAACGAAAACAAAAGGGGATGAGATAATTATAAATGAAATTCAAACATAAAATTAAAACAGTTTTACAAAATGGGATGCCGCAAGTTTACAGTCACTTTAATACTTTTTTAACAGGCGGAAGTCTTGAAAGGAAGTTTCCCCGTACATATTTATAAAGGCAAAATAAATCACAAACAAAATTAAAATAAGCGTGTTGAAAAAAAAAATTTAAAAGAAAAATAATGGGAGGCGGTGGTTGTCATTCCAGACTGTTTTATGTATGTTGATTGTTTTATTGTTTGATTCATATTTAGCATTATATTGTTTTTGTTTACGTATATTCCTTGGACTTTAGTATGATCTATAATTTTTTTATGTCGGTAGTTGGATGTTATTTTTGTTCCTATTGCCGATTAGTAGGATCTCTGTTTTTTCATGATTAATATCTGAACCCGAGGCTTCACTAAATTTTTGAAATGTTTGATAAGGTTTTTATACGATTCATGTGTTGTTACCAAGTTCGATAGATCGTCGACATCTAGGAATAATTATATTTGGTTTTGATTTGTTCTGTTTAGTGCTTTGAATCCAGTTATATATAACAACATTGATAGGGGGCATCCATGTCTTACTGATCTGGTAATGTCGAATGGTTTCGTTTGAGCCCCATTAAATTGTATTTTTTATTGTATGTTGTTACATAAAGTTTGTATCCAACTTGTAAAGTTTGTCGCAAAGCCGTTTTTTTTTAAGGTTGCAAGTATAAAATTTATCTCTATCTTATCGAATGCTTTCTCGTGATCAAAGAGAATTAAGGAGTCTTTTTTCCATTTGTATTTTTATAGTCAAAGATTGTTTTTATTGGTAGTATGTTGTTTGATATTTGCCTCCCTTCCACACCACATGACTGGTTGCTCATTATTATGTCACTCAGAATCTTTTTGAGCCTGTTTGCTAATATGGTGCTACACATCCTGTAATCTATATTTAGGATGGAGATTGGGCGCCAGTTTTGTAGGCTCAAAATATCGCCTTTGTTTTTATAGCTCAGGTTAGTAAGTCCAGTTCTCATTGTAAATCGCATTGTAAAGATCTTGAAGCACTGGACTAATCGCTTTTTTTAACTTTTGGTAAAATTCTGCGGTTAACCCGTCTAGTCCTGGTGCTTTGTTCTTGGTTAATGTTTCTATAGCTCTTTCTATCTCGTCTTTTGATATAGGCTGTTCACATATTTTTTATCACTGTTTGAGATGGTGGAAAGAGTGATGTTGTCTGAGTAGTAATTTATGTTTTCCTTCGATATATTTTTGGATTCATATATTAGTTGATAGTAGTTTTTACATTGATAAAATATCACTTTTCGTTTATATATTATTCTGTTGTTTATTTTGAGTTAAATTAGTGATTTTTTGACTTTCCGTATTTACTCTCTTTTGTAATAAAAATTTCTGATGTTGTATATGTCTTTATTATGTCCTGATTTTATTAATTCGCCTGTCATTTGATATAATTTCAGTTTTTCAAGTATTTTCTTTGTTTCAGCTTTTTGGGTATCGCTGGTAGTGTTGTCGTTAATGTACGTGTGTATACCATTTCTATTATTGTGTTGTTTGTTTTTGCAGCTTAGAGTATTTTTTGCATATATTTTTTAATTGTTCTTTTATTTGGTCACAGAAGTGTTGTATTATTTTGTTTTGAGTATTCTCGATGACATTTATTTTGTCATAATAAAGTTCTGAGAGGTCTAATATGGATTTTTTTTTAAACTTTCAATGACTTTTCACCGACTTGATTGCCGTTTAAATTGTATATTCGATTGTTACGGTTTTGTGGTCGGCTAGTTTTTCGGTTAAAATTTCACTCTTGGATATGTTTTGGATATAGTTTTTATTAATATAAATGTGGTCAATTCGTGAAGTATAGATGGTATATTCAAAGATGTATATGTTGTTTTGCTGATGTATGTGTCTGAAAGCATCAATTAGATTATTGCTTTCTATCATTTCCTTTAAAGTTGCAGTCGATGTTATATCATTTGTTGGAGTGGGTCTGTCTATCTCATTTAGGCATGCATTGAAGTCGCCCATTAGTATAATTCCTTCCTTACTGTAGTTTGATATATAATCCGAGATGTTGCTTAATAAGGGAAGTCTTTGGATACGTCTGGCTATTGATCATATGTTTATAATGTGTGTATTGTATGCTTGTATGTGTATCATTCTTCCTTTAAGATGTGTAGGAGTTGTGTAGCTTATCCAATTGTTTTGTTTGTGTTTGTTTTTTGATTATCAAACCGACTCCTGATCTAATGTGTAGGACGTCTTTTTGTATAATAAAAACTGCATCACATATTCTCTACATAGTTTATAATTGTTTGTTTTATGTTATGGAGTTTTCTGGGAGTGCTATGATAAGATAGGGTTTACTTTTTCAGATTTGTTTATATCAATGCCTCTAATATGTATGGATGCGCGTTTAAGAGCATTTTTCTCATACATTTTTACATGTATTTAGTTTTTTTTATAAAAATATTTGAGTTTTTTATTTGAGTTGTTTATTGTTGTTGAATTAGGTTTGGGTTTTCACCCAGTGGGATTGGTTGTTGCTGTGGTAGTTTCGGTTGTGTTTTTTTGTTGTTGCGATGGTTTCTCTTCTTGGGCCTGGATTGTGACGTCAAGAAGTCACAATCCTTAGGTTCCGGGGTTTGTTTTTGTTGGACAGATGTAGGGACGGTTGTTTGGTTTTCCATTTCTTCTGGTTGGGTGGTTTCTTCAGTGGTGGTCGGTTTGACTGGGGTCAGCATCAGGTGTGGTGTCATTTCTTGTAGTATTTGTTTGATCTGTGCCATGTTTGGGATATCCGGTGTTTGCAAAGGTATCTTTTTCCTGTTATGTTTTGGAATTGTAAGGTTTGTCTTCTTTCTCCTGTATTACCTTGGGCGGTTGTGCCTTCCTCTTTTTCTTCTTCATCTCCTTTTTTTTTTAGCAGTTCTTCTTCTGACTCTGTTTCTTGGGCTGGTGTTACTGTTTGTGTTCTTCTATATCCATTTTCTCTGGTTCCACTTCAAGTACACTAAAATTGCTTTGGATGCTTAACTGTGGATTTGGTGTTTGTTGTTCTTGGTGCGCGGTTTTTAATTCGTGTTCATTGTTTGGATTTTCGATTTCAGTTTCAGTCTCATGGAGGGGCTCATCATGGTTTTGATTGGTCTCCTTTGGTGCTGGTATCTGTTCTTCTTTTTCAGTGGTTTGGTGTTGTGATTGTGTGTTTGGTCCTTTTTTCTAAGTAGTCTGTTGCGTTTGTGGTTTTTGTCCTAAGCTGGTAGCTTGTGCATACGATTTTTTTTGTTGCTGTTGTTGTTTGAATGTCTGGTTGTAATGTTTCTGCATTTTGTGTGTCATCTGTGCATTTCCATCTATCGTGTCCCGTTTTACCACAGGTACTACACGGACGTACTGCGTGCAGCCGGGAAACCAAGTTTGTATCGGTAGGCCGAAGATTTTACAAACTTCTGGCACTATTGTTGCGTCCCTACCGTCTATTCTTACCATGATCTTTCTTGTGTTTATGCCGGGTATAGTTTTGTAAGTTTCCTTATGTACCTCAATTGATTTTATACCAAGTATCTGTTGGAAACCCTCCTGGAAGATTTTCAGGGGTACCTCGAACGGTAACTTTGATACATATATGTCCACGATCCGTCTATGGACTAGTTGAGTTATGGGAGGTGGCGGTGTGACTTTTGCTACTGTATCTCCCATGGTAATATTAACCTTGGGTAATAGGAAGTATTTTGCTTTTGATATAACAAATATATCGCTCTTCCAATATGTGTGAGGGTATCTGAATTGGAGGAGTTTATACCTCTTGCAGCTAGCATTGCTAGTAGTTCTGCTGTGTTTGGCCTCTCACTTTTTGTAATGTGGGACAGGTCTAATGCCTAGCCACATGTATCTCTATATGCCTTTATCAGTCTTCCCTCTTGTATTTCTTCCGATTCTGTTCTAAAGTGGATTTTAAGAAAACTTTATCCGTACGAAAGTATTGGAGATTCCATTTTTGTATGTTATCTGTAAGTAGTTTTTATGACGAGAAAACTTTTGACAAAAGTAGAAAATTATTTGTGATGTTTGCAAAATACTATTTTTTAAACATTGTATTAAAGGCAAAAACAAAGTGAAGAGTGGAGCGTTAGGAAAGGTTAGAGGAAATAAGAAGGATATAAAACTAGTTTAGATATTGAAATATTCTTGTATTAAAGGGTTCGCACTGCACAGATGTTGTTTCACAGGTTTGGAATCTACAATTTCAACGTCCTAGAAAATATTGTTTGTCCTTGTAGGAACATTGGAAAATAAGCTCTCATATTCAATTAAAAACTTATCATTTCTTCTTGCGTTTGCAAATGTGAAAATTTCATACATAATTTCTGAATTGTGTAGATTTTTCACTCAAATATGTGTAGCATTCGATGATATTCCTTCACTTGAATATTCTAAGAGTTAACCAGGTACAACTAAGTTAATTTAATGTTTAATCTCGCTATCTGTTTCAATATACCGGTAATCTGATAGTTAATTGAGATCACAAGAGTACTAATAATATAATGTGTCCCACTTATGTTCTTCTTAACTTTGTAAGGGCTGTAAAATCTAACCGGAAGAAACGTTTGAATAATGAGCAATAAGGACATAACTCCATTACCAGACTCAAAAGTTCTCTCCAATGTAGTTCTGTCAAAGCATACTTTAACTTTAATCTTGCGTTGTTGAATGCCACATTCATGCACAATAGGCTGGAAAGTTCCAGACTTAAACTTTGTACTTGGGCAGAATTAGGAATAACAAATAATTAGGAAGGCCAAGACCTAAACTTAGCACTTGGGCCGAATTAGGAAGGCCATGACCTAAACTTTGCACTTGGGCAGAATTAGGAAGGCCATGACTTAAACTTAGCACTTGGGCAGAATATGTTGCAGATGAGCTTAAGGTATATTAAGATTTGATTTTCCTACCATTTTGAAACGTATGACAAGATCTACATATTGGGCAACATCACTACTGAATTTTGACCCATAAAAGCGAGTCAATATATTGTGATAGGTCTTATTAATCCCTAAATGATCAGCCAATGGGGTTTTATGGGTCTAAGTATAGTTTGTATTTAAGGTTTTGGAACTACAGGTGTTAGTTCTCTTACCATTCAGCACCAGCAGGTACATCAATAGTTCTACAGTTTTGCATAAGAATTTCATTTTAATGAAATACCAGACAGGTACATCGAGAGGTCTACCGTTTAGCACAATAATTTCATTTTAATGAAATACCAGACAGGTACTTCTAGAGGTCTACCGTTTAGCACAAGAATTTTATTGTAATGAAATACCAGACATGTACATCGAGAGGTCTACCGTTGAGCACAATAATTTCATTGTAATGAAATACCTGACAGGTACATCGACAGGTCTGCCATTTAGCACAATAATTGTATCGTAATGAAATACCAGACAGGTTCGGCAGAGGCTTCATTCTCAGTAATGTCTCATTGAAAGAAATAGTAGATCTCAGCATCTTGTTCACGTTCGACGACAAGTGATTGTTGCTTATCAGCCTGATTAGAATAAAGAGAATGAGGATCACTATGACCGATACTGTCAAACTGATTAGAATAAAGAGAATGAGGATCACTATGACCGATACTGTCAGACTGATTAGAATAAAGAGAACGAGGATCACTATGACCGATACTGTCAGACTGATTAGAAGAAAGAGAACGAGGATCACTATGACCGATACTGTCAGACTGATTAGAAGAAAGAGAACGAGGATCACTATGACCGATACTGTCAGACTGATTAGAATAAAGAGAATGAGGATCACTATGACCGCTACTGTCAGACTGATTAGAAGAAAGAGAACGAGGATCACTATGACCGATACTGTCAGACTGATTAGAAGAAAGAGAACGAGGATCACTATGACCGATACTGTCAGACTGATTAGAATAAAGAGAATGAGGATCACTATGACCGCTACTGTCGGACTGATCTAAACAAGCAGTGCAAGTGACCTCATCAAAAGTCTGACCAATACATGTTTCAGCTAAAGGAATACTTTCCTTATCAACATTAAAGTCATTCTCAGCTTTCTTTGCCATAGCTCAATTAACTGCACAATCTGGGAATACATCAGGAAATTCTCTTTCAACTGCATTGACTTTCTGAACCAAGCAAGGCTTCTCAGTTATAAGTAATTTTTCTACAAGCTGTTGAGTAGACGTCCTATTTACAAATGTAACTTGATGAGTACTCATCGGTGTCACGATCAGCAATTTCCAAGGTTTCGAACTTCTGTTCGTCAAGATAAGTCTTAATGTCACTATGGATACAGTTTTTCAACTCTTCAAGTAATACCAGTTTGCTGAAACATTCATAATCGTTTTCAACTGTAGTTTTCTCAAATAATCTTCAAGGACTAATTCATAACCTCTTATGATGAATTCTTTGACCGTATTCATAATCATCACTTTGGTGAACTGACAGTGAATGGTAAATATCAATAGCCTTACTAGCGAGTACGCATTGTAATGATTGAGTCAAATGTTCCCTTTCCATTTCAAATTTTCAATAACATGTTCAAAACGAGTAACATATTTGTCTACTTCTCTTTCTCTGAAAGGGGGCAATAGCCTGATATTCTTTGCAAGATGAATCTTAAACTTGCACTACAATAACTGAATTTCTTTTTGGCTTGCCTGCTTAATTTATTTCATTTATGTTGACATTCCCTTCTCTCCTTGCGTTTGCATTTGTCTCTCTCCTCTTTCTTCTTTCAAATCATATGATAAATTTATAACAAATATTCACTGTACTAATCGAATGAGACTACATGACGTACTACGTACCTGTTCTCGTCTTTCTTTCTGAAAAAATGCAATAAAGGTGATATTAGAAATGTTAAATACAATTCGCCAATTTATTTTTAATCTATCTCTATCTGCAAATAGCAATTCGGTGCATATCATTGCATAAGCTGAGTATTCCAAACTAATTGGTGCCTTACCTAATATCATGCTATAGTTGTCTAGGAACTAAAACTTTGTATTTCGACATTTCTTTTATCATACGTGAAGAAGTAACTACTAACATCTGTAAGATAGCTCTCAAATGTAATAAGTTTGTCTCTCTGAATTTTTCTCTCATTTTAATCTGAAAATAAATATCTTTTTTTGATTACATCCATAAAGATGTATTTCTAAAGCGATATTATTCAAATTGTTGTCACAGTACAAGATAAAACTAGGCTCTGTATCTCTATATATATTACTCTTTGTATAGGCTAAGCTTATCCTTATCAATATAATGTATTCTTAAGTGCTTAATACAGTCTGTGATGATACGAGCCACATACTCAGTGTGTGGATATATTGCTGTATGCGTTCTCTCTCTCTCTCTCTCTCTCTCTCTCTCTCTCTCTCTCTCTCTCTCTCTCTCTCTCTCTCTCTCTCTCTCTCTCCATTCCTCTGAATATCTTTCTTGCCTACATGGCCTTGTATAGTCTTGATTGATTGGAAAGTGTGCATCTGTACTATATGAATGTCTGATAAAATGGACGATCTTGGTCGATTATTAAGGCTCCGCAATTTTCACAGTCTTGAAATTTTGAGGGTCCAAGTCTAGCATTTACATGTCTAGGACTATCAGATACATCTGTAAGCAGTAACTTTACCACTGATGCAAGACAGAAACAAGTTCTGTTTGAACATCACAAACTAATTTTTCAATGAATGTAGGGATAACATATTTATATTGTTACCACATACAGCAGTAACCGCTCCATTGGCCAAGTGGTTTCAGCGCCGGCCGCAGAAGCTAGAGGTCACGGGTTCGATCCCAGGCGAGTCATGCCAAAGACGTACAAAAAAATGGTACTAACATCTGCCTCGCTTGGCGTTTAGCATTAAGAGGTTAGTGTTAGGACTGGTCGGCCTGGTGTCAGGATAATGTGTCCGGGTGGAACAACATGCTACATGTCTGCGGCATGATGTTCCAGTGCTTGATATCACTATAAACTGCCTCACAGACAACGTAGCGGTATGACTGAAACATTGTTAAAGCTACGTTAAAAATCCAAATCAAACAAACAAACAAACATACAGCAGCTGCAGATTACAATAAATGAATGATACTTACCAGGCTCATCTCGGTCGAATCTCGCATCATTCCAATAAAGGATATCAGTTCTCTAACCTTGATTTTAACTGGAGAAAACAAGTCTTTTTCCATGCGTGTCATGGGTCTTTGAACAGTTTCTACCACTGCCGTAGAAAGTAATTGTTCCAGATCTGAGCCTTTCTTTATTATATCTATGTCTGTTCCTTGATCAATTATCTGTCTGGCATTGTCATTTGCGGTAGAACAATTTTTCAATTCCTCTTTAATACTTCTTTTGAGAGCTGCATTTTGTTGTCTTAGGTCTTTATAAACATTTTGTATTTTGTCTTTCATTTTTGCTACCTCTTGATCAATTACTTTGATCAGCTGTAAACGTTGGTCCTCAAGAGCTTTGATTTCTTTCCTCTCAGCGTCATTAATTTTCTTATCAAGAGCGTCTGCCTCTCGCTCGGAATCAGTAATGCGTCTCACCTTGTCTGAGCACTGATTCATCTTGATCTGTATGTTCTTCTTCACTTCAGCTGCAGCATCAGATACGGTCTCAGTAGCATGATTTTCGTGCTTGATTGCTTTACACAGAACGCAGATAAGTGCTTTACAGTCTTTGCAAACAAGCTTTATTTCCTCCTCTAGGTGTTGATCACAAAATATTCGTTGCCGAATTTTGCCTTTCATTTCTGGCTCCAAGGTTCCCAGATCACTTATTTTGTGATGTCTGGTTGCTTTCGATTTTTCGTGGACAAAGCAACATGTTTGGCACAAATTCTCCTCACACTCCAAGCATCTACTGCATGCCACACTTTTTGGACCACAAATATCACAAGACAATTTTTCACTTGAATAACTATCAATGTAAAAATTTGTTTGAAAGGAAATCACTCCTTTAGGTGGTAATTCTACGCTTTTCCTGCACATGGGGCAATTAAATCGACCGTTACTAAGGTTAACCTTTACATAATCCTCCAGACATTTGTAACAGAAACTATGGTGACAGGGTATTAGCTTAGGATTCTTGAATATATCCATACAAATGCTGCACTCCTGTCGTCCCGCTGCCATTTTGGAAGTACTTTAGTTTTGTCTGACTAGTATAAATACGGCTACATAGGTTGAAGCCATGCGCATGCTCAGTCAGACTTAAGTTTAATATCAGTCTATTATTCCTTTATGATTTAATATAATGCATGCTTAAACCTTCGATTTTTTTTATATAAATAAGCCTACTTCCTTCTGTCTTGAATACAATTATAATTTGAACATTTTACAAACTAAATAATTGTGATCTATAATTATAGACACTGATCCAGATTTAATTCAAGTCAATCACACAACGTGCGATAAAAATAGCGTTTCAAGGAACATTACCTGTATAGTCTGGTCATCGGTCGATCGATATATATACTGCTTAATATATATATATATATATATATATATATATATATATATATATATATATATATATATATATATATATATATATATATGTGTGTGTGTGTGTGTGTGTGTGTGTGTGTGTGTGTGGAAGGAAGTCAATGTTAAATCGTACATGTACTATATAATCCTATCTGGGTAGACGCTTTCTATCTCTCTCTCTCTCTCTCTCTCTCTCTCTCTCTCTCTCTCACACACACACACACACACACACACACACACAATAAACGCTGATGATGTTTGAAGATACACGTCTGATTATACTGTTGATTACAATTGTCAGGTGGTTGCCATAAATCTCTGTTATTATGCGCCAACCTGCAATATGCCATTTCTCGAGAAACCTCGTGCAAAAACTTATAATTTCAAATTTTCAAGTGGTATTAATCTGCGTGTTTTGTATATATGTTCTGTACGTTGAAATTACAGTAAGTATATGAATAAAGACTCTATTCAAAATACACTCAAAGTACTTTACTTTTGATTTTTGATGAAACTTTAACAATTCTTCTGTGATATAGCTATGATGTCTGCAGCGTGGCAGTTGATAGTAATGTCTAGCACATGGGTATATACAAGAGTTTGTGCAGGCTTTATCCAGACAGGTATGGGTATATGAAGGCAGTCATATATCATTTTGACAATATGTGTACCTGTGAAGCGAATTTAGGTCAGTCAAATATCTTTATTCTACTATTTAAGAAATGATACTTGATAGGTGCCGTCCATTAAGTTCCTCAACAAAATAGGTGGGAGGGGGTTTGAAGACATGGGTGAGAGGGGATTTCAAGATAAACTAAAGTCAATAATGTTGTATTTTTTACAGTGAAATTAATAAATCACAAATTAGGAAATAGAAAAATGTGAAGATGATAGAAGCTAGAATATTAAGTCTCAATTTTTTCATGAATTCCAAGTGTTATATTTAATTTTGAAATCTGTTAAACAAGCAAAAAAAAAACAACAATGTATTAAAATTGATTTGCAGACCTTTTAATTTCTATAATTGTTTTTTTAGCATAAAAGCCAGCCGTATAGCATATTGTTTGTTTGTAGTGGGCGGGGGCGGGGGTTGTTAAAAAAATTACTTAATTGTATTAAGGGGTCACTGAATGTTTTTGACAAGGGAGGGGTGGTGGTGGTAAAAATTGCCTAAAAGCTGTTGATATTATTAATGGACGTCCCCATGCAGTGCATCCTCATTAGAACACAGTTGATGATATAAGAAATTAGATCAATAAGCAGACCCACATTTACAAAAAGTGACCAACTTGAAATGAGGTATTATACATCAGTGGAATACTGTATAAGTAATGTGATGTGTGTATGTATATATGTATGTATGTATGTACGTACGTACGTACGTACGTACGTATGTATGTATGTTTGTATGTATGTATGTATGTATGTATGTATGTATGTATGTATGTATGTATGTATGTATGTATGTATGTATGTATGTATGTAGTTGTTTGTTTGTTCCTCGCTTGTGCTATAGTTTTATGTTTAAACCTGGTACTATAAAGTATATACATGTATATTGTTTTGAATATCCTTAACATGTTCTGACATTTTCACATACCAAGCTGTCATATATTTTCTCAGTAAAGAAGCAGTGAAGCAATGAATGACTTTGTGTACATTACGGTATGTATAACTGTTAACATATCGTATATTTCCGAAAAGATATCCATGGAACTAAAACAACACCCTAATAGTGATCATTAAAGCTTCTAATTTAATTAATATACTAAATTGTATAATAGTGCAAGGTTGAACTACGATAAAATATTTTGATTACAGCATATAATTGCAGTCACTTTAATGTACCTGTACTCAGACAGGGGACTTGCGACTGGTTTATGACATTTTGATCGTAGTAAATAGCACAAGCCAATTACAACACAAACAAGTCCATTGAGGTATCGATTTACTAAGTCGGTGTTATGAATGATTCTTAAGCAGTCAGGTGTAAATTCCATCTCGAAGTACTGGCCTATAGTTAGGGCGGCGTTTAAAATATATTAAAATTAATTTTTTTTAAATGGTTTAATTAAATTAGTTATTCTTGTATGGTTACTTAATTATATAAATTATGTAAGGGGAAATTACACATGAGGACGCCATGGGGCTAAATCACATGGCGCCACGCGAAGTGAGCAGGCCTGTGGCAGAGTTTGGAAAAATCACCCATAAAGAAAACTCTAATATTCTAATGCACCTCTACTTCTCTGGATACTATATCCATACTTTCTCTGCCATGTCTATCTCCCGTAATAGACATGGCTTCCATTAAAGAGAATTTAAATAATTTCGAAATTTTCGTACTCTTAATTAAAAAAAAAATAATTATAGGCCGGCCCAAATTGAGACAGGAACTGTACAACCAAATAAATTCGTACAGATTCTGTCTCAAGGCAGACGGACCTAAAAATATAAATATTATTAGACAAATTGAAGCACACTAAATCTTTAAATAACACACTTCAATTTATACAAAATTCAAAATTTAATTAATCTAAAATAAAAAAAATAAAGAGAATGTCTTCCATTTAGAGAAGACAAAAAGTAAGACAACTGGTGATACAAATTTGAATGGAAAATGGCTATCCTTAACACAAACACAAAGTATATACTTTATATAGCATCACACAAATAGCACTAACACAAATAGCAAACACAAGGATAATAGGAGACCACTAGCCATGGTCAAAAATAAAAAAAAACGTAGAATACGAGTATGTGGGTAGGTCAACTCCCACCTAGTAAAGAACTACGTAAGATACACAAAGGATACGAAAAATACCCCTTATCCCCGATGGGGAAAAATTAATTGGGGAAATAAATGAAAAAATAAAAAAACAACATAAAATCACATCGGGAGCATACACACACACACACATAAAAACTTTATTTTTTTATGGGGGGGGGGGCATCTGTCTGGTGCCAACCTCCCCCCCCCAAAAAAAAAAAAAATAGGGCGGCGCAAACGTGACATAAAACTAAATAGTTGTGAAAGCAGAATGAGATGTTGTTGTAGGGTTTAACAACATTCTTCAGCACAACATCAGTGCTTAACAACTACCTGCTCACAACCATTGTCATGGTAACACCAATCACTAAATTTGAACACATTCACATAAATTATAGCAGATTCGAACAATATATACGCCATATAGTGTTCTATAAAAATGCAAGCAAACCACTAACTCTTGAACTCACGGATAATTGATGTACACATTAAAAACGAATGTATTCAACAAATCTTTATAAATCTACAACACCTAACATATTGCATATGACAAAAACCATACTTTGCACCGCTTCTCGCTCGTTAGTTTAGCAGCCGCGATTAACTTTATCTAACAGGCAACGTTGCAACACTCTTACCGAAGTCAGAATAATCCTCACTAGTCCGCCTTTGTTAATAATAATTCTGGAAAATGTCATATTATGACACCTTTTTCAATGGCACAAGATTACCCAACATTTGTCATTCTTTTAACCACAGGTTAAGATCTCCGTCCTCTGTCTTTCTCACCGTTAAACCAGCAGGATGCAACTTAATATGAGTGATGCATCCAATGTAGTCACGGCATTTCATTTTTTTTTCTCGGGTGAGGGTGTGTGCGTGATTGGGATTATTAACGTAGATTTAACAATTTTTCAGTAATGTCACTACGATTTCTGTAGTGAGGCAGTTTATAGTGAGGTCTATCACTGAGGCATCAATGCGCAGACATTATCAATGTCCAGTTACATTATCCTGACATCAGGCCGACCAGTCCTGACACTAACATCTTAAAGATGAGCACCAAGCGAGGCACATGTTATTACCGTTTTTGTAAGTCTTTGGTATGGCTCGGCCGGGGATCGAACCCACGACCTCCCGCTTCTGCGGCGGACACTCTAACCACTTAGATTACCGGAGCGGGGGAGGGGGTATTTGACGGGCTTGTTAATGTTCTTATATAGGCTACAACAATCCTTATTGGTTGCGTGTCACGCTGACTAAACCAGAACTTACTGTGAAAATATCTACAAAATTCTTCACAATTACACATGGTTACATTCTCGTAAAATAAAGACATTATCAAGTTTTTGGCAAACTTGTAAAGTGGCTGGTGGATGAATCCCTTAACTACAGTAAGGTGTTCTCGGAGCGTAAAGGAACAATGCATAAAATAATTTATCGATTAGTAATGCTTTTTATTTTCATATAAATACAGTTTTGTACACTACCAGGTACACCTTATTCTGGAGTGTTTGAATTGAAGAGTATTGGGAAACTGGTGTTTGGTTGGCTTCAAAGCGCAACCATTCAGCAGGTTCACACATTTTCTAAAGGTTCTGAATATCAATATATTGCTGATGATACTTAAACATTACTAATAATTAATATCAGTACCTACGTACCTGATGTGTACAATGCAAATGATAGCAATGGCATAATTTATCAAGACATAGGGTCTCTTACCACAAAGCTACCTATGTCTGAGAAGTTTATCATCCTTGGTGACTTCAGTAATGTAGTTGGCTGATATCACCTGACCTAGCTAGTCATCATATGCAAACATGAGTCGGCAAATGCAACAATAACGGGCTCATACCTTAAACATGTGCTGAAAATGACCTTCTGATGAACCACACAGTATTCCAGCTAGAACAATAGCATAAGACGTCTTGGATGCAACCGAGCTCCAAGAGAAGGAATCTCATTCACTATGTCATTCTCAGAAGATGTAACACGCAGGCTGCATGAAAGAACAAAACCACGAGAAGTGCAGAGTCAAGTCTTGTTTGACGAGAATGATGCCGCCATATGAAGGCAACTATAAGGACAACATTGGCACCAAAATGCAAGTTTTGAAGACATCACTTTATCATCTAAATGGCAACTTCCGCAGCATACAGCAGTCGGTCTAAGGCAAACTCATAGAGTTGCATGACTCATAGATGAGCATCAGTTCATACTATGTTTATTCTACGTAGTTAACAATGACACCAAGAACTTGTACTATGCTCCGAAAACAATATATGGACCACGGCATCAAGAATATATACATTTGTGAACGCTGTCTTCACTAGACTGCTCACTGACATATAAAAAATACTAAATATAGGCAGCAAACATTTTGAATCAACAATCATATATCGGTGTAAATTCAACTGATCGACTTTCTAAGGTGTAACTATATACATTTCTTGCTGATCCTCCAAATCTAACAGAAATGTAAAATGCATTTAACCTCCTTTTAGATGAAAAATGGCATCAAGCAAAACCATACAATGCCGCAGTTTTGCACATAAATCATCATATGGATCATCAACTGACCAAACTGTGCCCGTCAATATGCAATTACCCAACATCATGTGTACAAAAACAAAGGAAATATAATAACATTAGACTGCCTCCTGCCAATAGCCAACTCAATCCTTGCTACAATTCTGCAGAATCACTTTGTGCATCACAGCGACGAAGGTCTTCTTTTCGAGAGTCATTATAGCTTCACGACAGGAAAGATGACCACAAACATGACATTTGAAGTTCGTCGTCTCCATGGAAAATTACATAAATGTCCCCCTCCCCCAACCCCGCCAAATAAACGCCTTTGTAAACCTGACCAAAACGTAATAAACAATGTTAGTGGCCTTTAGGAAGATCATGTAATGTGTCTATGTGAGAGGGAACTTCATCATATTGGTTTAGCAATGCCATGAAATTATCGCACGTTTCATGGACAACTGAGCAGTGATTCATCCAAAACATTCCCTGTCACCTGTTCTTCATGCAAGGCTACATATTGACTCTGTCTCCAGCATAATGGTCTCTGATAATGACACTAGGATCAGCATCAGATACCGGATTTACAACAATATATTGTATCTGAGGAGAATTCAAGCAATGGCATAGTTATAGGAAATGACTGCTTGTTATCCACTCCTGGCTGCCAGCTGTTCTCTGAATACCAATCTGGGCCTGGCATGCAATAGAGTATGGACCATTAATAAATTGTGGTCTCACAGTCAGTATTAAGAAGATAAATATGTTGCACCATCGCACACTGGGAAAACCATTCTTAGCGCCTACTATCAGTTAGTTGCAAGGTCATCCAGGTAGTGGATAATTTTGCCAACCGTGGCAGTATGCTGTCATGCTCATTTGACATCGATGCAGCAAAGCTAAACTATTGAATGCAATCTCAGCCTTTGGCAGACTATACGCTAATGTGTAGGAGAACAAAGGCATAAATCTGCGATTTAAGCTAATGGCCTGCAAAATTATTGTCTTTCCAACCTGCTGTGTGACTGTGAAACCTGGACTGTATACCAAAAAAATTAATGTTGACATGCAGTGATAGTGCAGGTGAGTGAGCAGTATAAATCAAACAATTGTGAGCACGTCCTATTTTGATCAAGCAGCATATTCTGCCACAAAAAGTTCAGAGCAGAGAACAAATTGATCAGATCAGCTTCCTACGTTTTCACAGAAACTAAACCTGTTAAAAGTGTACTAGTCGTCTTTGTACTCCAAAGACAAGCAACAACACACTTCGGAGGTACTCTAGTCTACTCTACTGACACCACGTGAAGCCTTTTTGTAGAGCTATAAGGTCAAAGGTATATCTCTATCCCATCCAGTCATGAAGTTTGCTCTAATATTTGTATACTTAAATAATTCAAAACATATACTTTAAATTATAAAGGACTCTTCCGCCCAGATATTCTAGGGAATAGTCATTGAATTTTACTTGTGATCTGCATGTAAACTGAATCAGTATAGATTGAGGTTACAATGGTTACTCTTGTCAAGCATGCAATATTCTACTAGAACTCATCCATATATTTTATGTTGCCATGGTAAAAGAAATGACACTGTAGCATGGGAGAAATGTACATATTTTTAATTCACTAGTATACATGTACTTGAAATCAAGACAATAATGTTTCATGAAAAATCAATGTCTCATACAAAGCACATTTCCTGATATTAAACACGAAATAAGTTGCTTGATAATGTAGAAAATCTAGTGCCCTAGGATTTGATGAAATTGGTTCAATGAGGGCTGCTTTCTTTAGATAAGTACAAATTATTTTTTTCACACTGTGAAAGACAGATTAGAGTACATTTGTTTCCATAATTAACATTCAGACATAAATTAAAAAGTAAACAAGGAGATAATATTTGTCTAAATAACTTTATTTTGTACTGTGTTATAGCACAGTGTCTTAGACCTATATTTATTATGAATAATGCACTATTTTCCCCAGACATTCTAGGGAATAGTCATTGAATTTTGCTTGTAATCTGCATGTAAACTGAATCAGTATAGATTGAGGTTACAATGGTTGCTCTTGTCAAGCATGCAATATTCTACCAGAACTCATCCATATATTTTGTGTTGCCATGGTAAAAGAAATAACAGTGTAGCGTGATAGAAATGTATATATTTGTAATTCACTAGTATACATGTACTTGAAATCGGGACAATAATGTTTCATGAAAAATCAATGTTTCGTACAAAGCACATTGCCTGATATTATATATGAAATAAGTTTTTTTGATAATGTAGAAAATCTATTGCACTAGGATTTGGTGTGATTGGTTTAATGATGGTTGCTTTTTATAGCGATGTACACATTATTTATTTCACACTGTGAAAGACAGATTTGAGTACATATGTTTCCATAATTAACATTCAGACATAATATCAAAAAGTAAACAAGAATTTAAGATTTGTCTAAATAACTTTAGTTTGTACTGTGTTATAGCACAGTCTCTTAGATCTATATTTATTATGAATAAATACTTTCATATGCATCAATTCTTGTCATTTATTAACATGCGATTGAAAACGTACATGGAAATACTTCTGTACACCATTTAGGTTGCCTATTGTTTGCCTTATGGGGTACTTAATCCTGTGTCATATCCTATTCTCAAATGATATTCTCTCCATCCTGCTATCAGGCACTTACAACATCCTACAAGAGGCCATGCGATGATAGTTGTCACTTGACAATATGTGTATTACAATGGTCTATCTCCATCAGTCTCTTTATATATATATATATATATATATATATATATATATATATATATATATATATGTATGTACGTGTGTGTGTGTCCTTATTTTTGGGGTACTTAATATCCAATTCTCAAATGGTATTCTCTCCATCCTGCTATCATACACTTACATCATCCTACAAGAGGCCATGTGATGAATAGTTGTCACTTGTCAATATGTATATTACACGGCATCTCTCTCTCTCTCTTTCTCTCTCTCTCTCTCTCTCTCTCTCTCTCTCTCTCTCTCTCCCTCTCTCTCTCTCTCTGTGTATATACAGTTCCTTTTTTTGTATTATGACTGGTTTTCAAAGAGCATAATTTGATCATGTCTCCAATCTGTATACTCTATAACCTAAACATAACCCAGTCATGCAGAACAATAAAGGCAATTAAAAGTTCTTCAACAATACCTAAAGTCTATTTGAATAGGTCATTATAGCTTAGGAAGAAAACCTGCCATTTTTGTTAAAATGTCTAACCCTGTGCAAAAGAGACTGTACAGAACCACCATTTACATACTGCCCAAGCCAGTGCAGTCATTATAGTATTGTGTAGTAGGGGAGATAACTCTAAAATGTGAATATTCTCCATCTTGTGATATCCATTTACATCATGACCATAACAGAGTAATTACTACAGTATTGTGTTCTAGTGGAGGTAAGTTAACAAACACACCCAAGTGCATACATGATCATATTCATCATTATTTAAAAATATAAAATCCTGAATGTTATGAAACAATAACATGATGCTAACATGTAATCTCACAAACTGTAACCAACTTTACTGATGAAATATGTGTAAATAGATGTATCTCAAGTATAGGAACATGTTTCACATATTAAACCTATTTTATGTTTAGAGTACATGGCCATACTTATAAGACCTATTCTATATTTAGACCACTTGGTCACATTTAGACTAACTGGCCACATTTATTAGACCTAGTATTTATTTATACCTTATGGCCACATCTATAAAACCAATTCTATACTTAGTCTACTTGTAATAATCAGAAAAACAGCCCTTAAATTTTATAGCAGTTTATGTTCCAATAACTTTTTCTATTCACCATGAAGACATAACAAAGATTTGTAATCTAAAACAATATAATAAACTTGTCTGTGAATAATTAAGACAAACAGCATAAATATTGCATCATAAACATGTGATACAAAACATACTTGGAAATACTTCTGTGCATCATTTAGGTTGCCTGTTGTTTGTTTTTGGAGTACATAATCCAATGTAATTTCCTATTCTCAAATGATATTCTCTCCATCCTGCTATCTGGCACTTACAACATCCTACAAGAGGCCATGTGATGAATGAATAGTTTTCACTTGACAATATGTATCTTACAATGGTCTCTCTCCCTCTCTCTGGGTCTCATTATATATATATATATATATATATATATATATATATATATATATATATATATATATATATATATATATATATATCTATATATATATATATATATATATATATATATATATATATATATATATATATATATATATATATATATATATATATATATATATGTATGTATATGCACATACACACACATATATGTGTGTGTGTGTGTCCTTGTCTGTATCATAACTGGTTTTCAAAGAGCATAGTTTGATCATGTCTCCGAGCTGTATACTCTATAGTGCAGTCATTATAGTATTGTGTTGTAGGGGAGGTAACTCTAAAATGTAATATTATCCATGTTGTGATATCCATTTACATTATGACCATAACAGAGTAGTTACTACAGTATTGTGTTCTAGGGGAGGTAAGTTAACAAATACACCCAACTGCATACATGATCAGATTCATCATTATTTAAAAATATAAAATCCTGAATCTTATGAAGCAATACCATGATGCTAACATGTAATCTCATAAACTGTAACCAACTTTACTGATGAAATATGTGTAAACAGATGTATCACATGTACAGGAACATGTTTCACTTATTAAACCTATTTTATGTTTAGAGCACATGGCCATACTTATAAGACCTATTCTATATTTAGACCACTTGGCCACATTTGTAATACCTATTCTATATTTGGGAACCTTGGCCACATTTGTAATACCTATTATATATTTGGGAACCTTGGCCACATTTGTAAGACCTATTCTATATTTATGCCACCTGGCCACATTTGTAGGCCTAATTTACTTGGCCACATTTTGATCCCTTGGCCATAGTTTAGAGCACTTAGCCACATTTGTAAGACCTATTCTATATTTGGGAACCTTGGCCACATTTGTAATACCTATTCTATATTTGGGAATCTTGGTCAAATTTGTAAGACCTATTCCATATTTGACCACTTGGCCACATTTGTAAGACCTATTCTATATTTGGGAACCTTGGCCACATTTGTAAGACCTATTCTATATTTATGCCACCTGGCCACATTTATAGACCTATTTTACATTGTGACCCCTTGGCCACATTTTTCACCCCTTGGCCACATTTATTAGACCTAGTCTATATTCATACCATATGGCCACATGTATAAAACCAATTCTATACTTAGTCCACTTGCAATAATCAGAAAAACAGTCCTTAAATTGTATAGCAATTTATGTTCGAATAAAATAAGGTGACCGTCATTTTTTCACCGTGAAGGCATAACAAAGATTTGTAATATAAAACAAAATATAATAAACTTGTATGTCAATAATTAAGACAAACAGCATAAATATTGCATCATACAGGATATGCTTTAAACAAAATATGTATTACATAACTAATAACAATACATACTGCATCATTTTGCATCATCAAATAGCATGTATATTTCATCATACAACAATATACACATTACATCATTGAAGCATAACACATATTATATCACCAAACAGTATATTGTTAAATAATCAAACAATATATAGATTACATCATCAACTAGTACACATGTTACATCATCAAACAGTATTCATGTTACATTATCAAACATTATACATGTTACATCATGAAACCGTTTATATATATTACAATATCAAATAGTATACATGTTAGTTTCATCATCACACATTATACATGTTACATCATGAAACCATTTATATATATTACAATATCAAATAGTATACATGTTACATCATGAAACTGTTGATATATATTACAATATCAAATAGTACACATGTTAGTTTCATCATCACACATTATACATATTACATCACCAAGCATTACACATGCTATATCATCTAACACTAGACATTCATTTATTGCATTCTCTAGAAATATTTTGTATTCTGTAATGTATTGTTATCAGAGTACAACTTAATTTTCATCATAAAATACAAAGAGTTGAACTTTGTATATTTTTTTCATGTCATACCTGCAAGAGCAGGCAAGCCAGTGAATGCTGCATTGACATGATGTTCAATCAACATCATACATTTCAACATTTGTCCCCATGGGAGACCCATAAAAGGTCTTTTTTTAATGGTTTAATAATGTTTTCACTACAGGAACTCATTTGTCTGGGTCAGAACAAACTTAGCTCCCTATAAACTCTGTCAGTGAACAACTTTCTTTCTATGTACATAACACTGTCATGTCTACAACCAAAATTAAAATGGAAAAACTGAGTACTAATGAAATTGCAGTAAAACAATTTCTGTTAGATGTGACAAGTGATGATGAAAATCTTGAAGAAAAAGACTTTTAAATGATACAGCCAAAACATTTCAATGTGACCAATGTAGGAAATTGATTTCTGAAGATGTTTTCATGGAAGAACAGGCAAATATCAACACAAAGAAAAAGCTGAACATGACTTGAAATTGCTCATGGCTTTTTTCAGAGTGAAGGGTAATAAAGATTCCCAGAGTGTATTCCACCATCAGATTTAAACCAGCACATTTCTCACTACATCTTATCTGTCACAATGTGATGAATTTGAACCATCATCACTTAGAGGTATGATATCATACAAGTCATATGGTGTTTCCATACAGGTATGATATCATACAAAGTCATATGGTGTTTCCATTCAAGTATGATATCATACAAATATGGTGTTTCCATAGAGGTATGATATCACACAAAGTCATATGGTGTTTCCATACAGGTATGATATCATACAAAGTCATATGGTGTTTCCATAGAGGTATGATATCATACAAAGTCAGATGGTGTTTCCATAGAGGTATGATATCATACAAAGTCGTATGGTGTTTCCATAGAGGTATGATATCATACAAAGTCATATGGTGTTTCCATACAGGTATGATATCATACAAAGTTGTATGGTGTTTCCACAGAGGTATGATATCATACAAAGTCGTATGGTGTTTCCATACAGGTATGATATCATACAAAGTCGTATGGTGTTTCCGTAATAAATGACATTAAATTTGACAAGAGTAGATCTGTTCTAAAAATGAAGCTGAAGGATCTAAAAAAGTTTGGAAAAGGCAACAAACTGAAGGCATCAGACCCAATTTCTGTCCAGGACCTACAGAAGATGTATGAGGCCAAGAATGTGGGTGCTGACAATCTGACTGCTCTTTTACATTAAATGTGGCTCATCTGTACCATGCACTTGGAATGTGGACATAAAAGGAAAGACAACCTGCAGTGGGTTGACATCACCCTGCAATTACATGACAGCAATCAGGAGCAAATTGTATATAATACTGAAAGACAGTAAAAATAACAAGAACCTGAGTGAATGAAAGTAATATAAGGAAATGAATGTTATGAATCCTTGCAAATATATTGAATAATGTTAAAATAATTAAACTTAGAATTTCCTTGAATAAATGCATGATGTAAAAAGAATGAATGTCATACATTTCTGGAAATTTGCATACTGTATTAAGTAAGCCTGTATGAAAAGTTTTACCTGCTAGAAAACAAAATTAAATTTTTTTTTCTCTTCTGTCACACTGATGAAACAAGAAGTGTCAAAACTCACTGCCAGTGCTGCACATTAAACACTATGCTGGTTATTGAGTTCCTGGTATACTTCAAATCAAATAGCAAAGTACCCCAATAAACTCAAGTTAGCAAGCATAAGTTTGGATCCTCTTGGATACATTCAAGAAATGGGTACAGACTCCATCTTATGGCTATCTTCATCAATCCACATCTTTTCTGCTCAACCTGTTAGCACAAACAAATGCAAGTAAAGATTTGCCAACTCTAATGTTATGAAGTGAGGTCTAATTTATCTTTCTTTTTTACCTAATGAATCATATTTAAACAGATCAACTGCTCTGGTGGCCTAAGTGTTCAGAGCATCTGCATCAGATATCTGCTGCATGATATCCCAGTGTTATACATTGTTATAGTCTGCCATAAAATAGACATCATATGATACACCTGAATTTTAAAATAACAAAAACACACACAGACTTAAACAGAGAAGACTACATAGGGAGATAAATTTGTTTGCTATTCAGAAGCTCTTATGAAACATTATCATTGTTATTTTTGGTCATCTACATTGTAATTTATATTCACATTAGCATAGTTTTGATCAATTATCAAGTATATTAGAATTTTCCAATTTGTATTGGTAATTGTAGTGATCAGGTCCATCAGCATCCCATAGACTATTCCATTTCTCTAAGTTTTAATGGTAATTGTAGCAATCTGGTCTGTAAACTTCCCATAGACTATTCCATTTCTCTGAAGTTGTATTGGCAATTGTAGCAATCTGATTTGAAAGCTAAACATAGACTACTCTGTTTTTATGAGATGTATTGGTTTGTTTGTTTGATTAGGATTTTAAACATAGCTTTAACAGTGTTTCAGTCATATTTCTATGATGTCTGCAATGAGGCAGTTTATAGTGATTCCTACCACTGAAGCATCATGCCACAGGCATGTAGCATAATGTCCCACCCTAATGCTGATGATCAAGCCAGGCAGCTGTTAGTACCATTTTTGTAAGTCTTTGTTATGACTTGGCCAAGGATCAAACCCACAACCTCCTGCTTCTGCGGCGGATGCTCTATTCACTAGGCCACCAGAGTGGTTAATTTTATTGGTAACTGTAGAAATCTGGTCTGTAAGCTTCCCATAGACTATTCCATTTTTCTGAGTTGTATTGGTAATTGTTGCAATCTGGTCTGTAAGCTTCCCATAGACTATTCAGTTTCTCTGAGTTCTATTGGCAGTTGTAACAATCTGGTATGTAAGCTTCCCATAGACTATTCAATTTTTCTGAGTTGTATTGGCAGTTGTAACAATCTGGTCTGTAAGCTTTCCATAGATATGATATTTTTGTGTATGATATTTTTAGATGGTCATTTATACCGATCCATAGTCTTTAATTATATATGACTTTTTTTTTTTTCTCTTCACTTTTATACAATTATGACTTACCTTCCAGAATTAAAGTTTCTTTTGTAAAAATAACCAATGTAACAATTAAAGCATTGATATAAAGAAAATTATAATTTTCTTCATTATTTTTACCTTTATCACCCCCTTTTGTTGATCAATTATTAGGTAGGTATATATATATATATATATATATATATATATATATAAAGACCTAAAAATATTTCCTACCTTACATATTTTTAGCATTTTTGGGGGGTTTTCAATTTCATGATGTTTGTTTTTGTTTTTTGATTTTTGTAGTCATATCATATATGTTGTAAAGCGCTTAGAACTTCTAAAGATTAGGTACTATACAAAGTCATTATTATTATTATTATTATTATTATTATTATTATTATTATATTTAATTTCTATTTAAGATTCTTTTGTGCATCCACTTTCATAAATATTTGCTACATTTCCAGAATATTTTAAGTTGAATATATTTCTCTCTTTGTTTCAGAATTACAATACAAATATACATCTTATATCCTTTGGCTATTTGTATTGCAATATATTTAGAATATTATTATTCAGATCTGGTTTTAGTTTTAGACATACTCATGTATAGTTATCGAATATGTAAAATCAAGGTTTTCCTTCATTTATTGTTGTATTATTATGAGTTTTGTGTTTCAGCATACACTCTATATAGCAAGAGACGAACGCTTAAATTCTTGAGAAAGAGCGAACAACTTTAATTCCGAATTGTTCTGTTATTCTAAGTTGATGCCACACAGTTTTTGTCATGTGATAGAACAAAATGTCGGATCATGGAGACAAGGTGAACATGGGCATACATCACAATTAATGTTACTGTATGTTCTCTACATATATTTCTTAGTACTGACCTTTTTTTCTTCCAGGAAAGACCTATTTTGAATATTTTCCTGTCTCTAGACAGCTAAAAGAATCAATGTGTGCCTTATGCATCAATAAAGTTCACTAGTACTGTAACAAATTAGCATACTTTTCATCACCCTTAACCATCTAGATTTTTAGATATTTACCTCTGTAGCATGCAAGTGGACATATATCACAATTAATTTTACTATATGTTGTCTAAATATATTTCTCAGTACTGATCTTTCAACTGTGTGACAATCAATACAAATCATATGTTAATCTAGAATACCTCCAAAGATGACTTCACGGTGAAGTTCTTGTCAAGGGTTCACAGGCATTTGTTAGAGCGGCTGCACTGTAAACAGAGCAGCATGTAAACAGAACACCGATTTCACTTCCGGATCATCACTAAGGCCATTTACGCACTGTGCACTGTCGTCAAAATACAAACAGACAACCACTCTCAGAGCTAGAATTCTCAAGATGAAACAATTACCTTTAAATCCCTACCCAAAATGCATCAATATAACTCTTCTATCACCACCAAAATGAGAGAGGAAAAAAATGTTCTAAAAATAGACCAGAACTACATTCATGGGTACTGAACTGAAGGTATTAATTGTGATGCGATTCCTGACAGGGTTAGACAATTTCACCTGAGTCAATGGATAAGACTTCCATCCATGATCAAATCAATATATCTTAAATACTTCTGCAAAGTTTTAAGGAATTTCATCCATGAATAAAACAGCTACAGACTTTTAGCTGACACCACTGTAACACAAAAACAAGCCAATTCCAAATGGCCGCATGTCAAAAATGCTCAAAACTTAAAGTTTAATTGTGAGTTTATTAATCAAAATAATCACTCCAAATAAACTGTAATTAGTTTTTAGTTCTAACCAATCTGGAAATTACTAGAAATTAAACTTAACTGTGAAACATTCTTATAAAATGTAATTTAAAAAATGATACATATTTTTATAAGAAAATTTAAATTGTAATGAAAATTTGAAACCAAAAGTTGACAAAGTTTGTTCTTTGGCAAAGACTGTCCATTCCTTTATTTTAAACATCAGTGTTTTTCCTTATTAGTTGTGAAGCAATAAAACCAGGGTCTGCCAATCAAATGTTACACCTGAAATCTTAAATCATCAAAATTAGGTAGCTAGGGTTGCTTAATATGTATATGACAATATTTACACTCACAAAGGGGAGGAACCCTTTATGTTAAGCTTCCAGTAAGATTTAAGAGTTGGTGCAGATCTCTAAAACTAGCAAGTTTGCCTTTTCCTAGTTATAAAACTGAGTGAAAGAGGATAATTCTTGTAATTTACATGCAGTTATTGTAAGTGAAACAATTAAGGGGTACAAAAAGAGGAATACAATTTTTTTTAAACCTGAAAATGTTCCACATAACAAAGGAATCGGATATGTAACTGATGATACTCTACTAATTTCCAGTGCTGCATCAGTTCCAGTGACCAGAAGAATGGAAGCAGACAAGTTCTGTCTCATAGCAGTTTCAAATCTGAAAAATGGGGGTCTTCAGTCAGCTCAGGTTCCAGACTGTAATGCCAAACCAGGGTCTGCAAGAATTATAAAACCAACATCCAAATCAAAACTGGACCTGAAAAAGATAGAATTAAATGAGCATGATGGGACATGTATCATATGCATGAAAGAAAATGTTGAAATGTGGAATGATATCATTTATCGCCATGGTAATGAGTTCGACATATGTGACAGACCAGAGTTCCAAATTGCTAATGAAAGAAAATGGGGACTTGCTTGGAAGCAGACTATGATGTGTAAAAACTGCAGTTATAAGTCACCAGACTATAAGTTGTATGAGGAGATAAAAACAGATAAGCCTGGGCCAAATCCTGCTGCTGTTAATTAGATGTTTCAAGTTGGATTTCAAGATACCCCTATGGGTAACACTACAGCTAGATACTTGCTTGCAGCCACTGACATTCCACCACCTAGCACATCATCTAAGCAAAGAGCATCCAACATTGTAGGCAAAGCAACTACTGAGCTCAATGAAATTGATATGACAAACAAACTGAAACTAGTCAGAGAGGTTAATGCCATGCATGGTGTTCAGCATGCTGAACAAATAAATGTTGCTTTTGATGCAAGATACAATGCCTTTAGCTTTGGACATTAAAAGAAACCTGGCCAAAGTTCATCACAAGCTGTTGGAATTGCCTGTGAAACTGTTACAGAGAAGCAGTACATTGTTAGGTCTACAGTAGAAAACAAGCTCTGCTGGACTGGAACATGGCTGAAGGGGAAAGGTTTTGATGTGCAATGTCCAGTAGGTCATGTTGACTGCATATCAAATCTGTCACCAGTTGCACCGCATTCAGAGTATGAGATGGCAAGATAAATTGGAAACAAATTGCAAGATATTCTGATTAAACATATTACAATAGATGGGTGCTTCTTGTTTCCAAGCTGCTTACAACATTCTTCATCAAAAGTGGGAAGTAGAAAGACTGTCAGACCCCATCCATTTGGGTCGTTTACAGTTCAAATGGTGCAACTCTGCAGTATTTAGTGAAGAAATGTTTCCAGGAATAATAACAAGAGAAGGAAAAAGGCTCAAAGAAAAAATTATCAGCCAAGATATTAAAGCACGCTGCAGTTTGATCTAAAAGAAATTGATAGAGGACAACAAAGGTGATGTTATAAAAATTAAAGGTCATTTTCCCAAAGTACTGGATGCCACTCTGCGCTGTTATTCAGGGGACTGCTCAAAATGCCGGCATTATTCCAAGGTTTGTGGGGAAGGAAGAACTAACAACTGGTGGATGCAATCAGCATACCTAGGCCCTTATCAAGTGACTCATCTTAACATGACAGAAAATGATAAGAATATCCTGTTAGAAGTTCTCAAAATGAAACTCCTGTAATGCTGTACAACGACTGCAAGTGAACACAAACACAAATAAATGTGAGGCTATGAACAGATCAATCAGTGTTTCATTGCCACAAAATGTGAACTATTCCAGAAACTTTGAGGCAAGAGTGCATTCAACAATACACAGACACAATATTAGCTTGGGATCATCACTGAAAACAAAAGTGATACCCTTTGGAAGTCATTTCATCAAGGAATTTGAGATCACTGAATACAATGGATAAACGCTGCACTTACCATCAATTGTATCAAAAGCATCCACAAACCAGGCGACAACTTCTAGCAAGATGAGGAAATAGGATACACGCTCATCTGAGGTACAGAACTCAGCAAGGCAATAGAAAGTCTGTCTACTGCAAAGGACTTCTAGACACCAAGGATGATCACTCCTATGCACAGGTTTAGCCAATGGACACTGCAGAGAGAAAAATTGTTTTAATTCCATGTGCAAATTGAATGTTGTTAAAAGACACAAAAAAGAACACATGGTACAAAAGGGAAAACTGTAGTGGGGAAATCCGTAGGTAACACAACGCATCGTATGTGCAGTTGTGTTACTTACTACCACCTGATGAGGCCTATGGAGGGGTCGAAACAGTTTTTTCTGAATATGAAGACACAAATGAAGACACAGATAAAGAAATTAACAGCAAAATAAATAAATCTTTTGCAAAATTCTAACATAAACTATAAATAACATAGCCTGACTTACTAGCTGAATGAATAAATGAAAGAATATAAAACAGCATTTTTATACCAGTATGAATGACCTACTAAAATAAAGACTACACTGTCTTTTCTCCTCCTTACTCAATACATCCATCCATCCTTCGATGCCAGACATAATTCAACATGGATGTGGGTGGGTGTATAGGATATATCATGATACCTGTATTATTCATTGTTATAATTTCAACTTCATCATGCAGTATAGAAAGTCACCATGGCCAATGCAATACCTATAACCATTGCAGCACTGCCTATTATTGTTAATACAATGAGATTCTAGCTTTTGATGATCTGTATTCACACACAAACTATTATGGCATAAATGGGATGCATCAAGCTCCTTTTGAATAGTCAGATTTCTCAACTTGACCGTTAATACCAGTCTGTGGACATGCTTTTTCTTCCATTTGTTTGTCTCATGGTCCCTGTATGACAATAAGCCATATAATCTATTGGAAGTTAAATTTCCTGTCCATATTATACAATGACTATTATGTGATTGCACATAATTTAAAGACATTTTAGCTGACAGGTTTTCCCAAAAAATCCTCCATTGCTACTTGTATATGGTGTAGGAAATGTAGGAAAACATATTATTATTAATATATTTTTTAAACCAATTTATTGTTATTACTATTATTAATATTATGGGTATTATTTATATTGTTATTTTTGTTATTATTATTATTATTGTATTTTTTCACATTATTATTATTATTAGTATTATTGTATTTCTGCACAAACATTATTATTATTATTATTATTATTATTATTATTATTATTATTATTATTATTATTGTATTTTTTCACAAACATTATTATCATTATTATTATTATTATTATTATTATTATTATTATTATTATTATTATTATTATTATTAATTTTTTTTTATTTCAGTTTCCAGATTAAAGTAAGATATGTAAATGTTAGACACAGTTTGAAAAATTGGCAATGACTGACTTTGTACAAATGGAGGGTGGAGTATTCAAGACTGGAGATAACCAATTACAGGAGGAATGTGGTCAGTGCTTTCATAATAAAACAGGTATGGTAAAATATGGCAACTCATAGAAAAAAATTCTGTCTCTCTCTTCCCCAAAGCACCTGCTCATCTTTTTCCACTATCTCACTGGTGGGTGATTCTGGCATAATATTGCAATTCTTGTGTTTTGTTAGTTTTCTCAGTGACATGGCCTTACAGGTGAGGATGGTGGTGTTTGTGATATTTATTGCAGTTGTGAAAACAATAGGGTAGACAGTCATTAATTTGTAATTAATTTGTTGTCTCCCCCATAATACCTGTTCCAGTGAGATATTGAAAAGAAACATTGTGTTTATATTGTTAGTACATGTAAGATCAAGCTTAGGGTCACTAGATTAGGGACCATGCACTTTCAGATGCTAAATATTTTAAACATTAAATTTAAATAAAAATCAAATGTTGATGCATTCATGTCATTGGAATATATCTTTAATTTAATGTACTGCATTGGAGATTCATGGTTTTCAGGTACATGTATTTTATTTCCATATACTGTAAATTCATACTATATTACTTAATATGTAATAATATTGCTGTACGCAAGAGCGATAGTTGTTTCCTGGTTGCAGTGTCTTAAATAAAATCCACCCATTACTAACTAGAAACCATTCATGCCAATGTTATTACATATACTTAATATCATGAAATCAGATATTGGGGACTTTTTATAACTATAGACTATTCATGCCAGTTTTAACTAACTAACTGTAGACCATTCATTTCTCATTTATATTAGTAGATAAAATGTTAGCATTTATTTGGTGTAAATATATGCATATTTATTTTTTAATTGCATTCATTGGCTTATAATCAGTAACATTTGCTAACCAAGGTTTCAGTGTGAGCTCTATCTACAATTTAACTTGACAGATAGAACACATATATCAGTGCTTTGTCATAGCAATATCTATTGGATGTCATGACTTGTCTCCCTTAGTATGTAATGGCAACTAATGGAAACATAACAATCAGGTACAGAATGGGAATGGAATATACCCTACTGGTTGTAAAAGGTACAAAATGGGATCTGCCCCAAATTCAAATTCAACTTACATGTCTATTTAAAATTAATTGCTACATTAAAACTGTCATCAAATTCACATTAAAAGTAACTGTTACTTGTAATATATTTTTGTATAAATCAGCTTTTCCATGTATAGAAATCAAATCTCAATATTCAGTATAGTTTCTGCTCTACTGTTTGGGTCTATGACACCATTGGCTTCAAAATACTGTCTTAAATATTGTATGCATGTAATCTTATGCCATATGGGGCATACTATGTATTTATCATTTACAGCTTTTGGATGGACAGCTTTTTCCAGGGGTATGGGGTGGGGGGCTAGGATTTGTACAAGGGCAACCATTGTTTACAGACTGCCAACACTCCCCCCCTCCATAAGATACCTCACTAACACATTCCCATTTTATCATCTTTAAGTATTATTTATACATAAGGGAAACTCACTTGTTATTGAATACAATTTCATGGCTTCCGTGGATGTTATAGTATTTTTAGAGGTGTGTATGTCTATATATATATATATATATATATATATATATATATATATATATATATATATATATATATATATTACTTTACCTTTTTATGTATGATGCAGTAGAAATCCAAAAGAAGACTATCTGCATTAGAAAGGAAAGAGTAACGGAGTTCTGGAAAGACAGCAAAATTATGGAAGGTGCTGGAGAACAGCTGCATGAGTTAAGATGAGGATGGGTCAGATGGTGAGCATCCTTCATGGGAAAACAGAGAGAAGAAGATATTGGGCCAAAAATGCATGAACATAGGTTCAACATGATGCAAAAGACTCATGTTAAAAAGGACCAGAAGCATCAAAAAGGTCAAAGATGCTCCTGATCTCCCGGAAGAATGAAGTAAAAAATAACCAAAAGCATTCAGGGTGATCACAAAGACATTGCCAAACAAAGGTCTGCTGAACATTGTGGGGTGGGAGATTTTCCCTCAAAGAATTATGCTGTACATTAACAAGTGCATGATAAAAATGAACTTAACTTGAACATTATGCACTCATGATTACTTGTGTATTTTTATTTATGTGACTAAGTTTTAGCTCACAAATGTTTTGCTTGCTTATTTTTGAATTTGCCTAAAAAAATTATTTGTATGACTGTTGCACTTTGTTATCTATATATATATATCTGACTCAAATAACCATTTATTTATTGGATTAGTGTAAAACTATGTATGTAAAGTTGTGATCATCAGAATATATGATTGATTATTGTATTCACCCAATCTATACAAGAGTTGTCTTTCTTTATTCAATAGACATTTCCATCATGAGGTAGGGGCCATTTATATGGTTTAAATCAGAGCTAGAGTTGGCGTTACATAACTGTCTGGTTTAAAAGTAGATCATCATAGGCAAATGTAAATTAACTAGATCTTATGAAGTAATATTGTTAGTTTGTACTTGAGTTGGATAATTACATAGGCAAATGTAAATTAACTAGATCTTTTGAAGTAATGTTGTTAGTTTGTACTTGAGTTGGATAATTACATAGGTAAATATAAATTAACTAGATCTTATGAAGTAATATTGTTAGTTTGTACTTGAGTTGGATAATTACATAGGCAAATGTAAATTAACTAGATCTTATAAAGTAATATTGTTAGTTTGTACTTGAGTTGGATAATTACTTAGGCAAATGTAAATTAACTAGATCTTATAAAGTAATATTGTTAGTTTGTACTTGAGTTGGATAATTACATAGGCAAATGTAAATTAACTAGATCTTATGAAGTAATATTGTTAGTTTATACTTAAGTTGGATAATTACATAGGCAAATGTAAATTAACTACATCTTACGAAGCAATATTGTTAGTTTGAACTTGAGTTGGATCAACTTCGGAAGAAAGCAGTCAGTCGCAAATCATGTCAGGGCCATTTATATGGTTTAAATCAGAGTTAGAGTTGCTGTTACATAACTGTCTGGTTTAAAAGTAGATCATCATAGGAGAAAACCAAGTTTCATGTCAGAAATGTGGTTTCAGATTTGAAACAAAATCTATTTATAAAAGCAACATTGCTCTGCACTTATTATCAAGTGATCATAAGCTGGCAATAGAGCTTGCTACTTGGTATGCCAAATCAAGGTATATTACCTCCCCTTTTACTGTAATTAAGTACTTGCAATGTTTGTTTTCTTTCTATGTTTTACTCAAAAATTTATGTCTTTTATTCAGCTTTATATTGCAAAGTAAAGCTTTTAACACTGTTTGTAGTGGAAAGTTGCCACAATAATTATGTTGAGTATTTCTCTGAACTTTGTATGAGTTTTTGGTAAATGTATGTATAGATGTATGTATTAGACAACTTTAATATGCAATTCAATTCTATTAAATTTACCAAGTAGCTTACATATTTATCCATCTCCATCTTACTTCTTAGCTTGGGCCGCAGCAGTTTGTCAGCAGGCTGTCCTTCTCCAACATCAATGTCAGTATTGTAGTAACTTTTGGAGAGCTTATCCAATTTTGTGTCTTGTTGTATTTATGTAACAGACTTCAACAGGCTATTTCTTTTGCACTGATACACATTGTTTCCCCTTGTTGTGGGTAACATTACCAGCTTGAAGAAACTGCTAGTCTATTCTTTTCTGCCTAACAATTCCCAATAGTTTGATCCTAAAAAGCAGCACTCAGTTATTTATTCTTGTGTATAATAAATCTTATATAACTTGTAATTGGCTCTTATACTGTTTTGTTAAAATTTGGAGGTGAAGAATCACATGTGTTGATAGTTTAAATAATTTTGGAATGTCAGCATCTCTTGTTGCTTCATGGATATGTGTATTTGTCTTAGTAACAGAAGGGCAATGGTGTCTTATCATTTTGACCTTTCATGTGGCACACTTATGTGTTTGGTTTGATTGATATGAATAGGGATGCACTGCATCTTATTTTTGTAGAAAAGAAATGCAGTTTTGAAATTTAAAACATTTAAAACAGGTATTATAGCCAGTCAGAGATGAAAAAACAAGGCATCATGTAATTTGATACCTTGTGATGTCATACATATTAATGTCAGCATGTTTGTGTTTCTTCTGTGTAGCATACATGCCATAGAAAGATAATATGAAGTTATAAATGCAGAAAAAAATTATTTTAATATGCTGTGGTGTCATATAAAATGCCATTACACTATTATCCTTGCACAATCATGACTAATTCTTTCTTAATAATTATGCTCTAATATCAGTGAGTAAAAGAATTAAATCTGCTTATAGTACACGGTACTAATTATATGGAAGAAATGTGAACAAGTCTAGAAATGGGTAAACATATAGAGTATATATGGGTTTGGTGGTCCATAATTAGTTAATAATGATAAGAAAAATTTTAGTAAAAATATCTTTTGAGAGCTTATCCTGTCTGCAATTTAAAAAAGATATGGCACCCATAAATTTTAAGTTATTGAATTTTGAATATGATGGTGTATCCATATGTTTATTATGGGAGTTGAATTAGTACAGTGACTGCTATATGGTGTATCCATATGTTTATTATGGGAGTTGAATTAGTACAGTGACTGCTATATGATGTATCCATATGTTTATTATGGGAGTTGAATTAGTACAGTGACTACTATATGGTGTATCCATATGTTTATTATGGGAGTTGAATTAGTACAGTGACTGCTATATGATGTATCCATATGTTTATTATGGGAGTTGAATTAGTACAATGACTGCTATATGGTGTATCCATATGTTTATTATGGGAGTTGAATTAGTACAGTGACTGCTATATGGTGTATCCATATGTTTATTATGGGAGTTGAATTAGTACAGTGACTGCTATATGGTGTATCCATATGTTTATTATGGGAGTTGAATTAGTACAATGACTGCTATATGGTGTATCCATATGTTTGTTATGGGAGTTGAATTAGTACAGTGACTGCTATATGGTGTATCCATATGTTTGTTATGGGAGTTGAATTAGTACAGTGACTGCTATATGATGTATCCATATGTTTAGTATGATGGAGTTGAATTAGTACAGTGACTGCTATATGGTATATCCATATGTTTATTATGGGTGTTGAATTAGTACAGTGACTGCTATATGGTGTATCCATATGTTTGTTATGGGAGTTGAATTAGTACAGTGACTGCTATATGGTGTATCCATATGTTTGTTATGGGAGTTGAATTAGTACAGTGACTGCTATATGGTGTATCCATATGTTTATTATGATGGAGTTGAATTAGTACAGTGACTGCTACATGGTGTATCCATATGTTTATTATGGGAGTTGAATTAGTACAGTGACTGCTATATGGTATATCCATATGTTTGTTATGGGAGTTGAATTAGTACAATGACTGGTATATGGTGTATCCATATATTTATTAGGGAGTTGAATTAGTACAGTGACTGCTATATGGTATATCCATATATTTGTTATGGGAGTTGAATTAGTACAGTGACTGCTATATGGTGTATCCATATGTTTATTTTGATGGAGTTGAATTAGTACAGTGACTGCTATATGGTGTATCCATATGTTTATTATGGGAGTTGAATTACTTCAGTGACTGCTATATGGTATATCCATATGTTTGTTATGATGGAGTTGAATTAGTACAGTGACTGCTATATTGTATATCCATATGTTTGTTATGATGGAGTTGAATTAGTACAGTGACTGCTATATGGTGTATCCATATGTTTATTATGGGAGTTGAGTTAGTACAGTGACTCCTATATGGTGTATCCATATGTTTATTATGATGGAGTTGAATTAGTACAGTGACTGCTGTATGGTATATCCATATGTTTATTATGGGAGTTGAATTACTTCAGTGACTGCTATATGGTATATCCATATGTTTGTTATGATGGAGTTGAATTAGTACAGTGACTGCTATATTGTATATCCATATGTTTGTTATGGGAGTTGAATTAGTACAGTGACTGCTATATGGTGTATCCATATGTTTATTATGATGGAGTTGAATTAGTAGAGTGACTGCTGTATGGTGTATCCATATGTTTATTATGGGAGTTGAATTAGTACAGTGACTGCTATATGGTGTACCCATATGTTTATTCTGATGGAGGTGAATTAGTACAGTGACTGCTATATGGTGTATCCATATGTTTATTATGATGGAGGTGAATTAGTGCATTGACTTCTATATGGTATATCCATATGTTTATTATGGGAGTTGAATTAGTACAGTGACTGCTATATGGTGTATCCATATGTTTATTATGATGGAGTTGAATTAGTACAGTGACTGCTATATGGTGTATCCATATGTTTATGGGAGTTGAATTAGTACAGTGACTGCTATATGGTGTATCCATATGTTTATTATGGGAGTTGAATTAGTACAGTGACTGCTATATGGTGTATCCATATGTTTATTATGGGAGTTGAATTAGTACAATGACTGCTATATGGTGTATCCATATGTTTGTTATGGGAGTTGAATTAGTACAGTGACTGCTATATTGTATATCCATATGTTTATTATGGGTGTTGAATTAGTACAGTTATTGCTATATGGTGTATATAAGAAGAGACATAAGTAATCAATTTCATTTCATCTTTGGAGACATTCACACTTATTTTCTTCCTGTTGTAAATCTGAAGACATGTTTTATGATGTACTTACATATTAATGAGGGTAAAAATATTGGGAGTGGGTGGATTAGAAGTTATAACAAATCTATAAAACAGTTTCAGTGATATCACTATGATGTCTGCAGTGTAGCAGTTTATAAGTGTCTTACTCTGGGACATCATGCTGCAGACATGTAGCATCATATACCACCTAGTAACATTATCCTGACACCAGGCTGACCAGTCCTAACACTAATGTCTTAACGCATAGCACATAGTGAAGCAGCTGTTAATTCCATTTGTTTAAGTCTTAGAGATGACTTGGTTGGGATTCGAACCCATGACTTCCTGCATCCGTAACTGATACTCTAACCACTAGGCCACCAGAGTGGTCCCATTTGTTTGGAGTGTTAAATCAAAATAGAAAGTGCTTATTGTTTTGGACTGTAATAGTTTAGAACTGCTATAAAATATAGAAAGGAATTCTTGATCAGTGACACAGATTTTTTGAGAACCAGTACATTTCTGGCTTTGAAATTCATAACAAACTTTTTATTTATCTAGGACTTCCATAGACCTTTATAAGGACTAGTTTGAATTTAATACTTTAAGCTGTTCTCATATTTGTATTTATAACTTTGATAATTATATTCTTTATTGAGTTTTCTTGGCATTTTTTATGTTACTTAGTTCGTGACCATAAAGTTGTATCACCCAGGTTCAACGAGTTGAAACGTATTGAGTGTAATGTGACACATTACTGCAAGATATATTCTGATGCATGAAAATTGGATTTGCTTGTTTTTAAAGTTATAGTTAAAATTTTAATTTTATTGTCAGTAAAGACTATTAAAAGATAATACTTCCTGCAACTTTCATTGGTTTAACTATTTACTACTTTAAAGGTAAAGAGCAGCATGTGCTAATTAATATAAACTTGTAATGTAAAATTTTAATCAGATTTGATGGCGTAAATGCAGCCTTTTTCTAACTTTTACAAAAATGTAAATTAATTGAATTATTTGAAGGATCTCCTGCCTCCTTAAAACCTTAAAGATCTAATTTCATTTACTATTTGTTTTTCAGTAACATTGGCCATTTGTTTTCATTTCATTTGTAAATATCATCTTTACAACATTTAACTTTCTATAAAAGTTCATATTAAATTCAAGTAAAGGTGTGTGTGATTTGAATTAATACCATAGCTTTAGTCATATCACTATGACGTAAGCAGTTTGGCCATTTTCTAGTGATGTCTAGCTCTGAAGCATCATGCCTCGAACATGTAGCATGATGTCCCACCCAGTCACATTATGCGGACAGTCTGAACACTAACCTCTTAATGCTGAGCACCTGGCAAGGCAGTTATTAGTACCATTTCTGTATAAGTCTTTATTATGACTTTACCTGTTCTGGTTTGAACCCTTTACTTCCTGCATCTGAGGTGGATCCTCTAGCCATAGGCCACCATAGTGGTTCAAGCAAAGGTCAAGTGAAATCTTTTTCATCTTACAAGTGCTAGTAAAGATATTTTTTTTAAAGTAGTGTTTTTTGGAAAATATTTGGCTTGGATTTGATCTATAGTTTGTATTGGTGTTTTAAATAGATTGGGTGTGAATGCGAACAATAACCCCCACAATCACTTTGTGAAGATATGACAGTTGGATCATACTATGCCAGTCTTGGAGTGTTTGGTAAAACCGGGTCATTTAAAATTTTAGTGACACATCCTGCTTCACTGGTTTTGTAATTACCAGATACAAATAATGCTGCCTTCTCAATTCCATTAATATCCTTGGTGTAGTAGGGATCCCCAATGACACAACCATACTCCAACACAGAGCTGACTACTGCTGGATTGGCCATTGGTCTACATTTCGTTGGATAGTGTCTGAGGTTGCTTTGGAAAAAATGACAGTGAAGAGTCTGGTTTACTGGTCGCTTTGATGTTGAGAGATTCTTACTTGACGTCTTCACTGACGTATTGTAATAGGTGATTATATTAGGTGTAGAGGTGAACTCTTCACTGACGTATTGTAATATGTGATTATATTAGGTGTTGAGGTGAGCTGATTTTGTTGTTTTACTGGTCAGACTCATGAGATTTGGTGACATTAAAAATCAACCCAATCAAACACACATTTTTGAGAACTAAGATCATTATGTAGCATATGGTGGTCAATTTGGTTTTGGATTGTAATATCGTTCTGTATTATATGGTGGTCAATTTGGTTTTGGATTGTAATATCATTCTGTAGCATATGGTGGTCAATTTGGTTTTGGATTGTAATATCATTCTACATGTATAACATATGGTGGTCAATTTGGTTTTGGATTTTAATATCATTATGTAGCATATGGTGGTCAATTTGGTTTTGGAATGTAATATCATTCTGTAGCATATGGTGGTCAATTTGGTTTTGGATTTTAATATCATTATGTAGCATATGGTGGTCAATTTGGTTTTGGATTGTAATATCATTCTATAACATATACTGGTCAATTTGGTTTTGGATTGTAATATCATTCTGTAGCATATGGTGGTCAATTTGGTTTTAGATTGTAATATCATTCTATAACATATAGTGGTCAATTTGGTTTTGGATTGTAATATCATTCTGTAGCATATGGTGGTCAATTTGGTTTTGGAATGTAATATCATTCTGTAGCATATGGTGGTCAATTTGGTTTTGGATTGTAATATCTTTCTATAGCATATAGTGGTCAATTTGGTTTTGGATTGTAATATCATTCTATAACATATGGTGGTCAATTTGGTTTTGGATTGTAATATCATTATGTAGCATATGGTGGTCAATTAGGTTTTGGATTGTAATATTCTGTAGCATATGGTGGTCAATTTGGTTTTGGATTGTAATATCATTATGTAGCATATGGTGGTCAATTTGGTTTTGGATTGTAATATCATTCTGTATCATATGGTGGTCAATTTTGGTTTTGGATTGTAATATCGTTCTGTAGCATATGGTGGTCAGTTTGTTTTTGGATTTTAATATCATTATGTAGCATATAGTGGTCAATTTGGTTTTGGATTGTAATATCGTTCTGTAGCATATGGTGGTCAATTTGGTTTTGGATTGTAATATCATTCTGTATCATATGGTGGTCAATTTTGGTTTTGGATTGTAATATCGTTCTGTAGCATATGGTGGTCAGTTTGTTTTTGGATTTTAATATCATTATGTAGCATATAGTGGTCAATTTGGTTTTGGATTGAAAATATCATTATGTAGCATATGGTGGTCAATTTGGTTTTGGATTGTAATATCATTCTGTATCATATGGTGGTCAATTTTGGTTTTGGATTGTAATATCGTTCTGTAGCATATGGTGGTCAGTTTGTTTTTGGATTGTAATATCATTATGTAGCATATGGTGGTCAATTTGGTTTTGGATTGTAATATCGTTCTGTAGCATATGGTGGTCAATTTGGTTTTGGATTGTAATATCATTCTGTAGCATATGGTGGTCAATTTGGTTTTGGATTATAATATCGTTCTGTAGCATATGGTGGTCAATTTGGTTTTGGATTGTAATATCGTTCTGTAGCATATGGTGGTCAATTTGGTTTTGGATTATAATATCGTTCTGTAGCATATGGTGGTCAATTTGCTTTTGGATTGTAATATCGTTCTGTAGCATATGGTGGTCAATTTGGTTTTGGATTGTAATATCGTTCTGTAGCATATGGTGGTCAATTTGGTTTTGGATTATAATATTATTCTGTAGCATATGGTGGTCAATTTGGTTTTGGATTGTAATATTGTTCTGTAGCATATGGTGGTCAGTTTGTTTTTGGATTGTAATATAATTCTGTAACATATGGCGGTCAATTTGGTTTTGGATTGTCCTGTAAAGGAGACAGTCAACTGTAAGCAACTTAATGTGAGATTTCACACAGTGTGGAATATCAACTATGTGGCTTGAGATGATTCAGCATCTAACAGAACTTGCATATGCTGCTTTGTCAAAAAAATCTCTAGCCAGCATGACAGTGGCACAGTGAATCACCTGCATTACAGTGATTCAATATGTTTCAAAATTGAATACTGGTAGCAATTCAGAATGCAACACTGTACATATACATTTGAAAAATCTATTATAACCATATCAGTTTGTAGTTGTTTTTCATTGGCTTGAGGTTGGTCACACATTATTCTAAAAAGCTGCATTTCAAAGGAGTATCCCAATCTCATGCCATGGTTTAATTTAGCCCAAGGTTTTTTTCTCGAGGTGGTTTAGTAGAGGTTTACAAATATATGCTTGACACATTTGCATTAGGCAGATAAATGTGAAAACTAGTCGATAATTTTCTGCAATATCCAAGTCTTTATTTTTTAACACTACTGCTACATTTACTTTTAGCCAGTCAGTTGGTAAACTTAAAAAGTCAACCAATAATTGGAAGAGAGCTCAATGCCCAAGAACATGTTGGTGGGCACAGCTTTGATAGGACTAAGCTGGTAATATGTGGTCCACCTGTTTCAGAAGACTTTATATTTGACAACAATTTTCCAATACATTTGTTGCTGTTTGAAGCCATGGTACAATTAGGTTTTATTTGGATCTTCTTGTGTATCCAAGTCTGTGCAACTCTCTAGATTTTACCAAGGGAGTTTTCATATCTACCTTCTTAAAATTACAGTGGACAGCAGTCAAGTACCTATTTATTAAACATGAAAGATGGAAATTGAATAAAATAATAAAATGCATTAAATTGTACTTAGAAATGTCAAGTTCTGTGGAATTTCAGTTATTCCAACTAGAGTAAAATTGAATTTGTTAAACCTTGATAATCATATTTATAATTCAAATTAAAATACTTCCTCTTCATCCAATATTTCAATTTATATTGTACACATATTTGGATCCCTTGCAAAAGTTATGATGTTAAACAAATTTCTGGATTTAGGTACGATTTATTTTTACTTGTGCTATATCTTCCTTATATCTATTGTAAGGGTTTGCTGTTATTTAGGTTGGGGTGGGGTGCTGTTTTAAATTATTACAGAAGACCCACTCTGGCTCATTTTTGTCAGAAATTGAAGTAGTGATAGAGAGATGCAAAGCTCCGAGCCCCCACTCAGCGATGCCAACAGTTAAATTAATGAATACAAAAAAATTTGAAATTCAAATAACCAGCAATTTAATATCATTCAATAATTTCAGTCATTTCTCAAATAAAATTCAGATTTAAAACCCTATCACTCGTATTTCACTTGACCAAGTGATGGTCTATTTCATCATCTGACTTATTGTGATAGATTTTCCTTCTGTCCTGTGTTCCTACTCATCTGAATTATCTTTATCTGGACTGGTAAAAGTTAAAGTAATAACATCATTGTGATGACTTTTAACTACTCAAAGTAATATCAAATTATTGTTTTGTCTTTTAAATACTTAAATTAATAACAAATCATTGTCATGACTTTTACTGCCTAAAGTAATAACAAATCATTGTCATGACTTTTTACTGCATAAAGTAAGAACAAATCATTGTGATGACTTTTTACTGCTCAAAGTAAGAACAAATCATTGTGATGACTTTTAACTGCTTAAAGTAAGAACAAATTATTGTGATGATTGTATATGACTTAAAGTAATAACAAATCATGGTGATGACTTTTAACTACTCAGAGTAATATCAAATTATTGTGTTGACTTTTAAATACTTAAATTAATAACAAATCATTGTCATGACTTTTACTGCCTAAAGTAATAACAAATCATTGTCATGACTTTTTACTGCATAAAGTAAGAACAAATCATTGTGATGACTTTTTACTGCATAAAGTAAGAACAAATCATTGTGATGACATTTTGCTGCTCAAAGTAAGAACAAATCATTGTGATGACTTTTAACTGCTTAAAGTAAGAACAAATTATTGTGATGATTTTATATGACTTAAAGTAATAACAAATCATGGTGATTACTTTTAACTACTCAGATTAATATCAAATTATTGTGTTGACTTTTAAATACTTAAATTAATAACAAATCATTGTCATGACTTTTACTGCCTAAAGTAATAACAAATCATTGTCATGACTTTTTACTGCATAAAATAAGAACAAATCATTGTGATGACTTTTTACTGCTCAAAGTAAGAACAAATCATTGTGATGACTTTTAACTGCTTAAAGTAAGAACAAATTATTGTGATGATTTTATATGAATTAAAGTAATAACAAATCATGGTGATGACTTTTAACTGCTCAAAGTAATATCAAATTATTGTGCTGACTTTTAAATACTTAAATTAATAACAAATCATTGTGATGACATTTTACTGTTTAAAGTAATAACAAATCATTGTGATGACTTTTTACTACTTAAAGTAATAACAAAATTGTTGCTGCTTAAGTAATAGCAAATCATTTTGAACAGCTTCCGATTTCACTTGAGCTTTTCCATTTACTCAAATCAGGCCTCTGCTGTGGGCTAAAATCTCTTAACCCAAAGTAGAAAAGGCATATAGTGATACTCTTGGAAGTGTTTTGATCAATAAATGGTCTATCACTATTCAATAGCTTGACTGTATGTTGAAGGGGCTAGGCAGGTTTTAAATTAGCCAAAATTTGGCTAATTCCTACAAAGTTGTTCTTCACACTCTTAGGTAAGAACCAAATTTTGGAAAAATTAGCCAAAATTTGGCTAGTGTCTTTTAGTATAACCCCCATGTATGGCTGCAAAAGATCAAACTCTAGGTATCTATGATTAGCCAAATTTGGCTAACTGCAATGTTGTCCCTTTTCATAATGTATGGTATGACCTTTAGGCAGAAACCAAATCTTGGATAAATGTATCCTTAGCCAAAATTTGGCTAAGGATTCCTGTTGCCATGCTCAGTGAGGCTGGTGCACAGCTAATGTTCTTTTAACAAAATTTGGCTAGTGTCAGCAACAGCTTTTAAAAACAGCTGCATGTATGGCTGTTAGAATTTAAAAGCTCTATAATTAGCCATATTTGGCCATCCTCAGTTTTTCATTCCATACTATTGTGTAAATTTAGGCTTATAATATTGCTGGCCATTGCATGCAATGTTTTCTTTTGTATAACCTACAGTAATAACTATTAGAAATCCAAATTTGGCTACATGCATGGCTAAATTACTCATAAGGAGTACATGCAGTATTGGCTAAATATGTGCTTGAACAAAGTGCTTGACTCCTAATGTTGTATTCAATTTTAATATGTACATGTATATACTTTAGCATAGAACTTACTGTGTAACATTCAAATTTAATGAATGGGAGAATACCAAACCATCCCAGTGATTCAAATATTGTTAGTATTTTTATATAAATTCATTAGGTTGATTATCTATTTTTCCTCTATCCACCAACATTCCATTCTAATGTGTGCCAACCCTACTGTTAATAAATGTGTAATCAGAATACTCACTAGTGAATAGACATTTTCTGAGCTATAATCCAGACGAAATGAATAAAGAATCAAAATGATAATACAACTTTGCTATTAAATATCCATATTTTGAATGATAATACCTAGAGCATGTTTATGTAATGTAAATACCTTGTTTTCAACATCTTCTCATCTATCTTCATTAACATACACCATTTACTTCCCCCGTTGATCAGGAAGCACTATACATGTATTTTACTGTTACCATCTTACCGTTTTACTTTCAACTACTTGGTTTTTTATATCACTGGTTGATATTAAAACTTTTACTCTTTTTAACGTTTATTCATATAACAAATTGTACAGCGCTAAATAGTCTAAAAGTTCTTGTGCACCATTAACATTCAGTCAATTTATCAACCACATGGCCTTTAGACACCCTTATTATCAATGTAACTTTAGAACTTTCTGAAATTGTATTATTTCAGGTAGTGCTTTGTCAAGTTTTGCCAAAAAATGATGTCATGACATAACTTCTGCAACTTTAAAATTCAATACACTTTACCAGTGTGTTTTCTGTAAGAAACAAGTTAACACATTATTCCCTAGCGATGAGGTTACATGTCATGAGGTAGTAACCTTCTTCCAAGGTCTGTAACATCAAGGTCATGCATGAAACGCTAAAGTGGGTGGTATTATAGAAAGGTAGACAGATTGCGCTCTACAATTATATCAAATAATCTGAACATTTTAGTTGCACTACAAAAAACAGAGGGAAAAACATAAGTTTTTTATCTTTTTTTTCCACCTAAACTTCTTCCATGGTCGGAATCCGAATTTGTGTCCAGATTTTAGACTATGGCCTCAGATCTACGGCAGACCACTCTGAAGCGCACACACACACAGGTGGATCTTTGCAAAAAGTAGGATAAGGTGGATATTTTGAATAGTCTTCTCCATATGAAAATTATGGGTGTTAAGCACCAAAAAAAGGAGTCCAAATTTTCACCTGCTCATGCACCAGCAAACTTACCAATGAAAAACATTTTCTTTAGAACAACTAGCCATTTGTCTAATGGAATATTGCTTGCAAGTCGATGTATTAGAATGTTTTCAGAAATAGTCCCTAAAATTTGTTAATACAATTACAATTTTTTTAAAATACAAAATCAATAATAAAATATCAAAAATTACAATTTATTTAGTATATAACAAACACAAACATAATAGGGCAGGAGGTTTTCCCTAAGAATGGTCTGTGAAAATCAGCTTGGAGAGCAGCCTCTAAACAAAAACAAAAACATTTATTGCGAAAACAGCAAAAATTCTCCAGGGTTAATGTGATAATAGGCTTTGACCTTCTGAAAACCATAAAACTTTGCAGCATATAAATAAAGTACAGCTAAAATGTATAACCTGTTCAACCAACAAATCTATGCAAAAGAAAATGTAAATCAATGAAGGAAAAGCTTGCAATTGTTATTATGTCTTTATTTGAATATTTCATAAAAGGGATAGGAGGCACATGTTGGATGGTACTTAGGTCTGATAGAGTAATGAAAAGCATATTATCGAGTATGTACCCTGGTAATCCATTTTATTTTTAATTCTGTTTTGACATCTCATAAGAGAAGTGACTAAAGCTTTAAATATAACAGTAAACACAAACATAATGGGTTTTTTTTTTCAAGTTCAAATGTACATGTTAATAATTATGTAAAACCTTACTGATATTTTGTAAAATATTTAAATCTTAACTTAAATTATGTAAAACTTTACTTCTATATGATGATATTTTGTAACATATTTAAATCTTAACATAGTTTTAACAAGATAAATTTAAGATATTGACAGCATAAAAAATTCCATTTCAAAGATTGCCTGAGATTCATCTTTAGTGATTTAATGGCAAGTGGTTAAATGTATAAATTTCTACTTACTCTAAAAGACATGTCTTATATTATAATTAAAAAATAATTGATGAGACCTAGTCGCTATAGAGACACTGTTTTGCCCATTAAAAACCAGTAAGTTGTAGTATACCATAATGTTTCTTTGATAATAATCACCCAATCATAATACTTCAGGAGAACTATTACTACCAGTCAAATCTAGTGCTCCCAGAGTAAAATTCATTAGCTATAAGGAGGTAGCATGCAGTAAGGAGGCAGGTTTTACTGAAGAGATCAACCAATGAATCTTTTGAAAGTGGTTCAGTAATTCATACCTGTGCTTAACTTTGAATGTATATTGCAATTGCTTCCTTTATTTGTTCATGGTCTTCTTCCATATAATATATTTAGTTGTTCACTATCTCTAGTTCAAACTTGGTGATCTAATAAATTTCATAGATTTTCTGGATATCTTTCATATTTAATTTTGTTTCTAAAAAATCAGCAAGCTTAAATTTCAAATTTCCAGTCTCAAGTTTCCCTAATGGCTTTTTGCAGTAGATCTTATTGTGACCCTCCAGTAGTTCCATGTAGACTGCACCAGCATTGTACTCCACCAGCCCAACAATTGTTGGAGAGATTACCTACAAAGAAAATCATAAATGACAAAACATTTTCTTCTTTCCCACTGGGACTGAAAAAAATGAATTTACTAAAAAATTAACCTTTAGTACATTATTATGTCTTGTGGAGTACCGTAATGTTACTTTAAAGACACAACTATTTTCATAAAAAAATCTACTGACTTGTTGTATGTCCACATTTCTTTAATATGTTGTTGGTACCTGAAATAAATAGTCTTGTCCTGATGACAGTGAAGGAGTCGATAAAGAGTATATAATCAGTATTATTCAAGTTTTGTATTCCTTAGCACTAAATAATCTTAAAAGAAAAAAACAAGCTCATGAAAACAATGGTGTTACAGAAAGACATTACAATTTGGAATTGAAGTCAGTCACTTCCCAATCATATTGGTAGCTCCAATTGAAAATTCAAAGCAACCAGATCTCCTATCTTGAATTTTAGAAAGTATCTGTCTTAATTTGCAGGTCACTAACTCGGTTTGTCTAATCAACAACTGAATAGAGTATTTCTTGATGAAACTCTAATACGTAAACTAAGTATGTACAATAAACATATCAATACTTAATCAGAAATGTTTTCATTTTGTAATACAATTATACACTGCATAATTATGAACTTTATAACATTGATTATTTTATAAGACTTCAAATAACCATTTGAAATTTAGTGTCATTGATATAAAATAATGGTGATTATGGTAACTATTGTTGATGGTGTTGTTTCTAAGGAATGATGTTAATAAACTTGAAAAATCTATTGATTCATATTATTGTGAAAAAGATGTATATATATATGCTGCTATTTATATTTGAACTATTGACTATCTAAATTACTCGTGATGTTTTGGTTCCGTTTCTAAACTTTAGTTATTTGGCTTGTATTTTGGTCTGCCTCATACTTTCTTTTCACGTTAGTTTTCTATACAATAATTTATACATTTATGGAAATAAGAATAAAAGATATAAATTAAAAACAGTGAATTACATTCTTTAGCATATCAGATATTACTCTCATATTTTAATTACTCTTACATAAAAGAAAACCTTCAATTCATCTTAAAAGCACTACAAGATAATGAATTTACATTTCTTATATTTACATTAATCAATCATTTGCTTATTTAAATAAAATTTAATACATAACAATAACATAAGAGGTCAATGAAATTTATTGATTCCTTTTGAATATATTTTGGTGTCATGCTCACTTATCTTGGCTTACCTTTACTGCCATGTCCACCAATAGTAGATGTCTACTGCCCATATAATGTTGACTATTTCAAGCAAAAAAGTTATTTACTGAATCAAGTGATCAATATTATTATGTAGAATATCAGGAAATGATAATTACTAAAATCGTAACATTAAGTTTCAAGAAATACAAAATCAAGTATGTCATTCAATTTATCTATACATAACAAATGTATTTTAAAACACAAAAAATAAAATCTTACCTTCCTCCACTGTCATACTCTTCACAGAAAAAGGCAAAGTTTTAATCTACTCCACTGACAAAATACATGTACTCATGAATTCTTGAAATCTGAAGTGAAAACCAAATCAAATTAACTATGTTTTCATATATGCCCACCTATACAATTTTAATCAAGTGTTTTCCTAATTTACTTGCAATAATGACTTTATTACAGAATGACATGTACACCTATGTGTCAACACTGGTTGAAAATTAGTGTTGTGCTAATTTCATTTTCATATTGTGTATCTGTTTCATATATTGTATCTCAATTTGGAATAGTTCATTTGCATAGGGCTTTAAATGCTCATCCAGCAGTTATCGTTATTACATTATGGTTTGAAAATATTTTCAGCAGAGATTACAACTGATTCATATGTAACTAGTCAATAAATCACAATATAATTCTCTCATTATTGCATGTAAGGATACATATTGTCATTTTGAATATTTTCTGCCATGGAAAAATTTAATCCCAATGCCAGTTAAAATACATTCTTAATGGCAATACATATCCATTAAAACACCTATTTTGTTCCACAACATTCATTAACTTTACACAATATTTTGCCATCTTCATAACTAGAATCTGGAAAAAACACATGTTGTTAAGATTGTCTGGTAAAATATACTAATATAAGAAATATACTTACTTTTCACTTTACATAGGTATCAGTATCTATGTCATCATGATTTATGCAAATCTTTCCTTTTCCACTGAGTCAAAGACCATGTGCTGCAGGAGAGCATAGTTAAAACAGCTATCAGACCCTACAAAATGAGAATTTTTTTTATGTCTTTTCATAAAGCATTATTAATGTTCCTTTCTCTTTACAGCACAATTATTATTATTATTATTATTATTATTATTATTATTATTATTATTAAAAAAAAACAACATGAAGAAAAAGCATACTTAATACATTATCTTGGCAGTTCCATGGGAAAAAACCTGCAAATTTTACTAACATATTGTGTATGTTGTATCAATTTGAAATGTATTTATGGAGCTAAAATGGCCCACTACAGTGTCAAAACATATCACGTTTTGTTTTGATTATTGCATTGTTTCATTGTGTATCTATCATAGAATAATAATTCTCATTTACAGAATATTAAACTTGTAATTGAAATTTCAAAATGAAAGAGGTATGCATGCTTTAGTTTGCTGGTTTATGACATATATGCAAAAAAGTCCTTATTTCAAAATTGTTTCAGGTAGAAATATAGAAGTTGGTTTAGTAATTTCCATTTTCTATGTAAAGAATTCTAATCATGAAGTGTTTCAATTAAGAAATTTTGCTCTATTTATCATTCATTTAAAAGCATTAAATGTACTTACTCTCTCCTGACACACCAGCCTCTATTGTCTCATCATCATTCTCTGTTTCATCTTCTTCATGCAAATCACAAACTGATTACATTCTTAAACTGTATTTCTTCCTGGCTCAAGTGTGAGCTACTGAGCTGGCATTTTCTAGGTGGGCATACAAATTTAACCTCTCAAAGCCATGCCTTAGCCCAATGAAATTCTGTACAGGACTATATAGAAGTTCTGACTTTTGATCTTGGAGTTGTATAACATGGCCTATTACTCTGGCCTTTGAAACTAATTGTGATGAACTGGAACTGTTGAAACCATGCTGACTGGATTATCAGTGATGATTTGTTGGATGATGTCTTGATACAAGATACTGAGTATTGTAAAACAAATTATATAATACTGAAGTGAACAAAGTCAAAGTGCTGATCTGGCAATGTGTAGGAATTATAACTATGTACAAATCATTTCTCAAACTCTTTACCCTTATTATAATACAACATCAATCTATAAAACTTGTTAGCTTATTCCACTTCACTTTTCTTAACTGGCAGTTTTCGTAGATGGTGTAACATCCAGTTCTTCCATCCCAACCCCCTAATCATTTCTTGCCCCTCCCTTGCAACACATTAGGTTCCCCCTCTATTTATTCACCCCCTCCCCTCAAATAATTAGTTTCTTTTCAATAATGGACTCTTTGGAAATAAACTGACTGCCACATGTATATATGTAATGAGTCTTCTAACAATTGGAAAAGGAATGGAGTCAGCCATCTCATTCTTTTCCCCCTTCAACCAATTTATTTATTTTCATTAATGCACCCTTTGGTAATACACTTAAGACATACAAGTGAAATACCAAAACATAATGGATCCCTTAAAAAACAATTGGGGGGGACAGAATCAGTTAACTAATTCTTTCACCACACTGTACTAGCAATTAGTTCCTTACTATGAATCGTCTCTTTGGTATTAAACTTAAGGAAATACCACACATGTAACAGGTCATAAAATAAATTGGGGTTGGGGTGGGATGACATGATCAACTAGCAGAGTATTTCTCCCAACAGCAATTTGTTTCTTTACCTGAATTGACTCTTTTCTAATCTGCTTAAGGCCCACATTTGAAATATAATGCAGGTTATGGTTCACTTACAAAATCACACGTGTTTTTTTTTTAAAAAAGAAGAACTTTTACATTAGTAGAGGATACAATCTTAGACTAATATCATTTCAAGTCACCTGAATGGTATGACACAACTTATAAAGATTCTTCATGATTCTTCTTAGCAAACTAACACTACATTGAAATGCAGACCAATCTGATGACCTAAGTGGTTAGAGCATCCACCAGTGATGTGTGAAGTTGTTGTTCAAACACCAGCTGTAACTGTGTCATACCAAAGACTTATAAAAATGATACTAGCATCTGCCTTACATGTACATGTTGCTCAATATAAGAGGTTAATGTTAAGACTGGTTGGCATGGTGTCTTGATAATGTCACTTGGTGGGACATGATGTTACATGTATGCAGGGTGATGCATCAGTGATGGACATCACTATAAACTGCTACACTGCAGACACTGCAGTAATGAACAATCCAAAATACACACACACATACACATACACACAAATAGTCATTTGCAAGATTTTGTAAATAAATTCTAGAAGGAGTGAAAGTGTCGAAGAAAAAATATGCTGGGTATCTTAACCAATCATACTGGTTAACTCCTTTGGAATTGGATCCAATAGTACTATTCACATAAATGTCAGTAGACAACAATGGTGTTGCACTCATAATCTTGGCATGGTTTGCTCACACCAGATTTGAATCCATATCACTGTTCTGTAAATACTTATTTATATTGTTGTTGTGGTTGATGTAATTGCTCAGTTTTTAGTAACCAATGTGGAGACAAATTTAACTGAATTTAACTGAATATGGTTATTTTTAGAAACAAATATTCATTTGCTGGTGGAAATCAGTTTTTATTAAATTCTTTAATAAGTATCCATTTTTATAGATTTTAATTTTTCATTTTATCATGCTTAACATGTGTAGTTGGAGGGGGGAAGAATTTAATAGTCAGTTATTTTTGGAGGGGGAGAAAGAATCACCTAGCCAATTCTTTACTACATTGGGTCATCATGACACATGGAAGACTTGTGTATAGTGAACACCAACTTGTCATCCCAAAAAATAAAATCATGGATATTTTAGATCTCTTGCAATAACTCTTTAAAATGTTACTGGTGGATGCATATATATAAGTTATACAACCCCTAATCAAAATTAAATGTGAACAGCAATGATTTGCAACAGCTCTTTTATCACTAGCAGCCATAGTACAAATTAATTATCACATAGAAATACATTCAATAACCCATCATTATAACTGTACATGATGTAAAAACCTAAGTGGTCATATGAAATGTAGGTTACTATGACAGTATTTACTGAAAGGGTCTGGTACTACCAGAGATGCATACATTCATTTTGATTGATGATTCTTGCATGGCCAGAGCTTGAGAATGACAACATTTTGATAATCAGTGAAGCACGATACAGAGACAAACAAAAATGAATCTATAGCCTACATGGCTTATATATAAATCACTAATGGATAACTTTTCTTAAGGTGGTTAAACTTTCAAATCAAATATGATTATCCTGTTTGATAGCATTATTAGTGCATTATGTACTGTTGTTTTATATTATTGTTCTAAAATGTTGTGTGCAGAAACATTTGGTGGGTGTTGTCTGACAGTGTCACTTACCATGGGAATGTATGTGACACTGATTATGTCCCCTTTATGCAGAACTATATGGTATCAAAAATCATTTCATCCTTCCACACATCAACTGTGCAACCTGTTACCAATTAGAATAATAAGTAACCCATTAATCTTAACCAGAATTGGGAAAACATAATATTCCTTTGAATGATTATGTTGATGACTGGGTTAACAAATCTTATCATATGTGAATGAGAACCAATTGCAGATGATTAAATTAAATTTAAGTGTTATTCATGTTTCTAAAAATAAAAAATAGAAATTTCAAAGTTTTTATTCAATACAATATATACTTCTCTTGAATCGGAATGCAAAATAAATTATACATTTGTAATTCCAAAATGATCTAATATGTCGCCTGTCATATAATAAAATGTGTATCTTGCAATATATATATTGAGTATCCCATCCTTTCTTTAGGTAATTCCATATTGTTACTTTTATCTGGGTCCCCCAACCCCTTGCAAGTCTTAGAGGTAATTCTCAATGAGTCATCTGCTGTCTTTATTTTAAAAATTTTGACTTTGATCAGTACATTACTTCTAGGATTTGCCAAAATATTCATATCTAACATTCTTATCCACCATTTGTAAGTCTTCGCTTACATATAAAAAGAAAGTTCATATTGTTTGTGAGAGAGAGAGAGAGAGAGAGAGAGAGAGAGAGAGAGAGAGAGAGAGAGAGAGAAACTGGAAAGAGCAAGGTGATTTCTGAAATAAACAAAAAGCACAATAAGTTGAAGGTCATTCAATAATGTTGATAGAAATAGAAATGCAAACCTATTAAAGAAATAGTAAAACAAACGTTTTTTGTAATTCAATAAGAGTGTTTATGCAATTGTCGTGATATTTGTTTTGCCACAAAAATAGGTAACTTAAACTTTTCAAATTTAAGAACTTGCTCTGTAGAATTCCTTCTTACATAAAATATCTTATCTAATCAAAATGATATAATCTGTTAGTATGCTTCATGTCGTTTAGTTGACATTAGAGAAAATTTTGTTGCTCTTGGCTTACCAACAGATAACTCTCCACAACCTCCCTTGGTTGGCGATCAACGGTCCGATATTTTGCATAGAGTTAAAAAATTTAAAGAAAAAAGAATTTCCCCAAGTTTTCACACTGGTTATAGTGGGTATTTAATAAAGACCTTGTATATCTTAGTCATTGTTCAAAGAACCTTAAATTCCCTTTATTTTGTCGTATGATTGATGGGTGTAATATGGATATGCATGTATATAGCTTGGCCTTACTTAAAATGTGCACCTTTAAAAAGAAGTGCTAGCTCCACTTGGTCATTTTCACTTAATGAACATTAGAGGTAAATTGTATTTTTTTTTTTTAAAACTCTTATATTTCATATATTGGTAATTCATTCATTGCACTTTCAGAAGCTGATTTTGTGTAGAAATGGCAAATTCATTTTCCCTATTTTACTATCTGCTAAAGATAGTGTACTTTAGACAAATTCTGGCTGATTTCTGGACAAGGGAACAGTCTTTTTAGTTAGCAGTGTGCTAAGGTTATTTACAATTTCCAAAAGTACAATATGCAAAGAAAACCCAGCCATACTACATCAAAGTAGCATAGAATTATGCCAACATTCTCTCCAATGTGCATGTTTTATATGCAAACAACTTCACCTTGCATACATCACTTTCTCAAAAGTACATAATAATGGGTGAGTGCCCCCTTGTATCTGCTCTCTAATCAAACAGCAAGACTTTAAATGATTTTGATTTAAAATTGCAGTGGTTTTCTAATGTTTTTGTAAGTACATGATCTTTCTTCTTTTTGTAATCATATCATATATGTATTTTATGTTATAGGTGTTTTCTAATGTTGTAAAACGCTTAGAGCATCTAGAAATTAGGTGCTCTACAAAGTTCTCATTATTATTATGATTATTATTATTATTATTGATAGTATTATGTAGAGCTCAAGATGTACTAAAAGAAATTATTGCCAAAACTATTATTGTTGGGGAAATCTAGTATATTTTGCCAGAGTTCACAAGCGTAATCTTCCTTTCTCAAGCTAGAATGACTGCTTCGATAACCTAGTGGTTAGAGCATCCACTGCAGAAGATGGAGGTCATGGGTTTGATCCCTGGCAGAGTCGTACCAAAGACTTACAAAAATGGTACCAACAGCTGCCTCGCTTGACGCTCAACATTAAGAGGTTAGTGTTAGGACTGGTCGGCCTTGTGTCAGGATAAATGTGACTGGGTGGAACATCATGCTACATGTCTGTGGCATGATGCCCCAGTGCTAGACATCACTACAAACTGCCTCACTGGAGACATTGTAGCGATATAACTGCAAAATTGTTAAAGCTACGTTAAAAATCCTAATCAAACAAAACAAATCAAGCTAGAATGAAAGATTATTAGCATATATGTTATTTTACAAACAATTTATAACGTTAAATAACAGCATTTGCTATAACAATAGTGTTACACGCACAGGGGTATTCACTTGACCGGGCGGTGTCAAACCCTGGCGCGAGTCACGCTGGAAGTCATGTTTTCCCCAAATTTCTAAAGACTTCCATACAACTTGAGTTGTAAAATGGAAAGAGAGACGTGTTTGCTATATTTAATAACCTTTGCTCTAATCAATTGGCGACCCAGATGAGACAACTTGCCCAAAAGTCCATTAACTGCACCTTTGCATGGTTTTTCTTCATTATCATCTGATTTCCATACCGACAGCTTGTCATGCCATAGAAATTACACTAGTATTCCCTTACTAACTGGGAAATATTTAACTGCGCGATCCTAGGCCAGTCAATCCAGATAATTTCCGGCGTATCACGCTTCATATACATACACCCATTTTCCACTATGGACAGATAAATGGTACCTACCAAGTACCAACTTATTGATTCACTTATATAATTTACTGATTTTCTACCATAAATGCTGCCATTTCAACCACAATACTTTTATACACCGCTGAATTTCAATATGGACTATGTTACAACCAGGGACAGTCATTCGGCTTGTACCTAAATTCACTACTAACGACCCCAGCATGGTTCAAATTCACTAACACTCGGTTCTGTGACATTTGCTCCTACTAATTGGCTAAGAATTTCAGGCTAGTAATATTTCCATGGCACCTAAGACTAAATACTCACACAAATAAATCGAAAAATTGCTTAAAAACAGGATACTGTCAAATACACATACTCCATATTTATTACAATAGTTTTTATAGCAAAATGTCAGGTTATCTGAAAGATTTTGCAAACTAAACATATTGTGAAAAGAAGTAACACTTTTATCATATATTGCTTACGCTAAATGAGGTAGTAAATAATCACCGTGATAATTAGTAATAAATAATAGTTTGCTTGAAAATGAGAGAAAGGATTTATATGAAATATTTAAAAGTCAAATTCCTTTGTTGCTTTTATGTCTTCCATGATATTTACAAATTTTTCTACATATTGACATAGTGAATTAAACTTAATTTATTGATCAATTAATGAAAGTAATTTATGAAGTTAATAATTATTCATTAATATGTTTGCTTATCCATAGATACAATTCAATTATGCAGCTACAGATGTGATATTCTCAAAAAATTGTATGAGAATATGTGAATGAAAAATCATATGAACAAAAGTGAACATATAAAAACTATTCCTTAGTTTAGTTGGTGTGTTTTGGTATGGACCAAAATGTTAAGTAACAAAACAATTTAACACAGTTGGATACAAAGTATAATCTTGGGGTAAAAATGAAATAATTATACAAAATTACACAGGAAAAGTTAAAAAAGTAAAAACCAACGATGAAACCTTATGGCAATCAGTTTGCTAAATATTGTCTTTACATTGATGCATTGTGAACCTAAATGCTGGTGGAAATATTTACAGTAAATTTACCAAGATAGATTACATAGGACAGAGTACTGGGTGACATCAGTATCATAATGGCAAAATGTCATGTGATACACACTTTGTTTGTAACACCCAATAAAGGCATAAAGGAAAGGTTTATACTGCTCTATACTATAGATTTAGATGCTATTAAGATAGCATGGTCTCATCATCATCATGGTGCACACTGTTTAGGCTAAACTCATTTGTAATATGGATGTAGACACAAATCATTTAGCAACAAATGCTTGAAAAGACAAACATGTCAGCAAATGTCTGAACATAGAAACATCATTCAGACAGGATAAGATAAAATGTTGTAGTGACCTGTTTTGAAATGACTGAATTACTCACTCTGTGATATTTACATACTTCAAATTTCATAATGCTACTTACAGTCAATAGTTATATCAAGCATGTAGCAAATATGGTTCAAAATACTCTGATGTTTGAAAGTTACAACGACCTATCGATTGTATTATATTATATGCTAATGTTCACGAGTATAGATAAAATAGTTCATAAAGTATTTACCAGATAGCTAAAAAGACAAACATTTCCAAAGCATGCAAACTAGTCAACAGTGACATATTTTTGGCATGGTGGAGTTATCCACTGTATTACTGAAGCTCATACTAAATTGTGTGTGCAGGTGCAATAGGGTCAATGGCACTGAGGGTGTAATGAACATATAGCTGAATATTCATATCTCTGAAGTATTAAACTTGGGTCACATTGATTTACTTTGGACAAGACTTAACTATTTTCATTGTAGTATATCCATATGCTATAACTAGCTTATAAACAACTCACATGCCACATTTCTTGAGTGAGTGTGAAATAGAGTTCAGAATAGTAAGGGTGTAAAAATCCGACAGCTGAAGCAAATAATGCAAATAGAGCATGAAAATGAAATCATGCTGACCTAATTTTAATGTTTGAATTGCTGGCTTGCTTGGATTCTAACTGAGATGCATCATTACACCAACTGTCACAAGCTAGATGTTACTGTGTCAAAGATATTGAGGGCATAATGAACCAATAACAAGGAATCACATGTTGAGTCACTTTAGTATTTTACTTCTCACAATTTACTAAAGACAGAATTCACTCTCACAACATCATCAGTTGTACTTAAATGCCCAAAAGTTTACTTGGTAAATCAGTTGCATTCAGCATGTGCTTGTATCTGAGACATTAAATGTATTGTTTTGATTTATTCTACCCACCTACCTATCTACCTATTGTTTAAAAAAGAATGAATGTCATGATGTATATTATGACAGTACAATACACCACCATTTATTACCTTAGTCTCTAACCCACAGTGGTTCTTAAATAACTATTTTTAAAGAGACTCTAAAGGTACATTGTACTTGGAACACAACAAATAGACAGAAGTAGTAGATGTAACACTCTGAAACTGGATCATGGTGATGTGTAACATTTTATTGTTAGTTCAAGTTTCATTTTGATAATCCTGTTTTCCTTTCATTGCTAACAATTTGACATCTAACAAGGGTCATCATTATTAGCACCATCTCTAATTCAAATTTTACAGCCAACTTCCCTTGGGATAGCATGGTTAATTACACATTTGAATAATCTACTCATGATGGGAAGGCAAACCTTTGACATTGCCCTAAGGGACATTTGCTTGTTGCTAACAGTCTCTTACAAGCCTTGTGATTCCTGGATGATTTTTCATTACTTGGATTTGGCTTAGCTGAACATTTCTAGATTTTTTTAATGTAACTTTATCTGCATGTCACAACAAAACTCAGATAATATTAATAGGACTTTCATAAATCTTTATGATAAGGCAATGCAGACACAGTTATGTATGCACATGAAATTCACTATTCACTATAAATTTCACTTGCTAACTTTTTTGTCAGCTGAAAGAGTAATTAAACAAACTAACTGAATCTTCATTGAACAATATTTGAAATGACTGTTGATGTATACTTTAATAATTTTGACACGTAAAATTGTGAACAAATCTAAAATTTGAAATGGGTCTGATAATGTTATGAACTATATGTTATAATCTACTTATCAAATACATCACAGAATAGATTTAATATTTACATGATAAAAACTGAAACCATCCTGTATGGTAATTAGGCATTATGAAATTACCAGTTGAAGCGTGTGTAGTAATTAGATCAATTGGTTTAAAAAGTACTTGAAAAGTGTGCACAATTTGTATGTTGTCGTTACCTGTTAGAGAAATATATATTATTATGTGTTTACACAAATGGTTGAATATCCACTTCATTACTGTCTTCAGTGCAATCGGTTGGTAAATTTTGATTGCAGATAAATTATAAAATGAATTCCTTTCATGATTACATGTGTGCCTTTTTTCCTTCTCAACTGCACCTGGTAAAACAATGTGAACACCAAAATTTACATTGATACAGGTTTATGAAAACAATTAGGTTGAATTGTTCATATCATATAAGCTCCATACCTTTATTACAGGGCACCTTACACATACATAAACAATACAAGGCCCAAAGCTTCTTCACATCTGGGAGTATAGGTTACTTTCTCTCCAGGTCAAAGTTCACAATTTAATAAAATATTAAAAAGTCCCTGTAAACAGTCAAGAGAGACATATAGTTGCCTCTGCACTGCATAGAAAATAGCATTAACATAATCATGATATTATCATTTGTGCTGCCTCCAAAGCAAAAGTGCAGCACATATATTTTTGTTGTCTAGCAGCATTTGTGTAAATTACAAGATTATTTTAACATTTTTGTTTCAGTTTTACCTATCAATAAAAAGATATAATTTCCAAGTTTTGAAAATTTAATTGAGCAGAAAAGGCTGTATTGAAAAAAAATCTAGATTAGTAAAACTATACTATTAAGATAATATTTGATCTAATTTATTGTGATTACTATTCAATGTGTGAGGACATTCATCCATGATAATAACTTAATTGATGATTAGTTTTGTTATTATTCTCAGTGATAATTCCCAAGATATATTCCTGAACTTAGTAGTATGTATCTAAATTCATCAGTAAGAACTTACAGCCAGGATCGGTTGATAATAAAGTTGATAATAAAGTTGATAATAAAGTTTATCCTATTTGCAACTGAAAAAAGTAGAGACAGTGTTTTATCGATGTAACATAAGTCTTTTACAGACCAGAGTTTAAAAAACTGGTTAATGAAGTTTGCAATTGATTCATTGGTGCCAAATTAAAAACATATTTTAAACATTTAAACATCTAACATTATTGAAGTTTTATTATCATGGAGTTGGCAAAGTCCTACAATGGTAACTGGACAAGTACCACAAGTCATGAAAGCAAATGCCTTTTTTTGAGCTATCTTGAATTGATAAGAGTTAACAGCTCTCTCCAGGCCATTATCTTGGTGTAAATTTTCTCTGATCATGAAATAGGGTTAGCTCTTCCATGAAAGCCACCTGCTGGGCACCTAATAGCTTTGATAGAGGCAGTAGAAAGACATTTAACAGTTAGTTCAGTCTGCATAAGGTCAAATTTCTTGCTACCAGAGAAATTCAACTGATATTTCCAAAGTCTGAAGAGAAGCAAAGGACAACGATTTATGCAGAAAACTTCTGGAAATGAGTTCAAGAAAGGTGTGTATTGATTTAAAATTATTTTCTGCTGATTTTAGAGTTTAAAAATATAAAATATTAATAAGAGTACTTAGTTATATTATGTTAAATTATCTACTAGTATTATTCACTTTTATTGAACTATTCCTTAAGTAATCAGATTTTTTCTTCAGTAAACAATAGCCCACATCTACTCAAAGAGCATACACAGTATGAATTAGTATTAAATTTGGCATAGTTTTGTACATTTATCTTCTAAAATTGACCCAATGAGCATCTATTACATGTTATCAAATTTAAATGTAAAATTTTCTAAAGACATGTTTTATGCATTACATGTGATAATGGATTTCAGACCAGTGGATTTACATATTTTGATTAGTAGATTCACTCCTAAACCATTAGATTTTCTTTTATCTTCAAAAATGTTGTAACAAGGGACTGAACAGTTTTGTTTTCTATATGTTCTCTCTGCTTAATATAATAAAACAGCAAGGTTTGAACATAAATTAGATTCAGATTCAGATTCAAATGGAAAATGCTATAAAAAAGAGGGTTATTTTATCTTACAGTTGACTGCAAAAATTTAAAAATTAATAAATTCAATACCATTTTTAGTTTTCTTCACAAGATCACTGTCTAGTGACCACAAAAGACATTCACTTTATCCAAACAAAAATCTGTTTACTAAGGTATTTCTCATGAAACACTACAACCAAATTTAAATGGCATTTGTTCCACATAAAACCTGGTTTCAGAAAGACATTTTCTTTTTGATATTTTACAAGAATCAAATACATAATTTTGTTCAACTTTTTTAAATAAGGTCATGTTCAACTTGAAACTACCAGTTATAATAGCACCAGTGCATATTTCAAAAATATTTGCTCTGATGAATCTTACACGTATGTTGTATTGTAACAATGCAGAAACAAAGAGTTAATGTTTAAACTAAAATTTGCCAGTAACTTGTATTGGTATATATGATGAGTTAATGAAAGTTTATATAATGTGTGCAAAAATTGCACACAGGAAGTAAAAAGTATTAAAATTGAATCTAGACAAAGTTTCAAAATGTAACTTATATGTAAAGAGTCCCATATATTTATTCAAGAAAGAAATATTGAAAATATCATAGTTTGTATTGCTGTTGAAATAACTTTCAATTTTAATTATTATATGTTCACTTTTTTTAAAAACAGCGTTTAGTCAGCTAGTTTAAAAAGTTGACTTAACAAGAATTAATGATCTAATGTAAAGCCCTCTCTTGAATCTCACATGGAATCATGATAACTATTATGCCATGTCTGTATAGTGTAAGTTCATTTTTTCTGCAGGTATGCATTCATTAACTTAATTCTAAGAGTGTTACCTGTAACATTCACTTGGAGAATTCAGCACTAATTAAGGGTCTTACATAAGTAGTTATAGGGGGCACCGCAGCCTCAATGGAAAATCCAGTCAAAAACAGCTTGGGCACATCTAGCCTCAAGATTTATAGCCTCAATGGAAAATCCAGTCAAAAAGGGCTTGGGCACATCTAGCCTCAAAACAGCTTGGGGCACTATAGCCTCAAGGGAAATTGAACATGGTGGGTCTATCTAGCCTCAAGGGAAATTGAACATAGTGGGTCTATCTAGCCTCAAGGGAAATTGAACATGGTGGGTCTATCTAGCCTCAAGGGAAATTGAACATAGTGGGTCTATCTAGCCTCAAGGGAAATTGAACATAGTGGGTCTATCTAGCCTCAAGGGAAATTGAACATAGTGGGTCTATCTAGCCTCAAGGGAAATTGAACATAGTGGGTCTATCTAGCCTCAAGGGAAATATAACATGGGGAATATGATGGGTATAGGGGACTGTAGAGTGACAAGGGAAAAAAAGGGTGGCAATGAAAGCTACTATCTTTTCGAGACTTATAAGTGGCCCTGAAAAGGGCCTTTGGATACTTCTTTTATTTTCTGCCTTTGTTCCACCACCTTTTGATTTTACCAATAATTCCCTTCTTCTTCTTTTCTTCCTCGGGAATCCAGTCAGGATGTCCCATAGCTCTAAACTTCTCTTGTATCTTGATCCAATTGTTATTTAATCTTTCAAAGTCCTCTTTCTTTTTTTGGTTTTCATTGTCCTTTCTTTCCTTTCTCTCCTTACTCCAGTTATCTTTTATCTTCTTCACTTCTTCTAATAGTTCCTTTCTCATCAGTTCTTCAGCTTTCTTGAGCGGGTCCAAACCCTTTTGGACATGGGGGTACTCTGTCAAGATATTATCCAAAAAACACTTGACGTTTTCGACAATATCTATTACTTGCTTCAATGTCCCCACTCTAACATAGGGTGGATTAATGCAACCTCGTAACTTTTTGGCTTCTTCTTCTAGCATTCCTCCTAAGAGCTCCCTGGCTATTTTCAGTCTTTTTGCAAAGTCCAAACTCTTCGCAATCTTCCATTTATAATGTAGTTTTTCCACTTCATATTCCCCGTCTAATATCCAGAAATAGCTGTGTCTTAAATTGTTGAATAAACTTGATGCTTTTGCCATCTTCTATGGTTATTCCGTGGAATGGTTCTAATGTTGTTGTTGTTGTTGTTAGTTGTATTAAAGTCGTTTTCGCCCGTTCGGGCATGCACGACTGTTTAGTGCACCGTTTGGTGCTACTTATTTTTTTCGGGGGAACGGAATGGAGCCACATCCCCCACGCATTTATTCACGGTTTCGTGATGCTTAATTATCAGCTAGTTATTGGGGGTTTGGTTCATGTAGGAGGATTGAGCTATTCGTAATTAGTCTTTTTGTTCCTTTTGTGTGTGTAAGATTCAGAGTAGGGTACAGTGTTAGATGTCAGCAGTCTTGTCAATGTCCCTAAGATAACTGAGGATAATTTCTAGACTGTGTTTAGGATTTGGGTTATTTTGTTGAAGGAATTCTGGGTAGGTTGCTGGGGATTTGATTTGCTTTAGCTCTTGTATAAGTTTTTTTCTTTGTCCTTTGTATTTGGGGCATTTGTTGAAGACATGGTTGAGATCTTCCTTCTCCGGGCAGTGTGGGCATGTTGTTTTCCTTGTGTTTTTCTTAAGGTACTGTCCCATACTGCCAGTTAGGAGGGTTTTTCCTGTTTTTAATCTGTTAACTATTCCCTGGTTGTGCTTGTTGTCAATGGGAGGTGCTTTGTTATTTCGTGAGACTATTGGTTGTATAGAGTATAGGATACGTCCTTTTGTACAGTTATCCCATTCTGTTTGCCATTTGGCTAAGATTTTTCTGTTGATAATACTGTAGAGTTCTGTTATCCCATACTCTATATTGGTGATGTAGTCTTCTTGCAGTTTTTCTTTTGCTGTTATGTCTGCTAGTTCGTTTCCGAGTAATCCTATGTGGGATGGGACCCACATGAACTCGATGTTGCAGTTTTGTGAAATGAGATTGTTAATTTCTAGTTTAGCTTTTTTTTAGGAAATTTTCCCTCCCCTTTGATCGCCCTGTTTCTAAGGATTTTAATACGCTTAGTGAGTCGGTAATTATTATTGCTTTTTGTATCTTATTGTCGACTATTATTTTAAGCGCTTCTAGAATAGCCCAGAATTCAGTAGTATATACGGAACAGAGGTCTGGGAGCCTACTACCAGTTTTAATTTGTAGGTCTGGTATTACTACTGCTGCTGATGTTTTATATGGATTGGTGGCTTTTGATCCGTCTGTATATATCTTGGTGTAATCCTTGTAATTTTCCTCCAGATTCTGTAGGATTTTGGATCTTATTTCATGAGGGTTTATTTCTTTAGACCCGAAGTTTAGGGCTGTAGTGTTGATCTTTGCTTTTTTGTTGTTCCATGGAGTTTTGTCTGGAAATGTGATAATTTCCGCTTGGAGCTTACCAATTTCCATTTCTTTACATAATATGTGTATGATTTTTCCAGACGGAGGGCGTGGGACTAGTTTTCTGCTAAATGGGATGTTACATTTGTTGATTGTTATTCTTGTTGGATGATTTGCTTGGTGAATAGATAATCGTGCTGCGTATCGTAGGGTTAGTTCTTCTCTCCTAAGCGATAGTGGTGATTCTCCTGTAAGTATTTGCATTTCTTCTATTGATGTATGTTTTCTGCTGTTTGTGCATATTTTAAGGGCTTGTCTTTGTATTTTGTCAAGTTTCTTTAGATGTGTGATGTTTGCAGTGGCATACAATTGGCACCCGTAATCCAGTTTGGATCTAATTAGGGCTCTATATATGATTAGTAGAGTGTCCTGGTCTGCTCCCCATTTTAGACCCTTAATGTTTTTGAGTAGGGTTATGTCCCTGTTGCATCTAATAATTAGTTCGTTAATATGTTGTTTCCAGGTGAGGTTCTGATCATAGAGCATTCCCAGGAATTTTACTGTTTTTTCAAATTTTATTAGGTCTCCTTGTATAAAGAGTGTAGGTGGACTAATATGGTATCTGTGTCTTGGAGAGAAGATTACGCCTGTAGTTTTTCCTTTGGAGAGCTTAAATCCCCATTTGTCTGCCCACTTCCCAATGTTGTTAAGGTTAGTTTGCAGTTCAGAGATTATTTTATTGCTATGAGGATTTCCAGCTTTCCATAGACCACTATCATCTGCGAATTGTGATAGGTCCACTTTACTGAGATTGATTGATGTTTCCATGTCGTTTACCATGATGTTAAACAGTGTCGGGCTGAGGACACTCCCTTGTGGTGTGCCATTATCTAAAGTGAGTTCGTCGGAATATTGGTCTTCTACTCTTATGGTTCTAATGTCAGTCACTTTGAGTATATATATCTTAAGCACGGACGTGAAAGTAAACACTCCCTACATTCACTTGTCATATTAGATACTATTCACAAATCCTATTATATACTATCCAAAATCACACCCTATACTAACCACACACACGGGGAAGCAGCCAAAACAAACCATACTATATACTATCCAAAATCACACCCTATACTAACCACACACACGGGGAAGCAGCCAAAACAAACCATACTATATACTATCCAAAATCACACCCTATACTAACCACACACACGGGGAAGCAGCCAAAACAAACCCTATTATATACTATCCAAAATCACACCATATACCATCTAAATAGAGTCAGTGTTTATAATCACACTACTCCTCTCTCACACCCATTGGCAATTGACATAGTATTTCTTTTCTAATTAATTTGGGTAGCCCTGAGAAGGGCTGTTTTTTTAAACTTCAAAATGCACCTGGTTAATGCTGGCATCTCCCAGGTCTAGCCCCACACACACATCTCCTACTCCAATCATTCTCCCAAATCACTCTTGTGATTGGGAGCGCAGAGGGAGAATGAGTGGCTTCACTATTCCAATCTTCTGTTTGAGGGATAGTGAAAGTCTCTTCATTTCTTCCTCTATTCCGCAACCGTGGATGCGGCTGAAGTTGTTGCGGCCGAGGCTGTGGTTGTTGCGGTGGGGGCTGTGCCTGTAGTGGACGAACTGGTTCTGGTGAAGGTGTCCTCACCATGGGCTTGACTTCACTAGTTTGCCTCATCATGCGGTGAGGCAAAATTGACATTTTCATTTCCTTCTCCTCTTCTTTCTTTTTACTCTTCTCCTCTTCTTTAATTCTGGTCTCTTCTTCTTCGGCCTCCATTGCCAGCTCGTCCAGGAGACGTCTAGCATTCTCCAGATGCATTTGAAGCTCTCTTAACTTTTGAACTCTGCTCATCTTCTTTGATGCACCAACGATGGGTAGCCAGACTGACTGACTGACATTATTTGTTTAAAGTGAATCGTCCCGAAGGCTCTTGTCACTGTTTTATCTCCCAAAGGGGAGTTATTTACTTTATCCTGAGGGAAAGGAATTGTGCCACATCCCCTGCAGGCGTTTATACACTCATAGAGTGCTATTTACTTTGGCCGTCACCACGGGACAATTATTGAACTGCCTCTGGGTGAATGTAAGGCCATGTGGTGGGTAGGAATAGAACCTACACACACCCACCTACCCATTCTGTTAACTACTGGTCTGCAATAGCAGTAAAGCGAGAGAAAATTAGTTTTCTCATATCGCTTATGTCGGCGTAATGTGGTCGTGCAAGCACGAGAAATTACGGCAGTAGGGAGGAAAGGTGACGAAAACTCAAGCACGCACCTGTATGTCAAATTCAGTCCAGTTATACTAATGGACAACCTAACAACCAATAATGTGTAAGCCACCTGTGTAATTTACCAAATATCTGAGTTATAAAAAACATTTTTAATTGACATCCTATAAAAAATAGGGACTAGTACTACAGTGCACATACGTAAGTCCCTATTGTATTTAAACTAAAGTGTCTAAGCGACACATAAAAGTGTAGTCAATGGTAGGGGATTTTGGTTATAAATTTGTTGCAGCAGTGCCAATAAGGTCTAATTATTCCTTTCAGGGCCAGAAAGTTAGTCAAAAAGGGCTACTCGATACCAAATGAGTACCCTATTTTAGCAGCGGTATAAATTAGCCATTAAAAAGGTTGGTACTGGATATAGGGGTACCTCCCTCGTTCGGCTTCCAATTCCACCAATCTGTGCGCTGTTCTATGTTCGTCTCTCCGATTTGTCGAAAAGTCGATGTTGTGGATTTCGGCGAGATATTGGGCAGCGTCCAGCAGGTGCGATAAGGGCTTTTCCAGATAGGCCTCCAGATAGTGAAGTTGAAGGATCTTGCAAGCGAATTCCCATTGTAAAGTCGGCGGGGGTTGGTCATACATTGCTTTGTATCCAATGTATGATACGGCGGAGATGTAACTTGTCGCCTTTCGTTTGTTATTGACAAGTTTAGAGACTCCCAATTCCCTGCATAGCTGTCCCATGAGCTCGTCTTTAGTTGTTTTGGGCATTCTTCTTGTTTTTACTGGAGTTTCCCATGTTCCTCCTGGGGTGGTAGTTGTGGTGATAGTGGTATCCCCTAATTCTTGGTCCAAGCTCGCTGCAGTGCTTGGAGATTTGGGTAAAGGGTGGATGACAATGGCATAGTCATCCCCCCCTTTTTCCCCTTTCCTTTCCCTTTTTTGCTAGGGGCTGGTGGCGGTGATGGTGGCTGTGATTCAGGTGTTGGTATGTTTATGGGTGACGTAGCCACGTCTTCTGTCTCCACACTTAATAACATCTGTAGTTGATGTGTTAACGCCGCTAACTGGTCTTGTATGCCCTGAAGTTCAATGGTAGGTCCCATCTTGGGGCTCTGTACTGTAGTGACTTCAGGAAGAGGGGTGGGTGGACGGCTGCGTAAACCGGTTTCCCGCCGCTGCCGTGGTCGACCTCGTGGTCCTCTATGTCTGGTGTCCCCTCTTTTTCCTTGTGGTTTATCTGTTTTTTCCCACACAAGCAGTAGGGTGGTTTTTTTCCCCGCCGCTCGAAGGCTCCAATTATTTGCCTTTAGCTGTCCTAGGCTAAATATAGCTCTTAGTGCTTGCTCAGGTACTATTTCCAACGCTAGTGTTGTCTCAGTCGACATGATGTATACTTCTTGATAGCTCACTGCTAATGTAGCCAGACTGACTGACTGACTTGATGGGTTTAAAGTGGTTCGTCCATTACGGCTCTTACCACTGTTTTACCTCCCATAGGGGAGTTATTTAATTTATCCTGAGGGGAAGGAATGGTGCCACATCCCCTGCAGGCGTTTATGCACTCATAGAGTGCTATTTACTTAGGCCATCACCACTGGGCAATAAGTGTACTGCCGCTGGGTGTGACTTCGGCCGTCACCACGGGGCAATAATTGTACTGCCACTGGGTGAATGTAAGGCCATAAGCCATAGGCCATAGGGTGGGTAGGAATGGAACCTACGCACACCCACCCCTCTCATTCTATTTACCACTGGTCTGCAATAGCAGTGAAGCGAGAGAAAATTAGTTTTCTCATATCGCTTATGTCTGCGTAATGTGGTCGTGCAAGCACGAGAAATTACGGCAGCAGGGAGTAAAAGGTGATGAAAAGCCAAGCGCGCACCTGTATGTCAAATTCAGTCCAGTTGTACTAATGGACTACCTAACAACCAATAATGTGTAAGCCACCTGTGCAATTTACCAAATATCTGAGTTATGAAATATTACTTAATATCCTATCCAAAAATAGGGACTAGTACGGAAGTGTACATGTGTAAGTCCCTATTGTATTTAAATTAAGGTGCCTAAGCGACACATAAAAGTGTAGTCAATGGTAGGGGAGTTTGGTTGTAAATTTGTTCAGCAATGCCAAAAAGGTCAAATTTGTCTTTTTAGGGCCAGAAAGTTAGTCAAAAAGGGCTACTCGATACCAAATGAGTACCCTATTAGCAGCGCTATAGAATAGCCATTAAAAAGGTTGGTACTGGATATAAGGGTACCTCCCTCGTTCGGCTTCCAATTCCACCAATCTGTGTGCTGTTCTATGTTCTTCTCTCCGATTTGCCGAAAAGTCGATGTTATGGATTTCGGCGAGGTATTGAGCAGCGTCCAGTAGGTGTGATAAGGGCTTTTCCAGATAGGCCTCCAGATAGTGAAGTTGAAGGATCTTGCAAGCGAATTCCCATTGTAAAGTCGGCGGGGGTTGGTCATACATTGCTTTGTATCCTATGTATGATACGGCGGAGATGTAGCTTGTCGCCTTTCGTTTGTTTCTGACAAGTTTGTAGACTCCCAATTCCTTGCATAACTGTCCCATAAGCTCGTCTTTAGTTGTTTTGGGCATTCTTCTTGTTTTTACTGGAGTTTCCCATGTTCCTCCTGGGGTGGTAGTGGTGGTGGTAGTGGTATCCCCTATTTCTTGGTCCAAGCTCGCTGCAGTGCTTGGAGATTTGGGTATAGGGGTGGATGACAATGGCATAGTCATCCCCCCCCTTTTTCCCCTTTCCTTTCACTTTTTTGCTAGGGGCTGGTAGCGGTGATGGTGGCTGTGGTTCAGGTGTTGGTACGTTTAAGGGTGACGTAGCCACGTCTGCTGTCTCCACATTTAATAACACCTGTATTTGTTGTGTTAATGCCGCTAGCTGGTCTTGTATGCCCTGAAGTTCAATGGTAGGCCCCGTTTTTGGGCTCTGTACTGTAGTGACTTCAGGAAGAGGGGTGGGTGGACGGCTGCGTAAACCGGTTTCCCGCCGCTGCCGTGGTCGACCTCGTGGTCCTCTATGTCTGGTGTCCCCTCTTTTTCCTTGTGGTTTTTCTGTTTTTTCCCACACAAGCAGTAGGGTGGTTTTCTTCCCCGCCGCTCGAAGGCTCCAATTATTTGCCTTTAGCTGTCCTAGGCTAAATATAGCTCTTAGTGCTTGCTCAGGTACTATTTCCAACGCTAGTGTTGTCTCAGTTGACATGATGTATGCTTCTTGATAGCTCACTGCGAATATGGTAGCCAGACTGACGAGTGCTTCTTTATATATAGTTCAAGCGCGGACGTGATGGAAAACACCCCCTAGATCCAAAAAATTACATTATCCCTATCATCACCAAAACACGCGGACGTGATGGAAAACACCCCTAGATCCAAAAAACTTACATTATTCCTATCATCACCAAAACACGCTGACTTTTGAAAGAAAACACTCACTCACTTTTTTACTTGACTCATATTAATTATAAATTGAACAAGTTATTTTGAAAAAATACGTTGTGCTTATAGACGCACTTCAAAACAAAAGTAAAAAGAGACAGTGATTATAGACTCACTTCTAATTTTTTTCTAACTTCCTCACATACCATAAGCAAATTGAATGATTAATTCTTTTCGAAAATATTGGGTAGCCCTGAAAAGGGCTGTTTTTGTGTGTGTGTGTGTGTGTGTGTGTACGAGGAAGGATGGCAATCTTTTATCGTCTAAGATTGCGTCCTCGTTTGGCTACACGATAGGGTCTGCTTCTTCGGAAAGAGAAAGAGAACTCTTTCGTGTCCACACGACAGTCGACAAAACTTCTGTCTGGTTCCTGCTGCTGTTGTTGCTGTTGCTGCTGCTGCTGTTCTCTCTGCTCTCTCTGCTGCTTTTGAAGTCGATACCTCTCAGTCCATTCTTCTTTCTCTTTTTGAATTTCCTCTCTGAAGAGTTCTTCTATGAGGTCTTCCGTTACTTGTAGCATTCTCACATTCTCTATCTCTTCAGGCTTTGGCATCAGATTGTGTCTGATACGATGCAGAGTGACATAAGCTTCGTTTAGCTTAGCTAGTCTTGAGCACATCTTCGTAGTAGGATGAGTCAAACAATGGATGGCCAGACTGGAGACTACCCCTGCTTTATATGGTTCAAGCGCGGACGTGATGGAAAACACCCCTCTGCGGTTTAGGGTTTTGAAACGTTGGGATAGTTTGATGTGAGGGATAGAAAGAAAAGTCAAAGAGCATTTATATGAATACAAATGTAAAACAAACGACAGACTATTTGGTTTCAAAACACAACATTTTTATTCAAATAACAAAACAACTCACAAAACACAATTTTTTCAAATAACAAACATTTTTTTCTTCCATAACACTAATACATTATCTTTGACATGGTTGACAACGTTGTGAATTAAATTGAGATTTCCACTGTTGGAAGTCATTGGGCGATTGATGTACACTACGTTTCCTAGCTAAAGACAACAGATAGCCATAATGGTCACAAAACCATCGATCTACTTTGTCATCGTTTCGAGACGAATGACGATCAAAATAAGTCACTAAATGTTCTAAAGAATATCCAAGACTGCGATGATGCAGATAATAGATACAATATTGTCCACACACCATAGAATCTGTGCTTTGTAATTTCACATTATTGAATCGTGTCGTCTGGGCATTTCTTCTCATAAAGTCAATGATATCATCTTCGAAAGGAGGCAATCCATACGAATCAAAATACTCCGCACATCCCTCTTGAGGAAAGTAGACTGCTACCCAGTGAGTTCCTGGAAGATGACTGTCATCTGTGTTGATGACATAAGCTTGATTCTCTTGAGGTTTGCGATGAGGTAGTTCATCTTTAGCACACACGACAGGATTCCAAGAAGCAGTGTACGAACTACGGTTCAAAAGATAATAAAGTTCCCAGGTATCCATTTTTTGTTGTGTAGCCTTGTTTTTTTCTCTCCTTTCTTCACAGGTGATGATAAGTCATCAATTCAATCCAGACTTTTTGTTTGAAACGGTCTGACAAGTAACTGATGGTTTGCTTCGTCTCTTTACTTTTGGCCAAGAGAGCTTCGATGCGATCGATTTCTCGAGCAAACAATGGAGGAGAGGAATGATCACGTAAGCCTTTATACCACTGAAGTAACACGTCTTCTTCGGAGATGAGACTCCAAGCTTCGTTCAGATAATCATCCAATTTTTCTTCTTGACTCATCATCATACATTTATCGTGTTGAATTTGACTGGGATGATCGATTTGACATCCATAACAATCTTTTTTAATCATGTCCCTCATTTTATCTTCCAAGTGTTGTGCAAAACAAGCCACTAACTGTTGTTCCTGTTCTGGCCATCTGGATTGCATGATCACTACTTCTTCTTTTTGGTCTTGAGGGTTTGCTTTTTCTGTAACCTCCCATTCCATGGATTCTCCACTATTCAAAGAAGGACAAGGGTCTACCATAATGTCTAATAGTCTAGAATGACTTCTCTCAAACTGTTGATTTCTATGGTATTATCGAATTCGGCATACAGAATGACATTCACCGTTTCGGTAAGAGCCTCTGCAAACTGAAGTTCCACACGCAGTTGTCCAGATTTTATAGGGTGGAAATGTCCCTCGTCGCTGCCTTGGTCTGGAGTGAAATCAAAAGCCCACAACGTGTAACCTCCTGCATAATCGTCGTAGGAAATACCGTGGCTGGTGTTGGTTCCTAACTGTCCTGTGGCTTCGTACAGCGACAAGTACGACCTCAAGTAATTCTTCTGTTCGCCAAAGTTGGGTTCGAAAGGTCGGGTACACAAAGTTTTGCCATCGCGACTGACTTCGATTTTGGATACTCTGTAGTGCTTAAACTGGAAAGGATTTTGAGTGTGGGCACCGTTGAGGGCTGCATTGCTGACGATACCAATGAATAAACGTTTGGGTAACTGTCCTTGGAACAGATGATCTTCGATCTTGGATCTTAGATCCTTGGCAATGGTGAAAGTTTTGACTTCCACACGCCGTATCGGATACTTGGCTGTCGTTCTGCTCAAAGTGTGACTGATATCATTTCCCACTTTAGGTAACACTTCCACACGACGCACGTATAACCTGGCTTCTTGGATGATGGTTTTGTATTCGTTGGCATGAGCCATCAAATGGAAAGCAGCACTGCTACGATTCAGTCTCAAGCGAATATCCACTCCGTTCAGCAAATACTTCTCTTGAAACCACATGTCCAAATGCAAACGATCGAATAGTTCTAAACTACGTCCTTGCAAAATTTTCTTTCGACGGTCGTTAAAACCCACATTGTGAGGATTGTCATCTGTCGTCAACGCTGTGTCGTTAAACGTATTCTCACCTGCGGTGTCAGGTTTCCATACCACACAAGCATCTAAATGAGTGTTCTTGGCTTCTTTTCCGTACGTCAAGAGATTTTCGAGGTACGCTCGGTAAGGGTAAGTATCCGTGCTACTGCTGATCAGTTTGTTATTCATGTACAAATCCACTTCGCTGAACAAAGAATGCATGAAATTGTTGACGGGAGCTACTTGGGCATCGGCTGCTGGAACGGTGTTGTCCGTTTTAATCACTTTCACTTTCAAATACAAGTAACTGTTGTTGAGATCGATGTAATCTTCGGGTTGTCCTTTGATTTCAAACTCGATGGGAGCTGAATCCGTCAAAGAGGAGACGGGATGAAATTCGACCCATTGGGCTTCTTGCATGGTCGTCATGGTGGGTGGCATGGCAAAGAGATCTAGTTCCGACTTGGAACAGGCACAAGATTCTTGGTGCATCATTTTTTCTTTATGTTTTTTTCTTCACTTTTAATAATCAAAAATGTCTAAGTCTCGAGCGGTTCTTTTTTTCTTCGTCTTTCTCACTTTAGAGGTACGGAGACTTTTGAAATTGTGCCTTCGTCGTCGCTTTCTACCTTGTCCTTGCTGTGTCGTCAGACTCGGTACCGTTCAGGGCATTTATAGGACTTTCTCGTCGACCCAAAATCTCTTTACCCGTTTGAAGTAAGACATTTTTGCCTGCTCTCAAAAAAGCTTCTTTGGGGTTTTGTTTGTCAATGAGAACATTGTGAAGAAAATCTTTGCCGTGAGTCAATGCGGCATCTTTTAAGGCGTGCAATCCTCGTGTCACCATCGGTTTCAAAACAGGGACCACGGAACGAAAGGCTGATTTAAACATATCTCCTAAGCCATGTCCTCGTTGTCGAGTGACTCCTCGGTACACAGGATACATCACTTTTTCAGTTGTTCGAGAATCGTTTTTGAAAATGGAGTTTCACTGTGACTTTCCCTTTGGTAAATGGAATATTTTGTCCTAGTTCTCCTTTTATAGAAATGTTGACACTGTCGAAATACGACTTACGACGGGTAAATAATGAGGATGTACAAATTCACGGTGAACGTGATTGGTATTTCCACCTTCCTCTTTATCGGTAGTGTCAGAATCCACTTTGAAAGGAATGACACGCAGTAACGGTGCAGAGGTGTGTCCTACCACGTTGTACTCTGCCACATCGGAGTACACAAACATCAAGTTGAGACCTTGGTTCAATTCAATAGGGAATCGAAAATATTTTGCAAAATCCGAGTTACTGGTTATGCCTGGTATTTGCTTTTTGTTCTTGAGCATCTCGACGTCTCCACCTAAAATATCAAACAATTCAGGACAAAAAGTAATGGCCATCATTTTCTCCTCTGAAAATGTCATCATGAGTCGACGAGACACTGAATAGTACTCAATGGTCACACTTTTTGGGTTTTTTGAGTTTGCAAAGGACTCCATGGCTTTACCAAACACAACATTGAACCTGGTTACAATCGTATTCACTAAATGTTGACCACTAAAATAATAACCTGGAGGAATGACGAACGTATGAGTGGACAGGACATTAGTTTTGGGTCCATCTGATTTCTTTTCGCCACCTTTACCTCGTGCGTCTAAGGTTTTTTGCAATTGCTCGTCATACACTTCAACTGTAAAAGTGTTTTGATTTTCGACGATGTTTTTGATTTGTGTCGGGTGTATTATTTCCACTAAAGCTACTTCCCAATGATCATCTTGATCCAAATGCATGGTTTGAGGTAATTTAGCCGTGTAACAGCACAACGTGTTGTTAGGAAACACCTCCATGGAACTGTCACTGGGTAACGTTAAGTAAAATTGGTTAATAGTGTTGTTCATAATTCCAATGTTGTTCTGTCCGAGGAGTCACTCGAGGTTAAAGGAGTGTCTAAAAGAGGATTGTGATTGGAAGGGTGACTGTCAGGAGAATGACTAACGTTGGACGCAAGGCTCCCAATAGTGTTATTGTTGTTCCCGTTGTAAGAGTATTTCAGGGAAGGATTGGGAAGAAGATATCCGATGCAACTGCTGAGTAAAATGGTCCACAATTGTTTGTCTCCTTGTTGCAAACTCAAATTAGCAATGGCTGCACCGATGACACAATACACCACAAAGATTTGACAGAAAAAGACGATTTGGGTTTTAGGGACACGTTCTCCACACCACACCCACAAGGGTTGCTTTTGTAAATCTTGCAGAGATGACGTGGGTGAAGGAGTAGTCACTGTGGTTGCTGAAGCTGTATTGAAGGGCATGATGGTCACTTCTTTTTATAGTCGATGACTTGGGCAGCGTCAATCCAAGAATCAAAACTAGGAGGATATCCTTTCCAACGTACTTTGACTTCTTTGACACGTCGTTTTCCTACTTTACGAGTTCTTCGTTCGAGAATGCTTTCAATGTCGTACACGTCGTCTTCTTGTTTGGTGACACGTTGTAACTCAGGCAAGTAAAACGTTCCTTTTAATACTTCTCCGTTCATGTCTTCCAATTTATAGACGGCAGGATGACGGCCACGCACTCGTTCAGTAACACGAAACAATTCGGTGGTCCAATTGGGTAAGTAACCTTTGTCGAAAGTGCGTTTGGTTTTACCAATGCGTACCCAATCTCCCGGGGTTAACACTTCTCTACCTTTGTTGGGGACAGCCCTCGTTCGGGACGTACCAAACAGACGCTCAAAAACAGTTACTTCGTTGTCAGGTGTCACCTCTTGTGGGGAACGTCCAATGCTTCTATGGTAAGATTGATTGTAGGCTTGGACTAAGTGCGGTAAGACGTCAATGTACTTGAGAGTGTGTTGATGCGTAAAATATTTCCACATGCGTTCTTTCAAGGTACGTTGAAAACGTTCCACGATACTGGCTTTGGTTTCAGGATTTTCGGTGGTGAAAAAATGAATGTCACGTTTTTTTAATTCTCGTTGGAAAGCTTGGTTCAGAAATTCGGTACCTTTGTCGGTTTGCCATCGAAGAGGGTGACGACCACTTTGTTTCAACACCAGTTGCAAAGCTCGTACTAACTCTCCGCTCGATTTGGATGTCAATGGTACGACCCAGGCAAATTTAGAAAAGACATCGATGACACAAAACAAATATTTGTAGCCACGATTGTAGGTGGCTAAATGAGAGACATCAGCTAAATCGGCTTGCCATTGATGATCGATGCCTTCCACTTGAGTGCGACTTCTGTGAAATTTTCGTCGAATGGGTTTGTGTAAAGTGTACGTCGCTTGTTCTTGTAACCATCGTTGTACTGCAGGTAAACGGAGCTTTTTCAGGCGAGTTTTGGCAGCACGATACAATTTCTGAATGCCTCCGTAACCTGCAGGGTGAGCTGGATCGTAGTAAATGCTGGCTAAGACCTTCTCCATGGTTTAGGTTAATAAGTGACCCACTCTTCGAGGATATTGCTTTGGGTGGGACGAAATGGGGGCTGTTTGGAAACGGTTTTACGTGTCCGATGTGCCACAGGAGTTGACGTCGAGGGTACTGGTGGTGGTGGTGGTGGTGGTGGTGGCGGAGGTAATGAGATAGCTTTGGTCTTCTTTTCTTTTCTCACCTCTGGTTTCCTTTCTTTCTTTTTCACTTCTGTTGAAGCAGGAGTAGCCATCATCTTTTTAACCCAAGTTTTGAGTTCTTCTCGTTGGGGCGTGGGAGAAGGGGTCAATAAGGAAGCGGCAATCTTACTCGGAATGGGAGTAGCAGTGGGTGTTTGAAAGAGATCATGGGGTTCTTTTTCTTCCTTGGGTAATGGTGGGGTGACGTCTGTTTTGGCTACTGTAGAGGGTAAGGGCGACGGATTGTTCATTAGTGCCTTCAAATCGGACAGTGTGGGTAGAGCTGTTTGTTCCACAGCTTTTCGATGAAAGAGTTGTAGTCGTTGCAGAAGTTGACCGTACTTTTGCGATTTTTCGGTTTCGGACAAATCGTGGCGATGCATCAAGGATTGCAATTCGTGTTGTAATTGGGACATCTCGTTCAAATCAGGATTGGGTGGTAAATGGGGGGTACGTTGTTCTTGCCAACGATGGTATTCCATCCATCGTTTGTAAGGAACTAAAGTCAGTTTTCGTCCTTCCATGGGCTTCCAAAGGTTACGTCTGAGTTCGTGGTGTTCCATGAGTCCCTTTTATCTTCTGGAAGGATCATACATATTGCTACCCATACCTTGGGGACATCCCTTGGGGCATCCCTTGGGGCATCCCTTGTGTCATCCCTTGTAAAAAACCTGGTAATATGCTGGATAGGATGCCGGATTTCGCTAATCCTCCCAACACAGGAAGAAGAAAGGGTAAAAATCCTCCGCGTTGCACCAACATTTTTTTCTTTTGACGGACGGGTATTTTCTTTTGGACCATTTGACGAAGAACGTGTCGATGCTTGGCTAAGCATTTTTTCTGGTGTGGAGACAAAGGTATCGTGCCTTTCAAGACATTCAAACAACATTCGCACACGGTATCGATGACATCTTTGGAAGCCGTTTTAATGATTTGTTTTCGCATGGGTGGAGAGGCTTTGGACAGGACAGACAACACGTCTCCGTGTTTGACTAAACGAGGAGGTAGTCCTTTCTTTTTCTTTCCTTTGTGGGATGAAGAAGAATGTTTTGTGCGAGGTGACATCTTTGCTTGTTCGTTCCACAATACCACTGACGTCCATGACTTGGAACACATACCCTTTTATCTACTTTTTTCCCATCAGTTTCCCATATAAAAATGGGTGAGCTTTTTCTCTTACATGAAGAGGAACAAAAAATCCTCCACGTTGCACCAACATCTTTTTCTTTTGACGTACGGATATTTTCTTTTGGGCCTTTTGACGACGAACGTGTCGATGTTTGGCTAAACGTCCTTTCCTTTTCTTTCCTTTGTGAAGTGAAGAAGAATGTTTTCTGCGAGGTGACATCTTTACTTGTTCGTTCCAGAATATCACTAACGTCAATGACTTGGTACACACTCTCTTTTATCTACTTTTTTGGGAACTAGCGCTTCGTCAAAAAGGTAACAATGTCTTTCACAAAATTGCCAAAGTTACCTCCTTTTTGGTGACTCTTCTTTTTCTTTAAAAGACTACGTCTTTGGAGGGAAGGACGTCGATGTTTGGTTTTTAAACCTTTGGTAGGATGACGAGATTGTCTATTTCCTGTTCCTTTTTGGACAGCAGAACGACGAGGGTGGTGGTGTGTACGTTTTTGAGGAAGCATTCTTGAGTGTTCAGCAGTGGTACAGAAAAAATACTGATTGACGCCGTGGTCCTCAAGTCATATTTTTATACTGGAATGCGTCGCCACTGATTATCTTTGCGTCGTATCAACTTCATGGCAGGTAACACACGTCGTGAAGGAGTTCGCAATGGACTCAATCGGGACAGTTCTTGTTTGGACAAATCTAGTAAACTCTTTAACATGCCAGATCTTTCTTGGACTTTGACTTTAGGGGCAGGTACTTTGTGAGCAGCTGCTACTGCCGCTAATGTCGATGAGGGTGTCTCCGGTGGAGGAGACGTTTTGGGAGATTTCCAATGTTTCATCAAATTAGGAAAAACGGGTGTCAAATTGGGTTTGGCTGGCATCACCCGCAACGGAGAAGTTGCAGCACTTGTGGCTACTGGCAACGTAGTCCCTGCCAAACGTCCTTGTAGATCTTCTCTTACAGGTCGTGGTTGACGAAGGTAAGGTTGTGTCCTGGCCAAAGTGCCTCTTTTGCGGGTGACCGCTTTTTTCTGTGGACTTTTCTTTTTCTGTGTTTTGGTCTTGGCACCCTTGTTCTTTTTCTTAGGGGATTGTTTGGCTTTTTTTGTTTTCTTCTTGGGGTGAACTTTAGGAGTATTGGGATCCCATTTTAAAAGGGAACGAATGATGACACCTTCTAGAGAACCACTACCTCCAGGTTTCAATATGATTTGCTTTTTGGTGTGAGTGTCAATGCGAGGATTGGCCAGTTGCGTCAAGGCTACTTTGTTTCTGTCAAAAAAGCGTTTGGTTTGATGTGGAATGTGAATGATGCCTTGCAGTATTTGACGTGCTGTCACCGTAAACCATCGTAAGACTTCTTTGAGACTGGCTTCTAAGACGTGAGCACGTATTTGTGGATTTTTTTCGCGACTGATGCCGTACAAGGCACGAATCAATTTGATGGGAAGATGAGACTGAAGGGACGTCATGTTGACGATGTATGAGACCAGGTCAAAGTAACCCAAGGTTTTTATAGATTTTTTTTAGTGCTTCATAGTGTTATGTCGACGAGGAGGACGTGTACACGACAGGTCCTCCGTCTTGACACCAGTCGTGAAACAAATCGGTACGAAATCGCAAATAATCAGGGGTAGTGGGTTTTAAATCCACGAGTAAATAGGCGTGTGGCGTTTGAGTGGCATCATCGTACGCATGAGTTAGCCAAGGTGTTCCTAACTGTTTGGCTAAAACTTGCACTTGTGATTTATCTCGAGAACTTTTAAACAAGACCACGTAATGAGCATTAAGACTAATGGTACGATGGGCTTTACTTTGTTGAAATAAATTTTGTGTAATGTAAATGACACTGGCATTACGATGATGGCCTTTACGCGTAAACCATAGTTTAATTTCTTCTTCGTCTTCTCCTAACATGTCGTCAAAAATAACCCAATGAGTTTGACTAGGGTCAGACACGATCCCCTCGTCTTCTTTAGGAATGTCTGCTACAAACACAATGGAATCACCTTGACTTTCTTGCAAGAGGCTGTATGCCGATTGCCACTCTTTGTAACACCACACGATGCGTTGAGGTGGACGATCGATCAAATGATGTTTATGTTCGATCAAACGTTTGACAAATTCGGTTTTGCCTGAACCGCTCGGTCCAGCAATTAACATGTTAAAAGGATGACGAAGATACAAGACTTTCCAACTAGCCTGATCTAAGTGTTCGTCAATGACTTTGAATGTGGAGGAGGAAGGAGTAGTAGAAAGAGTAGAGTGAGCCATAGTCGTGTAGTGGTATGACAGTATTGACACAAAAACAGACAAGACAAGAGGTTTTTATACTTTTTTCAAGACACGTTTATTTCAATGCATGTTTAAATTTGAACAACACGAAAACATAAAAGCCAAATGGATAAATACAGGAATAAAATACCTAGGCAAACGATCAAAGTGGAATATAAACAAGTCACTGTACAACGTGGTTTGGGTAACGAATGTGTCCTAGAGGTAGTATGTAATGTTCTTATAGTCTCCTCTACAGGGGGTACAGTCACATAGGTGTCTTCTCGAAAGGGCCTTTGTGGGGGAATGTCCATGACAGTTCTGTCTTGAACAGAGGGATTGTCTTGGGTGATAGATTCTTTTTCTTCTTCTTCTTCTGGTACTGTTACTAACACAGGATTAAAAGTGACTTTTTTCACACGACGATGAATTTTAGGAACACAACGCTTGGGCATAATGGGATGCTTCGTTTGTCCAAGCCTCAAAATCCCAACTTTTCCAGTCACGTACATCTGTCCAATGAGGGTGTAAATCACAAGCTACACACACATCTTCGTACACTGCTTCCGTACGTAAAAGTTGACGAATCTTTTTTTCTTGGAAAGGTAGAGACGTATCCAGATGAAAACGTAAGGCTTTGAACAGAATAAGTCTCTCGTGGACATTTAAAGGAGTCACCATACTGTCTTATTTTTTGATAGGTAGTGTTCGTAAAGTGTCCACAAGGAATCGGCAGGTAAACGAAATCCCAGAAAGCAAGTCACTAAAACACACACGACACGTCGACCCCAATTCATAGGGTATAGTTCTTGTAATAAGTGTTCGTAATCTTTCACCGTGTGAATCTTCTCATTGATATCCTTCCACGGAATCTGTTGGATCACCAATGATAAAGGTTGTGGCATGGTCGTTCTCTTTTATACTTCTTTAGGTCGAAGATCATCAGTGTAGATTCAACCCAGAATTAAACACAGAATTAAATTTGCTCAAAAAGCGAAAGTGATTAATATAACGTGTAATTTCGTCCCACTGCCATTCAGGGTAACGGTTAAGAAGGATCAAAGTATCTTCAGATGTAAACGTAGTAAATTGGTAACAGAGCAAAAAAATACCCTTAATCCAGAGAAATCTAACACGTTGGTTAATTTTTGTCACTTTCCTCTTGTGAATTTCACGACACAAAAGTTCTACAGTCACCCATTGAGATTTTTCTTTAGCAAGGCCTTGCCAAACGTCCTTGTAGATCTTCTCTTGCAATTCGTGTGGTAATCCTTGAATATTATGTTTTAGAGAGGGTTTATATACTGGTCTAGGCGTGTTACACGACATGGAACAGTAGTGTCACTTCCAATCACTAGGTCCTACTAAAGGTAGGTATTGACAATTCGGAGACCATCGAGCATGTTCCAAGTAAGCGGAATCTTTCTGTTCCCACTCGTAAATGGATACACCACAACTGAAACACTTGACTTTATCCCCTTCGCCCAAGTAGAAAAATCCAGCTCTGGCTAATTCTTCAGGAGTTGGTCCAGGCAGATATTTTGGCCATTTATCTTTGAAGGTTTGGAATCGACTTTTAAAGTGGCAGTATTCAGGTAAACTCGTCGGGAACGAATATTCGACTCTCCTCACTTCTGTTCGATGTAGGTACGGTGAAATTCCTAGGAGTCCACGATAACGTGTCGCACCGCTTTCGCATCCCTCAGGTTTGACACGCACAGCATCACTTTCCAGGGTAGATATAGGGGTAGTAGTCATAGCAAAGTTCCCACGATATCCAGCTGAATCGCTAATGTCACAGCGCCTGGCATCTCTGCAATCGTACGGTTCACCATCGCCCTCTGTAACGCAATTACAGTGCATACCGCAAGGACACTTACAGTTTCCTTCCGGACAACTTCCGTTGCAATGCATGGGTCTTATCCATCCAGTACTTTTCACACTCGGGGAAGGTACGTTTGTTTTACAATCCCCAAACTTGAATGATGTCTGTTTAAATGGATTCATCTTCTTTTCGCTGTGCCGTTGTAGTGACAAATGAACTATTGGTCTTGGACGATATCCCTTTTTATATGCTGCCCAATTTTGACGTGACCGTACGGTAGAGTGAAGTGATTGGGAAGTCGTACTCTTTTTTGGTACACGATTTGACAGACTTTTTCCAAAGGTCGGCTAACGATTTGGTGTGTGGGTAAACGGACAATCTTGTGCGGTTCGTGGGTAGTCACTTGAAACGTTTCATCCTGTCCCGACTGTAAGGCTTCTTGTAGTACGTTAAAGTTCACCACTTGACTGGTGCGATAATTAAGAGTCAATCCTTTCACTTTACATTCGGTGTGCATTTCTCCTTGTGGGTCTCGGTATTCGTAGCCGTAATTTTTAGGACCGCCACTTGCAAAACTTAGAATCTTGTCGTCCGGATGTTCATCGGTCCAGGCTCCTAAACGGTCTCCTTCGATGACAGGGTTACACTGGTTCGGTCGGTGAATGTAGATGCAACTGTCCGTGTCAAAATACAACACACGATCTCCTAACAGTTCTAACACTTCGTACAATTTTAAGCGAGCGTGGGCTGTTACGTAAGCCGCAATGATAACATTTCCAAATTTGTCGGCTTCTACAAAGTCTAGTTCTTCTTCGTAATTGACTAAGATCAAGTCCTCACGAATGACGTCCACGTGTTTCATGACTTTGGTTGGGTCGTGAATCATCTGGAAGTAGCGAGACGGCTCGGACAAATACTCTGTCTTGGGTAAAGACGGGCGTTGTGCCATTTTACCCCACAAGCAATTGAGCATCACTTTGGCAAACGATCGCCTTCCTTCGTTTTTCTCGATGTGGTCTAAAGTGATACCTTCCTGCTCCCGATATTTTTCTTTGAATATCTTTTGGTCTTCGGGAGTGTGACACCAGGAAGAATAGCCACTAGCTTCTTGTTTTAGTTTTAAAAAGGCATCCACGTAGTCTGCAAAAATACCTTTCTGTCTCTCGTCGCCCTTGCGGTATTGTTGTGTTTTGGGAAAGTGGTAAATTTCGTACACTTCTAACAGTTGATATCCCAGGTCCAGAGCTTTAAACAATTCCACGCTCACCCACGTTCCTGTCAAGGCGCGTTCTTTCTGAGTGTGATGACAAGGTTGGCCTTGGTTGCACGTTTCGGCACATGTGCGACACAAAGGAAACATCAGTTTTCCTTGGCAATGGTGAGGTAAAACGGGATGGTACAAGTCTGTGGGTGGTAAGACTTTACACTTGATCAATCCTTCGTACTGTCGAATGTGGTCCAAGTCAATGTGTTCTGTCATCAATTCTGGATGACCTACGGGAAAGTGACAATATTTGCACACGTAAGGATACAGTGAACACACGTCCAAGTATTTGATTTCTTCTCCTTTCTCTTCATCCGCCTGGTACAGTAAACAGGTAGCATTCGTTCGTCCTCCGTACAAAACTATCCCGAGGGTTCAGGGGGTCCACCAACTTGTAACTTTCTACGATGCGTTTAAACTCGGGATCGGTTTTCAAACGCTGATCGTACTCGTGTTCCCACATTTCCACCACCTGGTATCCTTGCTGTTCTAACTTGAAACGTCGCTGACACGTGGTCTGGTACAAGTCTTCCATGGTCCGTTGTAAAAACTGATTTTTAGTGTTACGCTGAGGGTAGCATAGGGGGCATCCGTGAAATAAGCATCCGTTAAACTCGTACACGATCTGAGGGTTTTCTAAGTCCCAACCATCCACCGAATACGTCCCGATGGTCTTTTCGCCTCCTCCGTTGCGAGCGTGTTGGATCCATTTGTCTTCCTTGTCGCACAAGTAATGGAGCCAGCGTAGGGCTTTGACCGAGTATTGACGTTTGACAAAGTTCGTCGTTTGAGGACTGATGACAGCTAGAGTATTTTCAGGCATAAAGCGTTTTCGGTACACTAAAGAACACGCTTTGGCGATGGTACAAGCTTCTTTCAAAGGATCGATCCCTCCGTACTCCATGAACAATTCTCGAAATTTTCCACAACAACGTCGTAAAATGTCCACGTCAGATCGACAATACTTTAACATTTCTTCTTGAAAGTCAAAGGGGTCCGAGGCTTGAGTCTGGTACCAAGCATGGAAAGCTTCTCGTTGTTCGGTGCGCATGTTGTCGGGGTCGTAATAGTGAGCCTCCGGCAAATGGGGTAGAACGGCATGTTGATTGGCTTCGGTATTGAAAAAGTGTGGAAAATAACCTTTAGCCAATTCTGTCATTCCAAACGTTTTAGGCATACGACTCAAAGGCATGGCCAAGTAACACATTGAATCTTTAAACTGTACTTGTCCTACCTGCATAGAACTGATTTTGGCTCCGTTTAAAGTCACTTGAGGTCGTTCGGTACTTTGTTCCGCATAGTATCTGAGCAGAAATTGCCCATCGTATCCCGAGAAATTGTGAGCCATGACCGTGGCATGGCAATGACAATTGCCGTAACGTTCGATGTCTTCTGGACTCCACGTTTCGTCAATAGGGTTAAGGATCCATTGGGCAAACTTGGCTAACGTGTTTGACCCTCGAAAGATTTTTTCACGTCCTCCAGGAATCTTGCTGCAGTAAGGGCAATGACTAAAGATAGGTTCTTGGATGCACTTCTCGCACGCACGGTGAGCTACGCAGAAATTAGGAATGTGAATACCAGTTTCTTGCATGCATTCGAAATCAAAAAAGATAAAATTCCCTTTCTTCTGGGTATCTTCTGGTTGGGGTTGGTATTTTTGAATGAAGCATTCGTGTTCCAAGTCCACGATTTGGTGACAAATGTGACATCGTTTCTTCCCTCGACAAACGTGTAACTTAACACTATTGGTACGTATGCCTTGTCCACAAGTAGGGCACAATCTCAAAAGCTGACAAGTATTTTTCTGCTGTGAACCTTGCATCTTCAAATGTTGTTGGTAACAGGTAAGACTGACAAACGTGCGCTGACAAACAGGGCAATGCACTCTTTCTTGTCCTTTGTCCAGACAAGGTTGTGAGGCCAAACATCCCTCACATTTCGATCCACAATGTTTGTGTTGTTCTCGATTGTTATAACCATAATCACATTTTTCACAGTAGTAACTGTATCCCTGGAATGCAGTGATACTGGTAATGGTATCAAAATGACCATCGTGATGATAGACGTGAATGTATTTTCCGTCTTTGAAATCGTGACCTCGAAACAAAAGAGGTCCACGCACTTCTTGAGGGTGAACTTTCAAGGTGTAATGTGGTGCCAACACGTCTTGTAATTGTTGCATATCTGGAATGCCACAAGGAGTGTCTTTGGATATCCCCGTTTGCTGTAACAGGAGTTCTGCTTCACTTCTTTGTTTGGCTCGGTCCGATTGTCGAATAGATTTCCAGGCTCTTTTCCATTCTACCGTGTCGTTCTTGTTGGCATACGTTCGTCCCACGACGACAGCACGGGCTAAACACATCTGGTCTTGAGGATTGTTAATTCGGACGAGGCTTAGTTTGGTGTTGCGAAGGTTGTCGACCAATAATACTTTTTTGCGTCCTGTCCCCTGGGGAAGAGACACGTGGGTCATAAACAGTGTGGCTTTTCCATCGTCAATGTGAAACTTGTCGTTGGATTGTTGCACATGTTGAATTTTGTCAATGACTTTGGAAGGTGTTAATTCTGATGGACTAGTAAACTCGATCCAAACGGGAGACTTCAAATTATCGTGATGAATAGAAAGTCTCAAGCGATCGTCTTCTTTGGCTTGACATTGCTGTTTCAATGCAGTTAACACAGAATCCCACACCTCAGTAATGAACCCTTCTGTATTCTCCAAAGGTACATTGGACTTGAAATCTTTAAACTTTACGGCATACGTGTAAGCCGTTGTTCTAAATTTTCGAGAGGAACGCTTTTCCGTCTCTCGAATGTGATAGTAATTTTCAGGGTTTACTAAGGGTTTTGCACTTTGCTTGGACGTCAATTGTCTGGATGTAAATTCGGACTCACTCATGTCATCTTCAAAATCACTGGCATGAATTTGAGCCAAGACTTCAGCTACTGTACTAGGCGATACATTACGTTTCTGTCTCTTACTGTTTTCTCCTTTCTCCACAGCATAATGCGGTCTTTTCATCTTGTCTGCAAAAAGTCAAATGACTACCATTTAAAGACCATAACCCCTATATATTCATGTCCGATCCGTGCATATATAAAGGGTTAGTGTCTAACCTTTCAGTATTCATTTCACTCTCACATTGACCAGAACGATGAAAGAACCTACAGAAGTGGAACTTCTCATTAGAGCTTTACGTGGGGTCATACGAAAGTTTTCGTCAGACCAGCCGACAGCCTACTCTCCTTCCTATCGAGATAAAAGTCAAGATACTTGCTATATCTGTAAGAAGAAAGGACATTGGGCTACAGAATGTTCAGATCGTGACAAAAATAAAAAAGGTACCAATAGAGACAAAAGTCAAGATACCTGTTATTATTGTAAAGAGAAAGGACATTGGTCTCCAAACTGCCCTAAGAAACAACAGGAGCAGGAGGAGGAGGAGGCGAAGGAGGAGGAGGAAGAGGAAAGAAATTCTGAACAGGAGGAGGAAGAGGTACCCTCCCCCAAGGAAGAACCCCGACACGTTCACAAAGACAAGAAAAGAAGACGAAACGAAAGTGAAGAGGAAGAAGAAAAAGCTGTGACAGTAAAGAAAATGAAAAAACAGAAAGAGTGAAACAGAAGAAAACCTATGAACTTTTTAAAAATGGTATTGTGTTATGTTATGTTATGATATTGAATTGTAACGTTTGTACTAGAATACACCAGAGAGAAAAAAACGTAAGCGTCTCTTGGTTTTGATTTGATAGTATGATTACCTACACTCACACATTCATTCACTCACAAGTACATCATGGGTTTTTAAAAAAATAATAAAAAGGACTTTTGAGTTTTCATTGAATTAGGCAATTGACATAGTATTTCTTTTCGAAATAATTGGAGTGGTCCTGAAAAGGACCGTTGGTGTTTTGTGTGTTTAAAACAAAACAAACTCAGAAACGGGACGAAATCCTCTTGAGCTGTCTTAAGCCTTTGCCACGGCCAAGGCCTACTTCGGGACTGGTGGTTCCTGTCAATGATTTGGTAGAAATCACTAACGGTGGTAAGGTAGACGTAGTCACAGAGAGATTGGGTTGTTTCGCTCGAGAAGGTCTTTTTCTCTTCGGTCGTGATAAAGAAGTCTGATACATTTGTTTCAGACTCCTTAACTCAGCTAAAATATCTAAAAGTACCGTCGTGACCGTTTGATTTTCACTATTTTCTTTCTGTCCTTGGTCTTCTTTCTTCTCCGTTGCTGCTGATGCTGCTACTGTTTCTTCCTGGTGTTTCCTTCTTGCTTCTTCTTCTTCCTGCTGTTGCATAAGAAAAGCTTGTTCTTCTACTTTCTGTTGTTGTAAAAATCGCTCCAATTCTTCTTTTTGTCTTTGTTTAAAATCATCAACGTGTCCATAAGAAGATACAGAAGGCAACGAAGGTTCCGGAATAAATTCTTGTGATGTTAAAAAATCCACAATATCCCAGTTAAAATCAACTTCTTCTGGATGTAGATTTGTCATGACTTTAGTAGTCACTGTTGGTCCATGACTTGCTGTCTCTACTCCTGTCTCACTCCAACTCATTGTCTTCTTACTGTCCGCCATGATTGACAACTCTCTTGAATCGATTGACTGCGCACAGGCGCTAGTACCTCTATATAGAAAAGGTGACGTCACAGACTGCTCTCTTCCGATTGGATGACTGTACCTGACTTTTGTAACGCACGTTTGGATTGGTGGATACACTCAATCCGTTTCAATCCGCTCTTCCCCTATAAATAACCGCAGTACACGGCATTCGCTTCACCTGTTCTCATCAGAAGATGTGGACTAATGTTGAATCGTCAACCCTTGTGTCAAGTATGCTGTTTAGGACTGACATACCCATGTATGTCAGATCATCATGGAGTGTCATTCATATGACGGAGACAGCTTTTTGGAAGAGAAGGGTCTATGTGGAAAGACAAGGTTGCTTGAAGAGAGTTCTCTTCTATGGACCCACAGTGAGGAGAAGTTTAAGGAAAAGAAGAAGATCTGTGAGATGTCCTCTGTGTTTACAAGACAACGTTAACATTACACATAACGGTCCTTTTCAGGGCCACTCATAAGTCTCGAAAAGATAGTAGCTTTCATTGCCACCCTTTTTTTCCCTTGTCACTCTACAGTCCCCTATACCCATCATATTCCCCATGTTATATTTCCCTTGAGGCTAGATAGACCCACTATGTTCAATTTCCCTTGAGGCTAGATAGACCCACTATGTTCAATTTCCCTTGAGGCTAGATAGACCCACTATGTTCAATTTCCCTTGAGGCTAGATAGACCCACTATGTTCAATTTCCCTTGAGGCTAGATAGACCCACCATGTTCAATTTCCCTTGAGGCTATAGTGCCCCAAGCTGTTTTGAGGCTAGATGTGCCCAAGCCCTTTTTGACTGGATTTTCCATTGAGGCTATAAATCTTGAGGCTAGATGTGCCCAAGCTGTTTTTGACTGGATTTTCCATTGAGGCTGCGGTGCCCCCTATAACTACTTACATACATGGATGAAAAAGTCCATAACATCTGTGTTCAAGGACTAAAGCTACTGTAAAAATACCTATTTTACTTAATTTTCACTCCTCAGGCCATAAGGTTAAGTGACTTTACATTTTTGACCTGTATAAGCCTTCATCCTTCCATCCTTTAACAATTAAATTTTTATCACTCTATCATCCATATATTTGATTTAATTTTAAGTAAAGCATGGAATATGAGCTTATTTCAAGATTTCAGACTAATTCAAGACAAACTATAATAAAAGCATATTAATAAGGTGATCTTGCATGCAATTAGCTGAGCTTCTTACCAATAATAAAGAAATATTTTTTAGTTTTTATAAAACTTGCAGTACAGGTTTATATGATGGAGATTTCTACAGTTTAGTAAGATTGATATCCATTCATAGTAATTATTTGATCTTGCATCTGACTGAGCCAGTTATCACTCTAACGGTCGTATTTGTACATGTTTGCAAGTTTTATTAAACTTGGAATATAAGCTTATATTACAAGATTTCAACTGAAGTGGCAACTAGTTGTACAAGTTTTTAACCGCTTTATTTATGATCTGATTTGATGAATATTGAGAAATGGGCTATCATCATGAAGATGTCAAGTAAATTTTATTAAGAGCAAGGTCAAATTATATAGTAATGAAGTGATCTTGCATCAGCTTGGCTTAGCATCTTATGACTTTCAATAGAGTATTTCTAATCAAATTTGGATCTAACTTAGTAAATAGGTTTAAATGATCAAGATGATTTATGACTTTTGGCTATAAATTAGGTGATTTTGTATCTCAGTCATAGACTATGCTTGTTTGTATGACTTTATCAAACTTGATAAATAAGTTTATCTAGTGAAGATATAAGACAAGGTAGATTATGAGAAATATCCAATCATATTAAAATTGCAACTCTTATGTCTGCAGTGTGGCAGTTTATAGTGATGCCTAACACTGGGCCATCATGTCACAAATATATAGCATGATGTCCCACCCAGTAACATTCTGACAAGAGGCCGACAAGTCCTAACACTAACCTCTAAATGCTGAGTGCCAGGCAGTAACATTTTTATAAGTCTTTGGCATAACTCGTCTGGGGATCAAACCCACGACCTTCCACATCCAAGGTGGATGCTCTAACCACTAGGCCACCAAAGCAGTCTACCAAAGACTTGTAAAAGTGATACAACATAGTAGATCAAGTTAAGAAAAGAATCTTGATTGTAAATTTTCCAACTAAATTGCAATGTAATTTGAACATTATTTTTTTTAAACATTAATTTCTTCTATTGTAACTGTAAAACAATCATTCAAAAAGACTTGCTTAATTTAGTTTAGAATAAATAAATTTAATTTAAAACTACTGACCAAAATTTTTCAGGTATACACAACCCAACAAGCATCATATGGACATCAAGCTGACCATACAGACAGAAGAAAATATAAAGTTGGGAAATATACTCTAAGCAATCATTCAAATCAGTCTGGTCTAGGAAGTGGCGACCACTGAAGTTACACATGGAATATACTATGCAAAGTAATTTAAGGTGTCAGTTACATCGTTTAAACACCTGAGGACATCAGTCAATAATATTATACCTGGGACTTTTAACTTCCTTCTTCAAGAAGATTGCCATTAGCCATAACAAGACTTATATTAAAAAAGATCTTTTATGCTAAAGTATATATTGTTTTATAAACAAAGAAACATTTCACAGGCATTATTCTTTCAAATAAAGCAGAAAAGATATTTTCATTTTACATTGAAATAAAACACCCATCTGGCGCTACAAATTATTCTGGTGTTTTTCATATGGATATACAGTGAAACCTGTCTTGAATGACCACTGCGATGTGAGACCACCTGTCTTGAGAGACCATATTATCAATGCACAAATTTAATGATTATATAGCATCATGACCTGTTAAGAGAGACCACTTGTTTTGAGAGACCATAATTTTATGGCAGAAAGGGTGGTCTTTCAAGACAGGTTCTACTGTAATATTATTAAAATTTTTATGTACAATGTACACCATTTCAGTCATATGATAAATATAATAAATATTTTGTGTATTTAATCATTTTGTTTTAATATTTTGCTGTTCTCTTAATTTTATATGCATCCATCTTCCTATTGGTCTATCTCTCTTGTTAAATACTTGGTATAAAATTTAGATTTTACAGTTTTTGCAAAGCTTCTAGTATGATTATAGTAAAGAGTCCAAAAAACCAGTCTTCATTACAAGATAACAATTTAGTACCGATAGTAAGTAATATAAAACATTGTTTTGAAATGTGTCACTTTCATTTACTTTGCTCTGTTTTAGCTATGACTGCTATGACAAAAATGAATTTTTGTATTTACTCATATTTTAAAACTCTTGTGATCTTAAAAATATAGTATACAAAATTTCTCTTTGGAAGCCAAACATGGTGATCATGACCAGTGAACCTACATGCATTTCCCAAACTTTGTTCAAGCTCATATTTATCCAATACCGCATTTACTCCCTATGAGTGATTTAGCCATACATGTAGCCAAATTTGGATGTCTAAGAGATACTACTGTTGGTTATACAAAAAAAAAACATTGCAGGCAATGGCCAACAATGTTATAAGCTTACATTTACACAATAGTAGGGAATGAAACACTGAGGATGGCCAAATATGGCTAATTATAGAGCTTTTAAATTCTAACAGCCATACATGCAGCTGTTTTTAAAAGCTGTTGCTGACACTAGCCAAATTTTGCTAAAAGGTCATTTTAGTTGTGCACCAGCCTCACTGAGCATGGCAACAGGAATCCTTAGCCAAATTTTGGCTAAGGATACATTTATCTAAGATTTGGTTTCTGCCTAAAGGTCAGAAAATACATTATGGAAAGGGACAACATTGCAGTTAGCCAAATTTGGCTAATCATAGTTACCTAGACTTTGGTCTTTTGCAGCCATACATGGGGGTTATACTAAAAGACACTAGCCAAATTTTGGCTAATTTTTCCAAAATTTGGTTCCTACCTAAGGGTGTGAAGAACAACTTTGTAGGAATTAGCCAAATTTTGGCTAATTTAAAACCTGCCTAGCCCCTCCAATATAGTCAAGCTATTGAATAGTGATAGACCATATACTGATCAAAAGCACTTCTAAGAATATTATTATATGTCTTTTCTACTTTGGGTTAAGAGATTTTAGCCCACAGCAGAGGCCTGATTTGAGTAAATGGAAAAGCTCAAGTGAAATCGGAACCTGTTTTTGATGACTTTTAACTGCTTAAAGAAATAACAAATCATTTTGATGACTTTATATGACTTAAATTAATAACAAATCAGTGTCTTGACCTTTTACTGCTTAAAATAATAACATCATTGTGATGGCTTTTTACTACTTAAAGTAATAACAAATTATTGTGATGACTTTTACTGCTTAAGGTAATAATATCATTGTGATGACTTTTTACTGCTTAAAATAATAACAAATTATTGTGATGACTTTTTTACTGCTTAAGGTAATAATATCATTGTGATGACTTTTTACTGCTTAAAATAATAACAAATATGACAAATTTATATAATTCATTTTTATAAATTGTGTCAGTGATGAAGAAACAGTCAATACAAATTGTAATTCATTTATATCATTAGTAATAAGCTAATCTTTTTGGTTTTCTAACTTGGTGTACAAAATAATACTGGATATACACAATGCATTAGATTCCTTCATACTCTGTGTACAAAATAATACTATATCCTGCCATTAGATATTAATTAATATTTTGTCTGGGTTACATTTATTTATCTCATGTAGCCCTGTTGAGAATAAAATGTAGTGGCTCATGTCAAATTTTGTGGCTATGTGACCTGGACCTTTGACCTTTGAACCTGATATCAATCAGCTTCTTCTTTACACCAGAGGCAAGTTATCTACAATTTATGGTTAGAAAAAAAAGAACAGCATGGACATTATAATTGGTGACCATTAATCAGGTGAACTTTTTATAAGCATAATTATGTGTATGAAAAATTGTCTAACTCCAAGTTTAATAGTTTTTGTGCCATTACACAAAAATATATTTGAGACAGACATACAGGCAAATGGACTTATGTATGTATGGATCTATATATTGACAGACAGACATATGGACATTGTGTTTATAAATGGATTAATGGACATACAGTTTATGCAAAACAATGCACCCTTTTTGTTATTGCAGTGGGGGCTTATAAATGAAAAAGTCAAATCATGAAAGCATAAAATAAGAACTTCATTTCAAAAATGGAAGTAATCACTTGAAAGATTTTTTTATGGAGGCTTCACCATACAGTAAGTAGTAGACAAAGGTCAAAACAGATTAAAACAGATGCAGAGACATTAGCCAACAAAGCAGATGATGGAAGCCACACAAGGGTGGAGATTAAAATGAGCATGAAAAACCTCCATCAATGTCAACCCAAAAGCATTTGCAGAAGATGGTCAATAAATATGTCAGCCTAGTCTGTATTTTCCAAACTTTTGTGAGGCTTTCAATCAATGTTTCCTTTCAGCTTGCCTCTTAAAACCCAATCCACAGTGAAGCCCAACACTGAAAGTCATTTCTGTAGAAAAGGAAATTTGTCCTGAAAGTTGTTTCTGTAGAAATGGAAATTTGTTCACTCGTTGATGTATCAGACTGGCAGAATACAGTAACTTTTGTCAATCCTGCTTTACAGGCTTTCAGTTTTTTCAAAATTTAAATACCAGTTTAAAAAGCTCAATATTTTCTTTACAGCAATTCATTCTTTAATTACATTTTTTTAGATATATAAAGCTTAGCAGAACTTCAGTAAACTAAAGTTATGCTTTATCTTACTTCCAAAGCATATTTTTTAACTGTAATATTCCTTTTACCACCTATATGTAAATGTATGAAATGTGGGGAATTTTATGTCATTTAAGATAGTGATATAACATAGTATAAATCTTTCAACATTGTCATAGGTTATTACAGCTTTGTTAGATTTAATCGCAAATGGAAAGGAAAGCATCCAGGGCAAATCCTTACTAGAAAGTTGAAACAACTGTACATTTTGTTTCTGTATTTGTATTAGATATAAAATTCTTATGTAACAATATCAGAGTTTTGTTTTGTTTATTTTGTTTGGTCCATTTTCAGGAATGCAGTAAAATTTCACAATATTATGCAAACATCAATAACTGTGCTAACTTTATAAGCGGTGAAGTTCTCAAATATTCAGTTAGCTTGACAACCATTAAAGTCTTCAAATATTCAGCTAGCTTGACAACCATCAAAGTCTTCATCAACATCAATAACAAACTCAAAAGTACTAGATATCACTGACTCAAGATCATGTCTATATTTTCATTAAAAATGGCTATTACTTGCTACTTCAAGACAAAATTCAGTTTTGAGATCAAATTTTCTATCGATCTTTTTATGGAAGAATAGAGTATAGATCCATCTGTAAATTTTCCAAGTGAAATTGTTGATATTTTCAACTAATTCAACAAGCACATAAATGCCATCATAGCCTCTGCATGTTAAAATTCAATTTCTAGATAGAAGCTTTATCAAAATTGTTTATGAGAAAACATGCCATCAGTGCATGATGTTGCATTTGTGTGTTGTCTACATGTATTTACTTTTCTCAAGAGAATACATGTAAACAAAATGACATATTTAGGTGACCAATATAATTCGGTGAATATGCAAGCAATCTGGTCTCCAATTGTATCCTGTCTGAAACTGGTACAGTAATAACACCTCACCTACATCTAGGACATCAGGGTACATTATGGTACATTATGGTAGTAATTTGCTGTGGAAAAAACAAACAATACCAATGGATTTCTCAGACAAATTCCATGAAATACCATTTGAAGCCCTTTGTCTTGAAATATTTTGAACACAAAACTTTGAATACAGAATCTTAACACTGACATCATCAACATTCTTTATGCTGAAACTTGAAAAACTTATTTCATGTATCATCTAACTCTATACAAAAAAGTGTTGAGGATAATTTTGCAGAAAGAAAAACCTACAGTTGAAAGACAAATATGCAAAAACTGTCTTCAAAAGTCAGTTGCTGTTTTCAAAACCATAAATGGGAATCCACCTGGTTAATCGTTACAACCTAATTTTAGAAACTATTCATTACCATCAGGCAGGAAATCCTGGAGCACCTCTTGAGCAATTTAAATGCTGTTTTGAGTATTCAGGTGTGGAGATTTGAATGGCAAGCTCAACAGGAAATTTCCAAGGATGTATAGGGTAAAGGGATAGTGTGGAGTTTTAAACTCTCTTCCCCATCATGTCAGAATGGTAAGCTCAACAGGAAATTTCCAAGGAAGTATAGTGTAAAGTGTCAGGTTCTCGCGGGCTATAAGTGTTACCCGTATAATATTGTATAAGCCCCACTTGTCAAAGGGTAAGTGTTACGTCCCACTTTGTCAAGGGGTATTGCACAACATATAATAATAATAATACTATAACCCACTCCCTTCTGATACTCATTATCTAAGAGATGACCGCCCTCGGTATAATTGCCCAGTTCGAGTAAGAGAATGTAACTTGAGCGGGTATATTGAACAAAACAACTCTGAGCTCCCATAAAGATAAATAAACAATTTAATCAAATACATACACAATCATGAAATTTCCTCTCATTAGGAATACACGCGGTTTAGAAATAAACTTTCACCGAATTACAAATATATTTGAAATAGAATTAAACAAATTAGCCATTCTATTACTGATAGTTAGAAATCATCGTAGGATCAAGTGGTACAATCGAAGTCACTGCTTTGTTCGATTTTCATAACCTGTTATTCTCGAACCATGTTCTCTCTTCAATCCAGTGTTGTTCTAGAAGTCTGTTCCTCTCTAGATAATCTGCCCTCGTGGATGTTCTGCTTGAACTCAGACTTGTCCACTGTATCTTTTATACACCTCTCAATTCTTTTTTCCAACTTGTATGTATTTATTTCTGTACTTCATGTCTTCCCAAAAGCTATTTTCTTCCTTCCAAAAAGAAAATTAAAACACCCTAAGTCTCTCGTTACAATTAATGGTAATAGTTGCGACTGTCCGTTATTCCTGGTTCGAACAATCAGATATTTATATCAGTGATAAAAATTTTATGGCAAGTAATTAACTACACATGTCATCAAATGACTGTAGTTTAACCATTTGTTAATTCATTTTGCCTTGACCTAATACATTAACGTACTACATAGCGAGACGTTGAATTATACTCTGTCGCATTATCTATGACATCAAAATTCGGTGAATTCACATGTATTCTTGTAAATCATTAACTAATGTAATACATTAAATTCTTAGAACACAATCATTATTCAAACAATATGATACATTCAAGAATTAACATAACACTTCCTATCCATCACTCAGCATAGTGTTTTTACGACATAAATTAACACTACGTCATTCTTAACTAAGAATTAAGGTAAGAAATCTATTCATAATTCAAAAGCACATTACTAAATAAATGTATCAAACGAAGTCATGTAGACGTGTAAACGAATCAGACATTATATTAATTGCATCACAATAAACGTGGAATTGAGACAATACCTTGTGTTTTTGGTGTGTCACTCATTCGATGTTTTTGGCGTTTTTTCCCCTGGTCGGTTATTTCACATATGAATGTATTTCTCTCAAATAAGAGCGTTTTCAAAATAATCCTGCCACACCTTCTCTCTTGCAGAGAAATGTTTAAAGACTACAGTATAATTTAGCTAGTGCAATATTATGTTCTAAAGATTTCTCGTGTAAAACACACCCCTTATTTAACCGCGACCAATCAGAATCAAATGTATTTCCTCCCGCTTCCCTCCAAAAGTCGCTAATTCTTTATTAATAGATCGACCGAAAATTTGGCACTTCACAAAAGGGATAGTGCAGAGTTTTGAACTCTCTTCTCCATCATGTCAGAATGTCAAGCTCAACACGAATTTTCCAAGGAAGTATGGTATAAAGGGATAGTGACCTGTCCCCCATCCCAGACCACTTTCAGTAAATTTCTTCCTTGCAATAGTGTTAAAACTACCATTACATTAGATAATATTTTGAATACATTATTTCATCTTAACTTACATTGATTTACCATCTAACATATGTATGTATGTATGTATGTATGTATGTATGTATGTATGTATGTATGTATGTATGTATGTATGTATGTATGTATGTATGTATGTATGTATGTATGTATGTATGTATGTATGTATGTATGTTTTTTGTATGTATGTATGTATGTATGTATGTATGTATGTATGTATGTATGTATGTATGTATGTATGTATGTATGTATGTATGTATGTATGTATGTATGTATGTATGTATGTATGTATGTATGTATGTATGTATGTATGTATGTATGTATGTTTCTTGTATGCATGTATGGATGGATGAATGGATGGACATGAAAACCCTAAACTGATATGACCATCCATTCAGATCAATTACTGGTAGCAATAATAAGATTTTCAAAATGGCCACTGTGGTAGCCATATTGGATGTCTAAGTGGCACCATTTTTATTTTGGGCCAATCACAATTATAAGAAGTCTTTTAGTGATATGACCAGCCATTCAGCTGGAGTGGTGGATGGGATTTCCCTGTCACACAATATCACAATACTCAGCAAAGAATTGTTCCTGCTCACAAACTCACACCCTTGAGTGGGATTTCCCCATCACACACCTGTATAATACTAGACAAAACCTTTTAACAATTCACAAATTCTGACACTTATCCATAAATGAAAAGTTTTGTTGCCCATTAACTTTTCTTTAAAAGCTGCTTTTAATGTAATTCAGAAGAAATAGTCTTTCAGACTCAAACATTTTAAAACATAGATACTTTCTGAATTTTGTCTTACACAAATCCCAAAACCTTTCTAACCAATTTTAGATATTATTTCAATTAAGGTTTAAGACAAACTTCAGACAGGAATTTTGCTGTCAGACTATACTTATTGCAATATTCAGCCAAATGTAGATAAAATTCAAACTAAAGATTAATGAGAGAAAATATTCCAAAAAGAACTGCCTTATGATCTTCAAAGCTTCCAAATTTATTTATTTTTTATAAAGACAACCAACATTGGTTGTTTCAGTTGTAGTTCTTAACTAATTTTGTTTTCCTTGTAGAAGGTTTGATAGCAGTCATTGATGAAACAATTGTATTAAATGAGACTAATGACATAGTCAGGAATTGGAGCAAGCTATTAAAATTACATGCGGAAAGGGATACTTGTTGAACAATTGAAATAATTAGTGGCCATGACATCAGTAGCTGTGGGAGTTCAAATTTATCAATGAATTTTTTTTTTTGTTCTGAATTATGAATGAACAGGAAGGTATACAACTTTATAATAAATGATGGATAATTACATGTAAGTAAAAATTATATAGTGATGGATAATTACATGTAAGTAAAAATTATATAGTGATGGATAATTACATGTAAGTAAAAATTATATAGTGATGGATAATTACATGTAAGTAAAAATTATATAGTGATGGATAATTACATGTAAAGTAAAAATTATATAGTGATGGATAATTACATGTAAGTAAAAATTATATAGTGATGGATAATAACATGTAAAGTAAAAATTATATAGTGATGGATAATTACATGTAAGTAAAAATTATATAGTGATGGATAATTACATGTAAAGTAAAAATTATATAGTGATGGATAATTACATGTAAGTAAAAATTATATAGTGATGGATAATAACATGTAAAGTAAAAATTATATAGTGATGGATAATTATATGTAAGTAAAAATTATATAGTGATGGATAATTACATGTAAGTAAAAATTATATAGTGATGGATAATTACATGTAAGTAAAAATTATATAGTGATGGATAATTACATGTAAGTAAAAATTATATAGTGATGGATAATTACATGTAAGTAAAAACTATATAGTGATGGATAATTATATGTAAGTAAAAATTATATAGTGATGGATAATTACATGTAAAGTAAAAATTATATAGTGATGGATAATTACATGTAAAGTAAAAATTATATAGTGATGGATAATTACATGTAAAGTAAAAATTATATAGTGATGGATAATTATATGTAAGTAAAAATTATATAGTGATGGATAATTACATGTAAAGTAAAAATTATATAGTGATGGATAATTACATGTAAAGTAAAAATTATATAGTGATGGATAATTACATGTAAGTAAAAATTATATAGTGATGGATAATTATATGTAAGTAAAAACTATATAGTGATGGATAATTACATGTAAGTAAAAATTATATAGTGATGGATAATTACATGTAAAGTAAAAATTATATAGTGATGGATAATTACATGTAAGTAAAAATTATATAGTGATGGATAATTACATGTAAGTAAAAATTATATAGTGATGGATAATTACATGTAAGTAAAAATTATATAGTGATGGATAATTACATGTAAAGTAAAAATTATATAGTGATGGATAATTACATGTAAGTAAAAATTATATAGTGATGGATAATTATATGTAAGTAAAAATTATATAGTGATGGATAATTACATGTAAGTAAAAATTATATAGTGATGGATAATTACATGTAAGTAAAAATTATATAGTGATGGATAATTACATGTAAAGTAAAAATTATATGGTGATGGATAATTACATGTAAGTAAAAATTATATAGTGATGGATAATTACATGTAAGTAAAAATTATATAGTGATGGATAATTACATGTAAATTAAAAATTATATAGTGATGGATAATTACATGTAAAGTAAAAATTATATAGTGATGGATAATTATTTGTAAGTAAAAATTATATGGTGATGGATAATTACATGTAAAGTAAAAATTATATAGTGATGGATAATTATATGTAAGTAAAAATTATATAGTGATGGACAATTACATGTAAGTAAAAATTATATAGTGATGGATAATTACATGTAAAGTAAAAATTATATAGTGATGGATAATTACATGTAAAGTAAAAATTATATAGTGATGGATAATTATATGTAAGTAAAAATTATATAGTGATGGATAATTACATGTAAGTAAAAATTATATAGTGATGGATAATTACATGTAAGTAAAAATTATATAGTGATGGATAATTACATGTAAGTAAAAATTATATGGTGATGGATAATTACATGTAAGTAAAAATTATATGGTGATGGATAATTACATGTAAAGTAAAAATTATATAGTGATGGATAATTACATGTAAGTAAAAATTATATAGTGATGGATAATTACATGTAAGTAAAAATTATATAGTGATGGATAATTACATGTAAGTAAAAATTATACAGTGATGGATAATTACATGTAAGTAAAAATTATACAGTGATGGATAATTACATGTAAGTAAAAATTATATAGTGATGGATAATTACATGTAAGTAAAAATTATATAGTGATGGATAATTACATGTAAAGTAAAAATTATATAGTGATGGATAATTACATGTAAGTAAAAATTATATAGTGATGGATAATTATATGTAAGTAAAAATTATATAGTGATGGATAATTACATGTAAGTAAAAATTATTTAGTGATGGATAATTACATGTAAGTAAAAATTATATAGTGATGGATAATTACATGTAAGTAAAAATTATATAGTGATGGATAATTACATGTAAGTAAAAATTATATAGTGATGGATAATTATATGTAAGTAAAAATTATTTAGTGATGGATAATTACATGTAAGTAAAAATTATATAGTGATGGATAATTACATGTAAGTAAAAATTATATAGTGATGGATAATTACATGTAAAGTAAAAATTATATGGTGATGGATAATTACATGTAAGTAAAAATTATATAGTGATGGATAATTACATGTAAGTAAAAATTATATAGTGATGGATAATTACATGTAAAGTAAAAATTATATAGTGATGGATAATTACATGTAAAGTAAAAATTATATGGTGATGGATAATTACATGTAAAGTAAAAATTATATAGTGATGGATAATTATATGTAAGTAAAAATTATATAGTGATGGATAATTACATGTAAGTAAAAATTATATAGTGATGGATAATTACATGTAAAGTAAAAATTATATAGTGATGGATAATTACATGTAAAGTAAAAATTATATAGTGATGGATAATTATATGTAAGTAAAAATTATATAGTGATGGATAATTACATGTAAGTAAAAATTATATAGTGATGGATAATTACATGTAAGTAAAAATTATATAGTGATGGATAATTACATGTAAGTAAAAATTATATGGTGATGGATAATTACATGTAAGTAAAAATTATATGGTGATGGATAATTACATGTAAAGTAAAAATTATATAGTGATGGATAATTACATGTAAGTAAAAATTATATAGTGATGGATAATTACATGTAAGTAAAAATTATATAGTGATGGATAATTACATGTAAGTAAAAATTATATAGTGATGGATAATTACATGTAAGTAAAAATTATATAGTGATGGATAATTACATGTAAGTAAAAATTATATAGTGATGGATAATTACATGTAAAGTAAAAATTATATAGTGATGGATAATTACATGTAAGTAAAAATTATATAGTGATGGATAATTACATGTAAAGTAAAAATTATATAGTGATGGATAATTATATGTAAGTAAAAATTATATAGTGATGGATAATTACATGTAAGTAAAAATTATTTAGTGATGGATAATTACATGTAAGTAAAAATTATATAGTGATGGATAATTACATGTAAGTAAAAATTATATAGTGATGGATAATTACATGTAAGTAAAAATTATATAGTGATGGATAATTATATGTAAGTAAAAATTATATAGTGATGGATAATTACATGTAAGTAAAAATTATATAGTGATGGATAATTACATGTAAGTAAAAATTATATGGTGATGGATAATTACATGTAAAGTAAAAATTATATGGTGATGGATAATTACATGTAAGTAAAAATTATATAGTGATGGATAATTACATGTAAGTAAAAATTATATAGTGATGGATAATTACATGTAAAGTAAAAATTATATAGTGATGGATAATTACATGTAAAGTAAAAATTATATAGTGATGGATAATTACATGTAAAGTAAAAATTATATAGTGATGGATAATTATATGTAAGTAAAAATTATATAGTGATGGATAATTACATGTAAGTAAAAATTATATAGTGATGGATAATTACTTGTAAAGTAAAAATTATATAGTGATGGATAATTATATGTAAGTAAAAATTATATAGTGATGGATAATTACATGTAAGTAAAAATTATATAGTGATGGATAATTACATGTAAGTAAAAATTATATAGTGATGGATAATTACATGTAAAGTAAAAATTATATAGTGATGGATAATTACATGTAAGTAAAAATTATATAGTGATGGATAATTACATGTAAGTAAAAATTATAAAGTGATGGATAATTACATGTAAGTTAAAATTATATAGTGATGGATAATTACATGTAAGTAAAAATTATATAGTGATGGATAATTACATGTAAGTAAAAATTATATAGTGATGGATAATTACATGTAAGTAAAAATTATATAGTGATGGATAATTACATGTAAGTAAAAATTATATAGTGATGGATAATTACATGTAAGTAAAAATTATATAGTGATGGATAATTACATGTAAAGTAAAAATTATATAGTGATGGATAATTACATGTAAGTAAAAATTATATAGTGATGGATAATTACATGAAAGTAAAAATTATATAGTGATGGATGATTACATGTAAGTAAAAATTATATAGTGATGGATAATTACATGTAAAGTAAAAATTATATAGTGATGGATAATTACATGTAAGTAAAAATTATATAGTGATGGATAATTATATGTAAGTAAAAATTATATAGTGATGGATAATTACATGTAAGTAAAAATTATATAGTGATGGATAATTACATGTAAGTAAAAATTATATAGTGATGGATAATTACATGTAAAGTAAAAATTATATGGTGATGGATAATTACATGTAAGTAAAAATTATATGGTGATGGATAATTACATGTAAAGTAAAAATTATATAGTGATGGATAATTACATGTAAGTAAAAATTATATAGTGATGGATAATTACATGTAAAGTAAAAATTATATAGTGATGGATAATTATATGTAAGTAAAAATTATATAGTGATGGATAATTACATGTAAGTAAAAATTATTTAGTGATGGATAATTACATGTAAGTAAAAATTATATAGTGATGGATAATTACATGTAAGTAAAAATTATATAGTGATGGATAATTATATGTAAGTAAAAATTATATAGTGATGGATAATTACATGTAAGTAAAAATTATATAGTGATGGATAATTACATGTAAAGTAAAAATTATATGGTGATGGATAATTACATGTAAGTAAAAATTATATAGTGATGGATAATTACATATAAGTAAAAATTATATAGTGATGGATAATTACATGTAAAGTAAAAATTATATAGTGATGGATAATTACATGTAAAGTAAAAATTATATAGTGATGGATAATTACATGTAAAGTAAAAATTATATAGTGATGGATAATTATATGTAAGTAAAAATTATATAGTGATAGATAATTACATGTAAGTAAAAATTATATAGTGATGGATAATTACTTGTAAAGTAAAAATTATATAGTGATGGATAATTACATGTAAGTAAAAATTATATAGTGATGGATAATTATATGTAAGTAAAAATTATATAGTGATGGATAATTACATGTAAGTAAAAATTATATAGTGATGGATAATTACATGTAAGTAAAAATTATATAGTGATGGATAATTACATGTAAAGTAAAAATTATATAGTGATGGATAATTACATGTAAGTAAAAATTATATAGTGATGGATAATTACATGTAAGTAAAAATTATATAGTGATGGATAATTACATGTAAGTAAAAATTATATAGTGATGGATAATTACATGTAAGTAAAAATTATATAGTGATGGATAATTACATGTAAGTAAAAATTATATAGTGATGGATAATTATATGTAAGTAAAAATTATATAGTGATGGATAATTACATGTAAGTAAAAATTATATAGTGATGGATAATTACATGTAAGTAAAAATTATATAGTGATGGATAATTACATGTAAAGTAAAAATTATATAGTGATGGATAATTACATGTAAGTAAAAATTATATAGTGATGGATAATTACATGAAAGTAAAAATTATATAGTGATGGATAATTACATGTAAGTAAAAATTATATAGTGATGGATAATTACATGTAAAGTAAAAATTATATAGTGATGGATAATTACATGTAAGTAAAAATTATATAGTGATGGATAATTACATGTAAGTAAAAATTATATAGTGATGGATAATTACATGTAAGTAAAAATTATATAGTGATGGATAATTACATGTAAGTAAAAATTATATAGTGATGGATAATTACATGTAAGTAAAAATTATATAGTGATGGATAATTACATGTAAAGTAAAAATTATATGGTGATGGATAATTACATGTAAGTAAAAATTATATAGTGATGGATAATTACATGTAAGTAAAAATTATATAGTGATGGATAATTATATGTAAGTAAAAATTATATAGTGATGGATAATTACATGTAAAGTAAAAATTATATAGTGATGGATAATTACATGTAAAGTAAAAATTATATAGTGATGGATAATTATATTTAAGTAAAAATTATATAGTGATGGATAATTACATGTAAGTAAAAATTATATAGTGATGGATAATTATATGTAAGGAAAAATTATATAGTGATGGATAATTACATGTAAGTAAAAATTATATAGTGATGGATAATTACATGTAAGTAAAAATTACATGGTGATGGATAATTACATGTAAGTAAAAATTATATAGTGATGGATAATTACATGTAAGTAAAAATTATATAGTGATGGATAATTACATGTAAGTAAAAATTATATAGTGATGGATAATTACATGTAAGTAAAAATTATATAGTGATGGATAATTACATGTAAGTAAAAATTATATAGTGATGGATAATTACATGTAAGTAAAAATTATATGGTGATGGATAATTACATGTAAGTAAAAATTATATGGTGATGGATAATTACATGTAAGTAAAAATGACAGAGTGAATGGTAATTATATGTAAAGTACAAATGACATGGTGAATGGTTTTGATTCATTTCAGTCTGTGTTTACCTGGTTTTGATTCATTTCAGTCTGTGTTTACCTGGTTTTGATTCAATTCATTCTGTGTTTACCTGGTTTTGATTCATTTCAATCTGTGTTTCAGATAACAGTATTGATTGCTGGCTCCCAGCTGAGAAAGTAATGAGAATGAAAGGGTCCTGCAGATCTCAGTGTTTTACTGATTTTGGGCTTGTACAAATTTTTCTGCATTTTGTTGACACTACATGCCAATGTTGATGATACTAGATGATTGAAACAACAAGATGTTTTTTCTCTGAAAATCAAGACAATTAATAATTATAATGCATAATTATGTAGTACATTTAGTTTTCTAATAAAGGAACTTCAAGCTGAAGGGAATGTGAAAAAACTGGAAAATGAATAAAGTTATTTTTGAAAATGGGATCATGTAGGTAGGAATAAAAACTTGCCATATCTTGAGATCTAATTGCCCAATACAGTTCCCAAGGACCACTTAATTTCTCCAGCAAAATACGGCTGTAGCTTCTCTAAATGAATGAAAAGTAATTCATTAAACCAGTCCATATCATGCTTATTACCATGAATGAAATGAAATTTATTAAACCAGGCCATATCATGCTTATTACCATGAATGAAATGAAATTTATTAAACCAGTCCATATCATGCTTATTACCATGAATTAAATGAAATTTATTAAACCAGGCCATATCATGCTTATTACCATGAATGAAATGAAATTTATTAAACCAGTCCATATCATGCTTATTACCATGATTAAAATGAAATTTATTAAACCAGTCCATATCATGCTTATTACCATGAATGAAATGAAATTTATTAAACCAGTCCATATCATGCTTATTACCATGAATGAAAAGTAATTCATTAAACCAGTCCATATCATGCTTATTACCATGAATGAAATGAAATTTATTAAACCAGTCCATATCATGCTTATTACCATGAATTAAATGAAATTTATTAAACCAGGCCATATCATGCTTATTACCATGAATGAAAAGTAATTCATTAAACCAGTCCATATCATGCTTATTACCATGAATTAAATGAAATTTATTAAACCAGGCCATATCATGCTTATTACCATGAATGAAATGAAATTTATTAAACCAGTCCATATCATGCTTATTACCATGAATTAAATGAAATTTATTAAACCAGTCCATATCATGCTTATTACCATGAATAAAATGAAATTTATTAAACCAGTCCATATCATGCTTATTAAAATGAATGAAATGAAATTTATTAAACCAGTTCATATCATGCTTATCACCATGAATGAAATGAAATTTATTAAACTATGGACATTTTGATATGGTGTTTGTATGGACCATTTTAGGGACTTTTTAATATGGTGTTTGTATGGACCATTTTAGGGAATTTTTGATATGGTATTTGAATGGACCATTTTAGGGACTTTTTGATATGGAGTTAGTATGGACAATTTTAGGGACTTTTTGAGCATGTCACCTTTAAAGTATTATGTCAATGTCAACACTATAATGTTTTAATATTTTTTATCAAACTTGTCATTGAAACAAGTAAAGGCTGAGTCATTTAGTAATAAACATATTTTGAATATAATGTCAAAAATATTCTCAAATTCCAGGTGTCAATGTTGTTGATGTAATAATCTTATTATAATAATAATAATAATAATAATAATAATAATAATAATAATAATAATAATAATAATAATAATAATAATAATAAAGTTGCATTTGAAATTACCTTCTGAATAAATGTAGGCATTAGTAACTAACTGTGTTTCATAATAATGTGGTATATATATATATATATATATATATATATATATATATATATATATATATATATATATATATATATATATATATATATATATATATATATATATTAAATAATCAAATAACATCTTGAATACGATTGAGATGATTTAGATATAATATTAATTATTCAGTTTATTATCATTTGGACAAAAAGTGAAATCCAGTTTTTAACAATGTTTTGACTAAACAGTTTTTTGTATTGGCATTGAAATAGGGTATGAGTTTGAGTAGCTGAGTTTTGAAAATTGTTAAGTTTCTGGCGTAGATATTGAGACGAACCAGACAGACCTGAGTTACAATTTTCCAGACTTGGAAGCACTAATAAACACACAATTGTTTTAGTGGCATCAACTGAAAGATATTTGCGAATGGAGAGGATACATCTCAACTCATGATATGCAACTTTGCATACCGGTATGTTCATGACATGTTGATGCAATGTGAGAGTAGTGTCTAGATAAACACCTAGGTTTCGTACTGACTGTGTGAAGTTAATGTTGTTATTTCTTATATTTGTTTATGAGGTAAAGGATGTGAATGAGAAAGTATTTGCGTTGTGATCATAATAACCTCAGTTTTCCCATTATTGATCTTCAGCTTGTTAAATGTCATCCATGATTTCACATCAGAAATGCACACCTCTACTCCTTGGATGGTAGCATCAACTTCAGTTGGGTGGCAAAACTTGTATATATTGGTGTCATCAGCGTGCACGTGGTGAGAAGCTGGGTGATGATCTATTACATCTAAGAGTGGCTGAGGGTATAGCATGAAGAGAGCGGATCCAAGAACAGACACTTGTGTAATACCACAACATAGGTCAACTGGGCTGGAGTGTATTCCACTTAGCAGCAGAGAAGGTGAACAGACTTTCACTAATTAGGTTAGATTTCAAGCAAATAATTTAAGAACTCTGTCAAATTAAGGCTTAACATTTTTAGAGCTCTGTTTGTCAAATTAAGACTTTCAGCGGGGAGGCTGAATCTTACATCTCTAAATGGGTTAGAGTTCAAACAAATAATTTTAGAGTTCTGTTTGTCAAATTAAGGCTTAACAACTTTAGAGCTCTATTTGTCAAATTAAGGCTTTCTCGAAAACGTGTGTGTGTGTGTGTGTGGGGGGGGGGTTAGCCAGCTTTAAATAACTCACCGAAAATTATTAATGAAGCCGCTGATATCTGCCGACGACTATCTGAAGATGGTATCATGGATATCAGTGTATATCGAAAATTTATCGATGAACTAGTTAATGATTATCATATTGATTGATTTCCGTGACAATTAGTCATACTATTAGATGAATAATAATTAGATAATATGATCATGCAATACAACCAGAACAAACCATCCATGACCTACGTAGTAAATTCACGATTGCCTGTTTATAAGATGTATTATGAAGATGGTCTCGGCGATGTTGTTCAATGTTATTTGCAAGGATGGCTCCAAAAATAGCACCAATCGCAAAATAATTATCGATGAAAGCTATTATGTTATTCGTGATAAGGGTATTAGCGCTGTTGGTGATGTTGCCGGTAAAGCATTTTCCGCGACCAAGGAAAAACTAATCACGCCGATTCGACGACGAATAAAACAACCACCGGGAAAACTACCATCTACAGAAATTATGCCTGCGAGTGTTAGCAAAATAATAAACAGCGATAAGCGATCAAAAAATAGCAGAGCGAATAAACGAAGGATTTGATTCTCAGGGAAATATCACTGCAAATATAATAGCGAGAAGTGGCCTGACAAAGTCATCGAGATCGCAATTTAGATCGAGAAATATATAATAAACTGTTCGAACCTTCAACCGACCCAGCATTGGCTATGGATGACACGGTTCTAAAAGATTATTCTTTGAATAATTATCAGTTTTATGAGTATAAAGCAAGACAACCAAATGACCGAGGGAGAATCGAACTTCAGCTTCATGATATAAGTAAATGACTTCTGCCCGCTAAAGCATTTATTGAAGTACAAGGAGAACTTGTAACAAATCTAGCACTTAATACGCCATCTGACGCAAATCTCCGAGTTGGTTTCTTCAATAACGGTATTATGGCATTATTTAGTACCGCTACATATATGATTGATAATAGAGAGATTGAATCTATTCAAAAAGATGTTGATATCGCCACAACAATAGTGGGATTAGCGAGATATTCTGATGAGTATACAAGATCGGCTGGACCATCTATGATGTTCACTAAGAATATTAATGATCACATTGAACGTGTTCAGTATATTAGGGGAAAGGCAACACTGGATCCTGCAGTTGATCCAGCACCAGCTGGATATACGAGGCTAGCTGCTGCCTTTGATATCGTAGATATTAATCCTAATTACAACCTAGGATTTGCAACACAAACATTAATCTTGCAGGGACCGCGTAGATTATTTTCATGCGCGATTCCAATGTTTCATATATTTGTATTTTTTAGAAATGTTAGAAACGTTATCTTTAGAACTTAACACACAGTTGTTCTCGTGCGGAAAGGTGATGATAATGATGCAATCTGGCGTGCTGCTGGTGTTGTTGATGGTAAAGTAAATATAACAAAACTCTCATTATGGATGCCAGTAATGACTCTGTCAGTCGTCGCAAATGAACAATTACTATAGTTTATGAGTGTTGTCGGGCAATCATTACTGTCATGGCTAACAACAACAACAGCTAGTCTGCAGAGTAACATTAATGGAGAATTTTCATGGCATACTACATCAAACAGGGGTGTTTCTGCGTCTCGACACATATTTATTGCGTTACAGGATTATACACGATTAAATTCTCAGGAGCGCAGCCATATGGTATTTGATCAACTAGGTGTTAACGAAGTCACATTAAGAATAAACGGTCAACAGGAACCATCTGTGAGTGGTTTACTTAATTACAGACAAAATCAAATAACGCGCGCATATCATTGTTTGCTGACATTTACGGAACGTGATCAAAATGTAGATACTGCTCTGCAAATATCACAATTAGATTGTAGAACCCTATATCCGTTTTATTACTTTTCGTTGGAACATCTTGACTTAACTAGACAATCCGTCGTTGACGTATATATCGAAGCTCGTGTAACCAATCTTCCTGCTGGTGGTGATTACAGAGCAATTGCCGTCTTTCTCGGTGACAAATCAATGCTACGCTAAGGTGTTGGTATACGAATGAGTATAGTTGATGCGCCAATAGAAAACATGTAGACAATTAGATCAATCGCGTATTAAATAAAATGTTATATAGTCACGTTAGTGTTACTCTGGCTCCTGCTCAGAATAAAAAGTTGCAATCAGATTCAGCTCGTTAAAAACACAATCAAATATCTGGTGGTGAGAATAATCTATCACTGACAACTCATCAGATCATCAGATCAAGCATTTCAATGATGCGAGCAAAGATAAAAAAGGTGTTCAGGTTACTCTCTTTGCGTCCGCGATCAAAGAAATGATAAAATCAGGTGGTATATTTTCACTTTTCGCTGCGTTATCAGCATTTGATTCCGCCGCCGCCCCCGCGGTCGCAAAAGCGACCGCTCTCGTAGCTGATGCTACCGCCGCTGGGATGACACTAAAGAAAGCGACTAGAACCGGATACAAAAAAGAGACGATCTGTAGCAGGAAAGGGTCTAAGACTACCAGGAACTCCGTATTCATGCTACAGCGGAAACGGCCTGAGACTAGCAGGGACGGTTTACTAGCACCGTTATTTTGTTTTCTCGATGCTGATAAAAATACGCGATACGAATCTTCAGAGGTGTTTTTATGCGAGATCAATTACCACAACAACCAAACAACACTGAAACTGGTATCATTAATCTCGAGAACAGCACCGGACCTGGAACTAACCGGGTTGCATACGCGATTGATCCACGTGGGATTGTTTATTTTGATTCATATGGGTTAGCGCCACCTAAAGAATTTATGCGTTATATACATCAATTAAAAATTCCGATCTAGTATTTCACGCTACCAACACAAAAAATGACCGACCCACCAATATGCGGCCAGCAGGTATTAAATGTACTTAGCGCTATATCAACATCAACTAAACCACCCCATAAAACCGTACACGAATATTCAAGTAATCGCATTTTAGAGAGATCTTAAAATATAACGATTGATATTTACGGGAGATCTCCGAGCTATTAAACCTCGCAAGTGTAGATTCAAACGAAATAGTCCTATTTCAAGACAAACAGGGAAAATTGAAAACGAGTGATCTTTACTTGAATGATATTCTTGTTAAAATTAATGGAGTAACAGAAAATTCCCTAGCGGTGTTTAATTCCACCGGTTAAGATTTAACCAGAAGTTGTTTTTCCAACTGTGATAGATAACAATCGAGTAAAAACATCCGGTGACACAATGATAGGTAACCTCGACATAAACTCAAATAAAATAACCGCACATGGTAATCAAACATTGGACACTGACGCTGTGACAAAAAAATAATATGTAGATGTGTTAGACAATAAACTAACGACGCTGAACCCTGAGCATTAAACCACATATAATGAACTAACAGCGCTGCAACACGAATATAAAACCACAGATCATAAACTAACAACACTGCGAGCTGAGTATGATGTTCATTTAGGCGCGTTTGCAAACCTCCGTAGGATTTCTAAAAAAACGGAAGAAACCATGGATAATTCCTTTGATACTCCATCGGCGTTCCCAATGAAACTCTCTCACATTAAAACAGCTATTGATACGACTAAACAAACACATGACAATATCGCGTGTGGAAACCAACTAGATTTGATATTCTCGCAGATGTTCAATACAGTTGTGTAGAATAAGGAGATAGTGGATTATGGAATACCAAATGTGATCCCGAAAATGTTTTCTCGGTTGATATGGTTGCGTGTTATCAGGCAAGTTCCTCGGGATGGGTGAGTATTTTGAACGATTTGGACATCCAACCCACGAGATAAACCGTGTTGCGATTGATGGGTCTTTGCCCGATTTTGATCTAACCGGATTCGTTCGTGTAGTATCATTTGAATTCGCTAAAGGGCTTCATCCAATCTGTTATGTTTGGCTTGGTAGGCATATATCTGAAGAACAAAAATAGGTACCAATAGTGTTATTACGATATATGATCGATTGCAAAATGCTGATTTCGCTGATTGTCATTGAGGCAATTATACCATATCGCAAACAAACTAAAGTTTGGTTCACAAACCTTATAGTCTTGATAGTATAATTAGCGATTACAAAGAACATTGTCATGATGTCGATGAAGAATATATTGTTATAGCGTCCAAGGAGATCTTTGAAGTCAGAAATAAAAATGCAAAAGATCTCGGTAGAAGAGTATTTGGAAAATTTACCCAGGGTGGAGCATATTATCACAAGCGACATTATTAATGATTAATTCTAGATGATGCTGAATACGATTATATAATCGCGGATGAATCCGCTAGAGATATTTATGTTAATCATGAAATGCCTACTTGTCAGATGGAACAAAATTTGGTACAATTGTTAGCTGGAGAATCACCTCAGTACGTACATCTAAGAGTGTCAATGCTGGCTTATGCTTCTATCAATTTGCTTTCGATGATAAATAGATTTCCTGACATCGCGGTCAGGGTATCGACGGATTCATTTTATATTGATATCAAACATAGCGAATAATTTGTCTGAATTTACAAATTCTGATGAGTATTTAGGATCATGGAAAATAAACCAATGAAAGGTTACATGATTATTCTGAATCAGCAGATGTTACGATTAAAACAATTACATAACAAAAATAATCGGATATCAGAAATATCGTTAGCACCTTCGTTATCCTATCCAATATGTAGATGTGAAACAGTTTATTTAAATGGATCTGGTGGGCCAGGGAAGACAACTCGTGTTATCGAATTATTTTGAGGGAAGTCAGACATGATTGTGTTAACACCAACACACAGACTTGCCAAAGAGATGAAAAAGCGAGGAGTTAATTATTGCACATATCACAGTTTTGTTTCGATGGAATGGTGACGAATGGACTCCAGATCGAATGGGAGGGAAATATGTTCCTGAAATCATTATTTGGGATGAGATATGCACAGTATCGTTAGATACCCCCTGAAAATGTTTCTCGGGTGGTAGTTACTGAAAAATACAGCTTTGCTAATGTGTGGCGATCATGGACAACCACCACAGTTTGTCGGTGTCTCTCCGCATGGTTGGCTGAAGAATTGTGTAGCTTATTATGATGAAATTAATGCTGATCATAGATCGCTTGATCCAGAATTAAGTGAGTTCAACCAATTAATCAGATTACAACCGGATAAAATCCAGTGTGAAACATCGCGTGAAATAGTTTCAGAAAACCCATTAAATGTTTTCTGCGAAGCATGGAGACCAAATGATTTGATAGTGGCATGTAGAAAGATAGTCATAAAACACATTTCAAGCGCGGTTGTTTCAATAACACAAGGACAAATTCGTAAGTTGTTCTAGATGATAATGACACCACAATCAATGATATTGTCAGCGATGATATAATCAGAAAAAACTCGCTGGTTATAAACAGCAAGATAAGAAAAATAAACGAGAATTTGATATTTATGTTATATTTATATTACGCTGAAACAACAACAAAATAATCACTGCGCGAGTTGTAATTGTATAATGCATTGATAGTATTCTGATAAAGATCCTCGTCAATTTACCGTGGATAGAAAGGATACTAGTCGTGGCCATACCAAAAGATAGTGTGATGTTGACCTGTCTTGAGTTTAACATACGCAGAGGTGCTAGTTAAGCAATCGTGGCGATAATTGTGTATCCTCGGGCATCACTTGTAATTGTTCACGTTTAAATCCACGCTGAGATGAAGTTTAATCTGATCTATAGATTGCGGGTCTACCCGTGGATCTTGTTATGTTAGATATTTTATGTGACGTTACAGTCCAAATAGGATCAGTAGCTTTATTTTGCAACCTTCAAGCTATCTTGGTTCAAATAAATGTCTCAGAGTGACATTTCCGATTATTCGCTCTTTATGAAAAAACATTTTGTGGATTTTGTACGGGTATATACATCTCTTTGATCGTTAATATTTTTTATATCGATTGTTCGAGTAATTTCATTATTTAACGCGGTAATTACACCTGGTAATCTTTTGATCCATTCCAAAAAAATTCGTTTATCCTGGCTGAATTCTTTCGCGTATTGATATCCAAATAACCATTCCGCAAGTGTCCGATTAAATCGTGGTTGATCGCGATGTATTGCAGGATGTCCTCGTCGTAACGTGGTATTATGATGTTTCATCAGTGATGATACCGCACCCTGAAACTCCTTGCCAGGATCAACCTGTAATAGATTTGGCCATTGTAAAACACCTCGTCCATAAATCCTTTCAAATGCAGAAGCTATTTCAGTTGATAACATGGCCATTAATGGTTCAGCTTGTTTTTATCTACTCGCAACATCAGCTACGGTTAGCGCGTATTTGTATGTCCGTTTATTAACAGTATCATGCGGCAGAAATAATATATAAGCCCGATGAACCTCATTAGGAACGCTGACATCAAAATGTGCAAAGCTAATTTGTTTAGGCGGGGGGTAGATAAATCTACCATATCGCCTGTCTTCATAACGAATCCGCAGTTGTTACATAATTTGATAATGAGATGGATGAAATGGGATAAACTATATTTGATAGCCACAAGTGTAGACGATCAGCGATGTTACGAGGTATTAAAGGATTTTAACGAGAAATCAAAATCAGAAATCGATGAGGATATTATTGAATTTATAAACCAGTATCGTAGAAACACTTTGTGTTGATTGTATTGATGGAAGTCTTAATAATTTAGTCGTATATGATGATGTGATGTTAGAGAAACAAGGATATTTTCCAGAGGTAGACATAAAAATGCTGATGTGATTTATGTTACTCAGAGGTATACACAAATACCAAAAGTGATCAGGGATAACTAATATTATTGCTGTGTTTAACGGAGTTGACACTCATAAGCTACGAAATATTCACCAGACCTGGTGCAGTGGAGATATGGATTATTATTTCTTTAGAAATTTCATTAGTAACGCTCAGTCAATCCCAAACGGATTTGTAATGATAACTTTGCATGACCCTAGATTAGGATATAGTATCGGACTTGATAAAATATTTGGTTAAAACCATAACAGCGATAACAACTAACGAAACCACGACAACAAATACGCGTCTGTGTTTGACACTTGTTTTTTGTTAGTTTTGAGAAGGCTTTAATTTGACAAACATAGCTCTAAAGTTGTTAAGCCTTAATTTGACAAACTGAGCTCTAAAATTATTTGCTTGAAATCTAACCCAGTTAGAGATGTAGGATTCACCCTCCCAGCTGAAATTCTTAATTTGACAAACAGAGCTCTAAAATTGTTAAGCCTTAATTTGACAAACAGAGATATAAAATTGTTTGCTTGAAATCTAACCCAATTAGTGAAAGTATGTTCACCCTCTCTGTTGCTCATTTGCATAAACAGTTTGTGTCCCGTTGAATAAGTTCGACTTGAACCATATTATGGCTGTATTATGATTATCAAATAGATGATGGAGACGGTGAAGTAATATATCATGTTCAAATATGTCAAATGCTGCAGACAAATTAAGGAGGGTGAGTACTGTAATCTGTCCGCTATCCAAAGCAGAGTGAATGTCATTGAGTACTTTCCCAAGAGCAGTTTTAGTACTGTGGTAAGGGCAATATTCAGACTAAACATTGCTGCAAAGATTGTTTAAATTGAGATGAGATACACGTTGGGGGAGAACAATATTTTCTAAGACGTTTCATATGAACGGGAGATTAGAAACTGGGTGGTACTTCTTTAAATCGTTATGGTCAAATGTTTGTTTCTTCAGCAGACTTTATATATAACATTTGAATTAATTAATTTGAAGATTGCAATGCATTAGAAACGTACAGATCGCGACTTACCATGCTATCTGTATTAAATCGTTCATACTATATTTCAATTGTGATCCCCGTCCATGTGGTAACATATATCTTTGCTTTGAACCGCGCGCATAGTTACATACTTACACAATCTTCTCGAATCGTATTTTATATGAATTTGCCACACAATGCAGAATGTTAATCACACTTGAATTCCATTCAAAAATCATCCTTTGAATTTCACTACTTTTGCAGACAATAGATCCTATGATCGGTTCCGTACAGTAAATTTGTCAAGATCCTATGATCGGTTCCGTACAGTAAATTTGACAAGATCCTATGATCAGTTCCGTACAGTAAATTTGTCAAGATTATTTTATTACTAAAAGTCATTTGTTGATTGTAAATGTTGGCCCTTTTTATCAAGTGTAAATATGTTTTGAATATTTAATAATATATTCTTCACATTTATGTTTGTCAGTATATTTTTAATGTTATTAGCGTGCATTGGTAGTTGTGTCCTCTACACACATTCTTAACAGCCGTATTTACGACTTATAGTACGTTGGTGTTTGTCGGACGGGATAGAACGGATAATGTTTACCTAATTGTCAATGATAGAGTTTAAACTCACAGGTTATGATAGTTAAAGTTTATATTAACCCTTTGTTTGCGTCGCTGGTTGTATCGTGAATATCTACCTTTACGAACAATCTGACCTGTTCGCTATCCGGGGCAAGTAAACATTACGTCACGTGACTAATTTCTGAAGAGTATGAATCGGAGCGACATTCGACTGATAGGTGTCAAAAATAAACTCTATTGAGGCAGTTATAATTATAGATTTATTGAATGACATTAAACTAACTCATATATGCTCATATAAAAAATGCGGGGTGGGGGTGGGAGGTGGGCGTGTGGTCTAAAGCGCTCTCCGTTACGGATCACTGCCATCTAACCTCTGTCTGCGTGGGTTTGAGTCTAAGATTCAGCAAATGTAGTTATGTAAGAAAGCTTGCTAGAAGCTTCTCGTGCGTCTATGGTTCTTTCCGGATGTTTTCCCTGGTTCTTACTGGCCGCCATCTATCGTGCTGAAAAATGGCGCTTATCCTTACAACAACAACAACAGATAAAAAAGGCAAGTTAATGAATTTTCATTTTTTTATTCTCATAGATATACTGTAATTACATGTATATATTATAACAACAAGAATCAATTAAATTCAAAATTTTTTAATTCACTGCTATAGATTAAGGCTTAACATAAAAATAAAATTGTGCCATATTAAATAACCAACTATCTCCAGCTACGCTAATAATTTAGAGCTACTTTCCAAATACTTACTACTTGGGTCGCTCAATCCTTGTTGAATAATTACATTCAGGTTATGATGGTCAGCATATTATGGCATTTGTGCATTGCATATGTTACACACAATAGAATGCATGCATTCATGTTTTAGTTAACTATTTGTACTAATCATTCTATGCCAATATTTTCAAAAGTAATAAGGGAACAGCTATGAGCATTTATGTAATGGTATCATTACGTTCAAACACGTTAGTCCAGATAAAGCATTTATCTGGTACGTACGTATCATGCAATCGTACAATAGATTAGCTATTATTAATTGCCGATAGAAAGTGTCATAAGAGTATTTAAATTGACCAATATGGAGATAATAGTATAAAACGTTTTAATCATAAGCAGAGACTTTTATGTCATTAATATATATATCAATCATATAGCACAAAATATACATTATTTATGTTGCGCATGATATAACCAAAGAAACCTCTAATTTTGCTACATCTACTAAATAAATAAAGAAATTATCAAAACGAAAAAAAACGTATTATCCAAATAATGTAACACAGTTTCTTTATATACAATAATGCATTCAGAAATGGCCTTTGAATGATCAATGTTGACAATAACTGTATTTCTTTATTTAAGTCATATTTACGTTTCGTAACTAATTTAATATAAAAAACTGATGACAATTTCCCACGTACATGGCCTTCTAAAATACAACATGGTATATCATTTATAGTCAATACTAGTGATGTTTAAATGCCTGAAAACAATGAATGCAAATAGTTATTCTGTCAAACAGGCTTTAGAAGATCGACGTTTAATTGGATGACTGTTGCAATATGTGACACAAATCTTAATTATCAATAGTCGACTAATAGGAAGCCATGCTGCATATTCTCAAATCCAAAATTACAATGATGTTATCATCTAATTTAATTTTTTGAAAACAAACCATAACTTGTTACACAGCCAAACAACTAATTAATAAATAAACACAATCAAACCTTTAATCAATAATGTAATACCATTAAACGAATATTTATTTCAAGACAAAACCAAACCATTACTTAGTGATATAACGCAACATAACCCTTAATTATTACAGCAACAAATAAAATTCTTCTTAAAACTGAATAATTTAAGCATCTCAGATACAGAGTTTAGTGTTTTGTTGTTTTTATTAACACCAGACACATAATGTGTTCTGCAAATTTCCTCCTGCACTTCTGTGGCAACATCTTCACTCTGCACGAAACGTCCAGCAAAATTGAAAAGAAAACAAATAAATATTTCAGATTATGATGAAAAAGAACGTAGATTATTCCGGTTTTAACGCCTACGTAATTTATAAAATAAAATTTAATCTGGATCAGGATACGAAAACTACCTTGCAACTTTATCATCTTGGTTTATACAACCAAAGCAATAATAGTATTATGTCTTTGAAACTCATTTTGCTTTAGGCCAGGAAGATATAGTCTCAATCTTATTTTATGACGCATTTAAATTTTATATGGGTACGTACTGGGTACGTACCGATACTGTTTTCGTATTGGATGCTTTGTGGCTGCTTCATGAATAATGGGTGGTAAAATAAATCCAAAAAGTGAGTTGTTGTGGCTGTAAAAGTTTCTGTTATGAAAGTCTTCTGTTATGTATGTTGTGATTAGCTTTTCATAACCTTCTTCTCATTTCTTGCTATGAGAAGGAATTACTCGTAAGTTAAGGAGCGTCAATATCCATGGTGAGAGAGAGAGAGAGAGAGAGAGAGAGAGAGAGAGAGAGAGAGAGAGAGAGAGAGAGAGAGAGAGAGAGAGAGAGAGAGAGAGAGAGAGAGAGAGAGAGAGAGAGAGAGAAGAAAGAGTTCAGGCTCTCTTAAAAGCGTGTCGCCGCGATGATAAGACAGCCGCATCTGCAATGAGAAGACAAACATCTATTTTCTTTGTCGGTACAGAACTGCCCTGATCCTTTAATGCGTGGTCTATTTATATGCATCCTGTGTCAGGTTAAAGTACCGTTGGGAAAAGATGTTCGTTCTCATCAGGTAAAAATCAGTTTCTCCTGGTCAAAACCGGCTTAATTTGACGTCATCTGACATAAGGTACAACTCAGATTTCTAGTTTATCTATATTCGTTTGGCACTAGTTAGATCCAAATGTGATAATTCCTTAAATTTTCTAAACCAGCAACATGTTTAATATATTAAACCAGCAGCAATATCTGTCCATCTTTAGATAAGAACCATTTTGTAGCGACGACTGTCCATCATTAGATAAGAACCATTGTGTATTTACGTCAGTACGGAAGTTTGTTCTATGTTTTACTGATAAGGCTTAGGGGCTGACTGATTTTTGCTTCATAACCTATTTCCACACAATAATGTACATTCGTAAGCTTTTAGTTTTTTTATCAGTCTTATTCAGTATGGCTATATACATTGCCTTTTTTCACTTGCTCAGCAACCATTTCTATTCTATATAGTTGTGCTTCAAAAGCAAGTGAAATTACCTTTAATATATTTTAGAAACTACTTAAATATAAATAAATAAAACATTACTTTAATACAATTCAATAAAAAAAAAATATCAATCTTATTAATTTTACTAAAAATTCAATCCTAACATTTCTATGCTTGACCGATAATGCGCTTTGCAATATATTTGCATAAGCACAGGGGCATGGCGTTGGTAGAATCTTGCAAAGATTACATTTGGACAGAAATGCAGGTAACTTAAGCTTTACGTCGTTAGCTCTCGTAATATTTGGCAGTGTGCATTTTATTAACGTTGCATAAAACATTATCGGATTTTTGTTGTCGGGCTAAGAGTGCATACAATCAAATGGCATGGAAAAAACACTACTTTATCCATATACTAAATCAGCTGTCTGAAATAAAGTCCAATCATCCCATTTATTGATACAGCTCTTTTCTTCATTTGTATGAAATTCACTTTACAAAAAAGTTTAAATTATCTTTTCACAAGAACAGTGGGAAATACGTGTGATGTCTTTTATGTCGTCACATGTTGCGAGAGAATGCTACCTTAGCACTTTTTGCTCACGTCAACACAAGTTATGGACTGCCAACCTGAATTAATATTAACGCAAAAATGTCAAATACTATTATTACCGCCTTTACATTTTCATGTAGAAAAGATGCATAATATTTGTATTATTGACATTAACTTGAGATGTTTAAGAAGTTAACTTTCACAGAAAATCAAATACTTAAACTATGTTGATGGTATAAGGCAATATACTATACCAATACTATTGGCACACCAACTTGTGCTCCGCCGTTGTCGCAATAATACGCACACATAAGCATTATTGGAATGATGAATGTCCACTCGTTATTACTTAGTTTGGTAAGAAAATAATGATACATTGTAACACTAATACCGGTTTTGTAAATGAATCTAACATGGTACACAATTTAATATAAATTCCTTCTTTTTGCGTTTTGCGCTCCCCTTGCATACACAAAGGACATAATAATATGCAGACATCTGAAGTGGCAGAGGAAAAAAAATGACTGGATAAGAAACAAACCATGAGAGCGCAATTGCACCAATTAATCTGCAATAAAGTTATTCATAACGGTATGTTTGCACTTCACATGGGACCCGTCTAAAGGTTATGTATATATATATATATATATATATATATATATATATATATATATATATATATATATATATTCGATAGTAAAATATTAAAATTAAAGCAAATGCATTGTTTACGGTGCACAGATATGTAACGTACGTAAAGCCTTGTTGATGTAGTTGTTTCTCAATAATATTAATTAAATATGCACATATCGAAACGTAGCCCCCCCTCTCTCTCTCTCTCTCTCTCTCTCTCTCTCTCTCTCTCTCTCTCTCTCTCTCTCTCTCTCTCTCTCTCTCTCTCAGACTCTCTCTCTGTTGAAAATGTACCAATTAAGGACGATCATCCATAAAAAGAAGAGAATCGAGGATGTTCACTAGGCAATAGTACAACGTCTTTGAGGCTGGGAAGAATGATTGTAAATATTACAACAAACAAATTGAGAGAGAAAGAGAGAGATACGGACAGACAGACAGGCAGACATAGTATCTACGGAGTTAAGATATACTATAGGCAACTCTATATTGACCGAGTGAAAAAATTATTCACTTCACTGCTGATTGTGTCTGCTAAAAAATGATGTTCTGTGCACCCTTGTAGCTATTCATAAACACATGTACTCCTTGATACATTTATATTGTTCCCTTTTTATGTATATTTTCATTAGCATTAATTAAATAAATATATGGCACATTTATTTTTAAACAGGACATATGGTCAATAATGAAGAATGTTTAGCACTACAAACACTGGCTGCTCATCCATTCTAGTTCCAGCGCTTGGAAATGATTGTGGCGTAGAAATTAAGCAAACTTACTTACTAAGAAGATTTAATTAAAATATGTAATATATGTCCAATTGATCTAAGTCATTATTCTACTTCAATTAACATTACTACCCACCATAAAACTGTCCCCCTCACCTTTTCTCTCTGCCTTTAGACATTATCTTATTTAATTAATTATTTAGAATATTATACTAGGTATAACATAATACAGACAATACGTAATGATTGCCTTGTAACCAAGCAATTTATCGTATACAGTGGACAATCAAGTGCAAATCTTTATCATAGATAATATACACCAGAGGTTCCCAAACTTCTCTGGCTCCGGACCCACTTGGGAATATTTTTTCTATCTCTGGACCCACCAAACAAAATTAGGTACAGAGTACTACTAAACTAGCTAAGGATTGCATCATAAATCGGGATTAAGATATGTGCTGATTTACATCCAGCATTTACAAATTATCACATTTAAAACAGTAAAATTAAACTCGTCTAACTGCAATGCAAATTTCTTGCTCATTTTCAAAGTGTCTACTAATTGTTCTTTGACATCAACTGACATGTCCGCAATGCGTCGACTTACAGTGTTGTTGGATAATGGGATATCGCGAATCTTGTTAGCCATGGTCTCTCCTAACACTGCTTTTGCCATGTCGATTGCAGAAGGAAGAATTAATTCCTCCGCTATTGTGTGCGGTTTTTTAGCCTTCGCAACTCTCAACGCTACTTCGTATGATGCCTTCAATCCGCTTGAATTAAGCGTTGTGAATTTTTTTAAGTTGGAAGTTTGCTTTCTCAATCCTTCACTTTTAAGTTTGAAAAATTCGGCTGACTTACCGACAGTTTCACGGTGTTTCGTTACCTGGTGACGTTACAGTTTGGACGGTTTTATGCTAGCATTCGCAAGAATTTCCAAACAAATCACACACTGAGGTCTTGGTTCATCGCCTGAATCAGTTGAAATAAATCCGAATTTCAGATATGATTCATAATATTTACGTTTCGGCGGACATGCCTTCTTCGTACTCAGAAGTCGATTATCAAGAGCTGAATTAACATCATCGCCCGACTCCGACTCTGAGCTATGACCACTCACACATGACAAAGATTCTCGTTTTCGTTTCAAAAATGTATCCATGTTTTTTCGTAAAATTTTAAAACTTTAATACACGTTGTTTATTTTTGAATGGCAGACGTTTTTAATAATCATGCGTTGCTAAGTCTCGTTGCTAAGTCTCGTGCACTGTTTCCTGTTCACATACACGCACAAGTAGAAGCTAGTTATAGCCCAACCATGGTCAAACGTTGTTTCGCTAGTTATAACGGAATAAAGTATGACGCTTGAGGGTTACTGGAATAAATACTGAAATTAACAGAGAAATAAGAAGAACTTTCGCGACCCACTTGCCAAAGCTCTGCGACCCACTTTTGGGTCGCGACCCACAGTTTGGGAAACGCTGATATACACAATGTAGATAAACCACAATGAATATATGCATGTTCTGCTACTGTGCACCATATTCCTGAAGGTTACAAGGTATAAGGTCAGTTTGAAGGTTTTCATCCAGCCTTAATTCACTCCAGATTTTTGCATATGTTACCCTTATGCATGGGGGGTGGGGTGGGGGTGGACGGGGTCATAAATAAGAAATAATTGCGCTGAAGTTTTGTACCATATTAAATTCATTTAGAAAATGGGATTACTACTACTTATTATTTGTATATGTCACAAATGCTTAGAAATGAAAGGAGTTAATAAATCAAAATCACCGTTTCAAGAATGTTTAAAATAGAATGCATTAAAAATATACAACAGATAGATTGGATATATAAAACAAATATTGGTTTATTTACTTATAGTGTATATTTCTGTTTACAAGACGGCTCACTGTACCCAATTGTGGTGACATTAACAATTGTTGGATTATTTACTTAGAATGTGTATCTATATACTATAATCTACATGATATGAAGGAACTTTTTCATACTATACAAATCACTAGTATTTTAGATTTCCTGAAATAAGTAAATTTTTATTTGAAACTATAACTTGTATGACATCACCTAAACACATTTTTATCTAATGCAAATACCTCCTGTTATTTACAACATCTTATCATCAACATACACCATTTACATCTCCCGTTGATTGAGAAGCTTCATATTTTCCTGTTACCAACATCTTACCATTTTATATTTAACTATTATGGTCTTTTAAATCGCTGGTCGATATTAAACCTTATTTTTAAACATATAATCTATGTATCGCGCTAAATAGCCTAAAAGTGCTGGTGCGCCGTTAAAATTCAATTAATCAATCAATTAGAATGTGTATCACTCTTTACACTGCGGTCGTGCTATACACACGTGTTTTGCAAACAAACGTATTATTGACTTATAATAACAGGAATACAAAGAAAATACGTGAAAAGCATAACTGATTTATGTATAAATCATAAGTAGAAATATTACATGTTAATGTTATGAGCTATTGCTAGCAAGTAATCTTCTATCGGTACTGTTCCATATGTTGGGATTAAAGCCTGTTATTGCTTACAATTAATGTAATATGTGCTTACAATTAATGTAATATGCGAAAAAGTTAGTTGATCAACACAGTTCAGTTGTAAAGCAGACCGTACAATTTATTTGTGCGTATGGTCTTCTCAGTTAAAATTTTTTTTACTGTCTTCTCTGCTAACTTTTTTTTTTGTCTTCTCAACCATATATTTGTATACTTGCTCTCTCTTCTCTTGCGCGTATTTGTCAGGATGGTTATCATCCGACGCACTTGTTGGCGCGCATTTATCGGCACGTTTGTGTGGTTGCGCTTTTGTCGTGCTCGTTTTTGTTACGGCATCATTATATATATATATATATATATATATATATATATATATATATATATATATATATATATATATATATAAGACATCTACACTATCTCTGTGTCGTGACAATCTGATCGTTAATGTAAAATGTAATGTCTACTCAATCCAAAAACAATGTGTATCACCCAGATAAATACTTACTTTCACGTCCTTTCACTTATTCACAGCACATTTGCATTTGAAACCACACGCATTCCTCCATATCCATGTTTCACTCCATCCTTGACACTTAGTACACTGAAACAGAAAGGAGAACAGTTCATAAATATTGCAAATTAAACTTTAAAAAAACAACCTTCAGTAGATGTAATTTTGCTCCTTTGACATATGTATTATAACTATGTATTAACCCATATGCCTAAGCCGACTCAAGATTGTGAATGATATATATCCAGCCAACGGTCAAACAAGCACACTATGTACACCTATGTACGCACAGACATACACAACAGTAACAGAAAAGAGCGAAATCCACACGTTTTGTCAAATCATAAACAGTAGGTAGATAAGGACATTTCTTGTGTCCTTGACATAGAATGAGATAAGCACGATATTTAGATAATCAAAATTAACATTACAGGTCAGGATGATAATGACCCTGACTTTATACAAGTTCAAGTCCAATATAAAATTACCCAAAGCATGTCATGCATATAATGGATAAAAAATGAGCGAAATTAAATATACATAACACATACCCTCATAAAGAAACACGTATGCAATTAAACTTTATTTAATCTATTAGTCAAAATTGCAAGTCATAAAAATTAAAAAAGATAATTTCTTATTTGAGAAACAAAGTATATATGAAACATTGTTGTTTTAACTTTGAAAAACACAAGAGGAATATTTTATCCCAAACGGCATCACTTGTTATTTATTAAGTGGCAGGGGTTACGAGTGCCGAATGTTTTTTTTTTTCCATTTACCTTCAGTGGAATGTGACAGAGTGAATTTAAAATGTCATATTTAAAAGGTCAATCATTCTTAGCCATGGAAAGGAACAATAAATCTGTTTTTATTACACCATTTGCTTGTCTGTTGTCAGTGCAAATACAGAAATAAGTATATGTTATCAGGATATTATAAGAGGTGAACTACAGTCACTTTTCCTTGTTATATGAAATCATTATCCAGCAAATGTTGAGTTTCAATTTGGTTTAATCTAGCAGGGAAGTTGATTAACATAGGTGTGAAATATATAATTTCAACATCACTGTACATTTCATTTGCTGGTGTAGGAACATCTAGAGATAGGTGGTCACTTTCAAGTAATAGATATGTTAGTGTGTTTCTAATTATTAATTGTAGCGTCCTCTATGTGTTGAACTCATGTCACAATTAATACGTTCTAATAAAATCAACTAACTAATGGAACAATTCATCTTGAAAGTTTGCAAATGTTTACAAGATACTGTCTTTGTTATAATTAGAACGTATTTTACTAAACACATGATACAAAATGTGTTATACAATATGTAGACCGGAAAATTTATGGGGAATATGTAATCTTCTCGAAACATATTTATTTGAACATGCTCTTTACATAACCAAAATCAATAATTTACCTGTGTGATATGTTATTTTCTATCTGTATACTTTAATCATGTTAAACATTATGAAACGAATGAATTGCATTGCCATCGTAAAATACACTAATTACACATTATGTTTTGAGTCTTCTCATAATTCTACCTACGACTAATACTTTCGCGATGTGAAATATTCAATAATAACTTGCATCAATTAGCTTCTGTAATTTTAATATATTTAATACCACACAGAGCTATCGATGTGTCATTGTGGCGGCACATATAAAGAAGGTAATCAAAGCCGCCAAAACGAACAACGTATCTATGATATAAATCTGGATTAGTGAACGGGGATACAATATGTTTTGTGTAACGACGAACATAAATCAAATATAGGCGATTCATGCTTTCAATTAGTGTGTGGAATAGATTGACCTTTGTCTATTTTCATTGGAAACAAAACCAAAACGAATTTTATAGCTGGTGTTAAATTACATGCATGTATTTTGTTATATGTACACAACGGTTACGAAGCATTCATTCTAATATGACAGCAATTAAATTTTAGATATGCTCGAGTAGTTATTTTAGGGATGAAAAACAAATCTGAACGAGCTTAAGAAAATGGTAATTTTAACATGTAGTCATGGCATTTTGACCACATCATGTTCTCAAAGGCTTGACTGATTTTGTCTTGTTTGTGTGCTATTCATAGACTGCTTACTTATGTCTGAGTTTGTTATGTTGCCTTAGATTGTAAACTAAAATGACTTTAATGTGAAAATGACCACCATCTTGGTAATCCTATTCTGTCATAGGCTTTTTATATATAAAGTTCTGAAGTATTCAACATTGATAATTCCTGCTTAACATTCAGTTGTTTAAACATGTCAGTATAAAGGAATATTTTTATTAAAAATAACTTTTGCATTTACACAATGCTCATATACGCTTTGGTCTAAATTTCATTGATGGATTTGTTGGTATTTTATTCGAAAACATTCTGAGTTTATATCATTGTGTCACAAGATAGTCTTTTGAAACAGCAACATATTTAATAATGGACTTTATTCGGAACACTATATTATTTGACTTGTGTGAGCACCACATGATATAACAAATGTCCTTCGGATGTCAAAGATGCATGTATACAACAGGGGTTAGGGTACATAAGACTCATCTACTATAAGCTGCTATTGACTTTTCTTGCCAATATTATTATGCTTTATTTTAATATAATTATCCAAAAATATGGACATTTTGACCTCACTTGTGTATTTTGCTTTTTATGAATTTTTTTGTATCTTAGGTCACTCTTTGCCGAGTTTCTTTTGTATATAAACATTGGTGTCTGCCCCTTTAGTTGCTATCGTTAACTAAACTGTATTTTGTTTTAGTTTATCGATAACTTCGTCTGAGACCAAATAGTAATAGAACATCATATTATTGCTATCTCTTCATTAGTAGAGTTTAATCCAAACCAAATATGTCAATGGATACATACATACCATTTCACTAGGAACATTACCCACAACCATTGATTAATGATATGTTTAGGACTGGCATCAGTTCTTATAATTATTCGGACGTAATGACACCCAATCTGACATAAAATATATACGGAATTTTTTACAATGGGTATATGGCTTTTGTTTTGTTTTGAATTCACATCTATAAGATCAATTTTACGGTAGAACAACTTGGGATCAAACATTTACGTATGAACCTAATCAGCAGAGAACGATATGAGTCTCGTAAGCATATTGAGATGTTAAACATAAAACGTCAGAGCAGATGTTAACAGCCCGGTTTTGGTCTTACCCATGATGTTCATATGTTTTGAATTAGCATTTAAATGTGATCACCGATGGAAATTATTGTCGAACATTATCTTTACATCTTGCCAGTGACTCTTGGAATTGTGTATATAAAAGTTAGGGTGTTCATTTATTGTATTGCAATAACTTAGCTGGATATAAGGTTATTCTAATTGTAGCTTTAATGACTTGTTTGCATTAAAAATGTGATCCTACTGAAAATGTAATATCTGATTTAAACCCAGCTTGTACAGCTACTAGAACTGTGACAAAAAGAGCTCTTACGAATGGAATTAATTAGGAAATTCTTCTTGTGGCAGACACACATACTGATGAGGTTACTTTCGAACACGTTACGGGTCAATTACAATATACTGATCAATATGATCATCATGTGATTATTCATTGAAGTATTTCAAATCAGGGTGACAAGATACAATCACATGTTCTTGATCGGATACAGATATATCCTGTAGGTGTCACATAATTATTGGGGAAGCTGGCCTTGTCGACGTAGGAACTTGCTACTTGAAAACCAAATGGGGTTCTAATGCGTAAAATGACATCACGTAAGGTTCCCGCTGATGATGAATGACCAGTGACATATATCCCATGAATCCACCTTTGCTGGATATTTTAGAATCATTAAAACCTACCACATGGTCTTATATCATTTTTCTTGGCCGCAAATTAGGAGCAATGTAGATACGGTAGATCTTGTCACACCTGTACAATGGTAAGAACACATAACCAAAATATGCCTATAGTTTATTTAAAATCACTTATGGAATATTACGACTAAACTATAATCAAATCCTTACTAAATTTCTTCATACATTTTGGCATTCCTAGGCCCGTCAATTCTGATCAATTACAATTAAGGTTCATATTTAATGGCACTGATCTTCATACAAGTCAAGCATGTATTCGGTAGTAAAAATGCAAGTCCTCCCTGTATCAACGTGAAAGACAGGGAGTGTTAGAAGTATTGTATCAGAGTGTAACGATTATGATAATGTCATATTGCTTTGATGTAAGAGAAAATGACACAATTATATTCACTTTTTTGTTATTTAATGTTAAGGATTCAGTCCAAGAGCACCTTATATTTGTGTCTGAAGAGAGAGTTTTCTGAAAACAAATATGGTCGGAGTGCAGCAGTTTGTCCAAAGATTAATTAATCAATATGACAATAGTGTCGTTAATAAATCATAGGTTTCTTTGTCGAGACATCCTTTCAAATAGTTGCAAATTATGGTTTAAGCTCAATTAAAGTATTAAGATGACAATTTAAACAACATTTAACATGCATAAAGAAAACTGGTATACTATTAGGTTATAAAAATTAGATTTTTGGGAGAGGCGAAAGGATTTTATTTGCTCCGTCTTGCGTTGGAAATAATATAATGGATGCAATGTGCTGTTATTTCACCTGAAATTGTGCCAGACTTGCATCAGCTATTTGAGAGCCAAAGTATTTTTAAAAACAATCACAGACAACGATCTACGAAAATGAAAATGTTCGCCAGTGTTAGAGTGATATACTATGGTATTGACTGAGGTATGTTATGAAATGCAGCTGTATCAACGGACACAAAATATTAGTGGTTCTCAGTTATATATATATATATATTGTTATTATGTATGTATGGAGTTAGGTATGCATCGGTGCGTCCATGTATGTGTGTCTACCTTCATAGCTCTCTATGTGAAATGGAGCACAAATCTTCCGATGGAGTCAAAACCCGATTACCCGTGCAATATTCGTTTCTTCTCCATGTATGTATTTACTTGTTTGAAATATAGAAAAATTCGGAGTCGGCCAAAATTCCTTTAACGCATTTATTTCTGGATCCAAAACATGTCAAACAGACAGACAGGATCCAATTTAAAAACTCCTGTGCTGATAGTAAGAAACTGGAAAACAATTGGCTTCCATGTGGATACCGTATAATGATATCATTTTTCGCGTCGTTCAAAATTTTATCATGTAATTATTCCGTAAGTGTGTATTTTGTCCCTTGTAAAATATATGCTCTCATAAATCAACTTCTTAAAGAGCATTGACAAATATGTTTGACACATATGTCATGTTTAAGCCCGACATACTTATTTCTGCGGAGAAAGTGCAACCCTTTTCACAAATGATACTAGTTATGGTACACATTCTACAGTAAATATAAATCAACTATGAAAGGTGTGGATATAATATGGCATTTACATTTTTATTGTCATGTATTACATGTAAACTAACACATGGCATTAAAAAGGATTGCATTCGTTTACTAAAACCCACCAGTTCGTTTACATTTGCTTAATTGCAAGTTACACTGGCATAAATAATCGCAATGGTACTGATTCGAAAAAAATAACCGCTTTCAATAACATAAATAATGTTTGCAATGTTCGTCCACCGCAAAAATGTGCTGTAGTATTTATATATTCGTATTATTTATACTATATACAATTATAATTGTACAAATGTGCAGTTGTCCGTTCTGAGTGAAGACTCGCCATTATCAATGATAGTATAATTCATCATTTCCTAATCGTTTAAGTGGTTATATCCATTGAGAATACTAACATTTAAATTGAGAGCGATTGCAACCGTTTGATTGATGTTTGCTTTTTCTGTTTGTTCCAAAGTGCTTTAGATAAAGTACTTTTATCAATGCGATTTTGCATGGAATTAAATATTTTCAGGAGTATTAAACTTCAGGTGACAAACAGATGCATACGTTACCGTAATGAATGCTATGCATGTATGTATGTATGTATGTATGTATGTATGTATGTATGTATGTATGTATGTATGTATGTATGTATGTATGTATGTATGTATGTGTGTGTGTGTATGTGTGTGTGTGTGTGTGTGTGTGTGTGTGTGTGTGTGTGTGTGTGTTCTCAAAGAAGAGGTGGAACAACAAGAAAACTTAAGAATGGGAATGCAGCTGAAGTAGACAACATCCCAGCTGAACGATTCAAGAATGGTGGTGAATCAATGATAAGGCTACTAACACAAATCTGCAACAAGATCTGGCAGACAGGCAAATGGCCAACACATGTGGACCCAATCGTTGATCATAACACTCCCCATAAAGGCAATCTCCAACTATGCCAAAATACAAGAACTACTAGTTTGATCAGCCATACTTGAAAGGTGATGCTGCAGATCATCTTGAATAAAATGAACCCACATGCATACTAAATAATCGCTGAATAACAGAAAGCGTTTCGGAGTAGAAGCAGTTCTGTGTGAAAAGTACTCGCAACATCAAGAAGACATATATCATGTGTTCATAGATTATAAAAGACTTTTGACGGAATGTTACCGTAATGACGATGTACAATATGAGATTAACGTTGATCAATACCATCAATCAGCCGTACACAAAAGCTACCAGTGCAGTGAGGGTCTGGCTCAATGTAACAACTGGAGTACGTCAAGGCTTTATCCGTTCATCCACGCCTTTCAGCATATACTAAGAGCGCATCACGAGGGAAGTCCTGGAACACCACGGTGGGACAGACAGCACTGGATGGCAGATTATCACCACCCTTAGCTTTGCAGACCACACTGAGGGGCAGGCAAGCAGTGAAGATGTGCGTACCACCTTATTGAACAACCGGGATGAAACATCTTAAATATTTGACACGGAGATATGCGCCAGGAAGACAAGGCTGATGACTAATAGTGGCAAATAAATCTTAACCAAGATTAAAGTCAAGGGACAGGAACTGGAAACTGTAGGCCAGTTCAAATACATTGGATAGATAGGTAGTAAAGAGGAACCAAGAGCAAAAAGCTTGTCACGAGCAGCACAAACAACGGCAGCTATGTCAAATCAAAGACCCATCTGGAGAGATAATAATATATGTCTGTATATGCAATGAAAATAGTTTCTCTCAGATTATCCAATCTGCAAAATGTGTCGTTAGCTTTGTCATTTAATATACAATTTCAGCTACGTTCTTGATAATTATGTAGAATGGCGATATTCCAACTCGCGACAGATATGACGAAAACTCTTTGTTTTAGTGTCAACATAACAGTTGCAGTGATGATGGAATCACAAGGAGAAAGAATGAGGAAGGAAATTGTAATAGGCTGTTTTTTTAATTAGTTGTAATTTGGGATTTATGAGGACAAATTTTTCAAAATGCAATTATTATTCTTAACTTGTCATTTAACCCAACACAGTTGAGAATCAGAGTTTATTAGATCTGACAATTAACAGCTTATGTAGTATTTCTTTCAGTCACATACACCTATGCAACTTAACGCATGACGCCATTTTGAAAAACATTATTCATTGCAGATTCTGGAGAGCATCCACTGTATGCATATATTAAACTTAATCAGTTGCAATTTTATCAAAATGTATACTTTCCAGATGTATTTGTTTTCGGGTCGTATGCCACCATAGAACAATAGTTAAACGTCTCTCTATTGTTCACGTATAGTTTAATACATCCAGCTAAATACAACACATCTCTTTCTTCCACATATTTCCTTAAATGTATGACAAATAGATCACATCTCTGTACTGCAGTTATTGCATGTATTGTATGCCACATACACCGCATATCTGTATTCCAATTACTTATGTTAATTGTATGACAAATATACGGCATCTCTGTATTCCAGATATTGCCTTTAAAAGTATGTCAAATATACAACACATCTGTAACCTAGATATTGTTATTTATTATATGACAAATAAACTGCATCTCTGCTTTCCACGTATTCTATTTAATGATATGCCAAATGCACATGCTCATGAATCTAATTACCTATAATTATATGTGTTGTGTGGACCAAGTAGGATTGTGTTAATGCACATACCTATTAATCAGATTTACAATTTAATGTCTCAGCTTTTTAAGATAAGGTGTGTAATATTATATATGCATTATTAATGACCTTTCCAGCATTTTATTTTAAATAAATATTTATCGCCATTTTTAATTGTCGATTCATTATCAGTTATGATTCACACAGATGACATTTTAATTACTGCGACTAATAACAAAGTCATTATATAACAGTTTGCAAAGTGGCATTTCTGTTGTATTTTTTTACTGAATCAGAATAGTACGTTGCAATATGTAGGATGTTATAATTGTACTTATGATTACACCATGACATTATGCTATGTCAGCATTTTCGTCAAATATGTAACAATGTTTAGTTGTCATCGTTTCAGAGGTTATTCATCAATTTCAATTCGCATGATCATATGTCTGCCTTATGAGTTTTAGCGTCCGATATATCTTTATATTTATAGTTATTTCTTAACGTTTTAAGTGCAAAGGTACCACACAGAATATATACGCATTATATGTTAAACATTTAGCTCAACATCTAGCATAATTCCTGAGATGATATGTTATATTTACTTACTTGCTATGGTCCAATGCTTGCAGAATATACGAGATGAGCAGGGATATTTACTTACATAATGTTAGGAGGAATGTTCATAATGAAGGTAGACACTTACCATCTGAAATGAACGAAAGTTTACAATTAGTGCTGCATCATCAATTTAGGCACTCACTATATGAAATGAAGTATACGATTAAGGTTGTAACATAAATGTAGGTATTTACCATATGAAAGGAAGGAACAGATACAAATAGCGTTACGTCATTATTCAGACGCTTTTTGCATATAGTGGTATGCTATATTATGATTGCCATTAATATTCAGTACAGTATATGACTGTTTGCTCTTGATATTATATTATTGTTCTCGGTGACGTACACAAAGATTACTAATTTGCTCTGAAAGAAGACATGCTTTACATCAATGTGTGTACCGATCAGTGACAAATGGGAACAATTCCAACAACACCAACTCATCGAAATAAACGTGGAATACACCCACCACAGTAATTGAATAATACCCGTTTTAAGCACACGAGGTTGCTTAAACACATGGGCAGCCATATATTGATACACACGAAAAAAGAAGATTGCCACAATAGCCCTGACGAATAAATTTATGACAAAGTGTAACAATAAAATTCAATTTAAATTTATTACAGCTGCGTTTTCTCGTTTAGAAGACATATTCGGGTTCAAATACATCACTTGAGTTTGATACAATTATCACAGTCAAAATCATTATATTATCTGTTTAACAGCAATACGAGTGTTTCTAGACCTTTTGATTCAAATCGCAACAAACATTCGACATAAATAGGGTTTGGCAATGTTGGTTGCCGAGATGACAGTTTAATGCATAGAGATTCCGACCGGCTGGTGTTACCAATGTGAAGGGAACTGCCTGTCGGATTGATAGTATGGATTTAAACAATCTGCACTAGTCTTGTAAGTACGAGCTCCATCCAAAGAATTTAACTGTTTGTTTTTTTTAAACCTTTTTACATTCTGACGCGACAATTATATTGTTGAACATAAAAAAAACATTCGGGGTCATGCAGCTCTCGCTCTGCTTTTTGAATGTGGTGCGAAAGCGACAAATGGGGAGATTCAATGTATCCAAAGACATGACACCCCCCCCCCAAAAAAAAAGAGACTGGTTTGAGGTCATTGGAACAAAATTAAAATAATAGCATATAAGATGTTTATAACTTAAAATCTGAGTATTACAAGGAACTGAATTTCGTAGCTCTGTCGAAAATACATGTTATTCTCACGATGAATTATTTAGTAGGAGTCACATACATAACAACATATCCAATGGTTCTAATAAAGAAAAGGTCTTGTTAAATGCATGAAATATATGATCTGGCTTTCGATTATGCCAAAATATTATATGTCAAGACTGGTTTAGACAATGTGTGAGCAGTTAGATGGCATGTTGCTTGTAAGGTCGTGGATAAATATCATCTTGATCCCTGTTGCATCATGGCTTAATTCGCCATGTCATACATCATTTTTGTGTAAATTAATTAGGAATACGTTTCAAGTATTATGTTGGACGTGCTTCGCAGTTTGAGTGCATGTTACGTTGCATTGAAAGGCTGTCCGATATGAATGTCAAACATCGTTCCTTCTTTTGGAAAGGTAGCACTTACTACTCATGCCTTAAGATGACCGACACGATGAGATTTGAAGCCTTCACCTTATTTACACACTCATTTCACGTAGTAGGTACATAAGGCCTAATGCAATAATTTCACATTGAATTTACAATCACCGTTAATGTTGTTATAAAATTAATGCCACGATTGGCTATCTAGGCCTGCACTTTGGGACACAGTTATGATTGTAATAATGGTGCAATATATATGATGTACTTGGAACAACATAGTTCCATATCCTTAAATTGATTGACATTCACAGCTAACGCTTAATATCCACATACTACCGTTAAAATCCCTTTATGCGCTCGCTAATTGTTGAATTAATAATTATGCAGGTAACTGAAATTTCTTTTTATTCAGATACGATTTTGTTCACTTAAATTACCTTTGACAATTATCCTGCTCACTCTAAACTAGGTTAACATCATAATCCCCAATACATCTCCCATGCATAATCGCCAATAAATATGGCATAAAGCCTATGTCTTATGGTCCAAAAGACGTCGTTCGTGTGTATGACCTGTGCAGATGTTTAGTACATCTATCTATCTATAGATTCATCCATGCACATATCTGTCTCTGAAATGCAACTCAAGCAGTTGCCCAAAGTAATATTTTTATTAACATTCAGCATTGCTTATTTCAGTAATTTAGGTAAGCGACCCATAATGCAATGATGCATCCTAAAAGGTTTAAATTTGCAATGTAATACATGCCATGCAATATAAATGTCAGAAGTATAAGGACTCGTATACCTAAAAGTGGTGGCACATACATAATGCATACTAATACGTAGCCACGTCTGGTTGGCATGGTCCGGTATCGAAGCAGAAACTAGTGGAGAAGGATTATGATGCTTTCTCCGCAGTGCTGCTGCTCCACTGTCCTCCATTTTGCTGCCAAAGATTTTTTTCTTCAAAGTTACATTGTTCACATATATGTTTTTTGCAGTTGCAAATATATAGGTTTTTACTTGTTGCAAACATTACTAGGTAAATATCTGCAGTTACTTCAATGGACCCCTAGTGAATGAGTGGTTTAAAGCAATTGCCGTTCCCAATCACATCTATCTCACTTCCAACATATTCGAGTATTGCGCTCGAGCAAGGCGGGTATATGGGATTTCTGCTAGAGGTTTACCGTTGGTTGGTGGTCCTTACCAAGGATGCATCCAGAGTTTTATTTGATCAGTTGACATTGTCGCCATGTGTGGACTATTGCTGGGGTTAGAGATGACGTTACTCCCAAAACCAGAACAATTCAAATTGCTAGCAATTACGCATCTATTCTAATACTTTTGAGATGCAAAGTAAGTGTTTCTAATCGCAATGGCTCGTACGAAAAAGACCGCTAAAAGTCAACCTAAGGATTATAACTGGGTAATTATTAGAAAATGTGAACGATATTATTAGTTTGGGTCAAAAGTTTCAGGGCTAGGTTGGGATATAAGCCCAAATACATGTATACTACTGTTTAGTATACATATTAGTTCTCGCAATTTTTTATTTACTTATAATTGTAATTTATACCATGTAATTGTCAAACATTTCTTGTTCTTTTGTGTAATTTGGTCCATATTACTTTTTACATAAAGTCTCAGGGATTCCTGAGACGCAATTAATCTACTAAAAGTATTTCTTGATAATTATCAATTTGTTTCCTGACTTATAAAACGACAAACTATACGAAACGATGATGACAGATAAGCAGAAAACAATGGAGGACAATCAAAAACACGCCTGACCACATATTTCAATACAATACGGTGTTGGAAGGCGAACCTGGAAACCAAACGATAAAAGCGTACCATATGGAGTGGTGCCACACTCTTGACTTCGGAGAGTCCGAAAATTTCCACAGACAGGCATAAGTTCTTACTGCCATGAAGGTAATATGGATAGATATAAACCATATCCTGGACATCCAGTGTGGGGGAAGAAACAAGTACATTTTGCACCCACAAAGGAATACCAAAAAGAAAATGAGAGATCATACAGTAGAGAGAAGCCCGAATGATACAGGATGATAACAAAGACAAAGAGATAGAAACAGAAACTACAAAAACCAACGACAACGAACAAACGAGCGAACTAACTAATGAAACGACAGAAACCAATGACAATAAGCCACGCTACGATGAATTGGTACAAACAGACGAGTGGCCAGTGCCCCAAAATTCAAAAATTTGATTAAACTCGTATAATAATAATATACAATAAATACTTACATAAGAACACAATAGTACAAAATCCACATGGAAGGACAGAACAAAAAGTGAATCGCATCGATCAACACTAATGGATAACGACAAAATACCACGACTAGAAACATTAAAACAGAACGACATTGTTTTAGTACATGAAACACACAAACAACTTAACAAATAATTGATTGGCAAATTAGAGGACAAAATGGACGCAAAATGTGTTACCAATGATAGTAGGAACATTGACACCAAAGCGGGAGTTGCCACAATAAGCATGAATATAAAAAGGACAAAATGGGGAAAAATTAATGAAGGGGAATATTTAAAAGGTGGGCTACTACATATAAAATTAGACATGTTGCGCAACATCAAGATGCATAGGCCTTCAACTAGGAACAAAAACATGAATTCATACAAAACTTAAGTAAACATGTAAACAACTATACAACAGAACTCCTAATGATCGGAGGAGACTTTAAATGGGTGGGAGAAGACATCGATCGAATAGGGAATCTAACAACACAGGATCTCAGTTCAGGGGATATTATTAAGGGAACATAAATATAAAGATGTATATAGACGACTAACCATATTAAGAACAGAATATACACATGCACGCATAAAAAAGGAATAAATAAAAATAGGTGAGTAGAACAGATAAGTTTTACGTAACAAACTTCGACTTTAATACATACAAAAAAAAGAAATTATAGAGATTAAAATTTCAGATCATAAGCAAATAAAAATGGAAAAGGTGATAACAAAAAAAAAATGAAATGCCGAAAGGGGACATGGCAACTAAACATTTCAATCATAGGTGATAAACACCTGATTACAGAAAAAATAAATTAAAGAACTAGGTAAAAAATAAAGAACTAGGTAAAAATAAAGATAAAAAGAAGATCACAAAACTGACATAATAGCAGATTATATATATAAAAATTGTAGAACAGTTGGCATTATTTCACTCAAATAAGCGAAAACAAATTTAAAATATGGAAATAAAACAACTAAAAATTAGGATAAATAGTAACACAACACATAGAGGGGAAAAGAATAAATATTTAAAACAATTAGAGAAATTAGTAGAAAGGGAGACAAACGGAAACGAAATACTGGCGGGGAAATATAATCACATCTACAAACAAGCAGAGGGATTATATAAACGGGATGAATTAAGGAAATGGGGTAGGGAACATTAGACACACTGACACTAAATGGGAAAGTGATAAATATGGAAGAAGGTATGGAAGGAATACAAAACGAATACATAGACATAGACATACAAAACAAAAATTGAATACCTTGAAAAAACACAATGCGAAATGATATCGTCAGAACACAACCAATTGTGTGTTTACTTCATTTCTGTGCAGGAAATGCAAACCGCAATACAAGAACTTGTAAAAGGAAAATACACAGGAAGAGATGGCCTCACTGCTGAGTTTTATACAAAAAAAAATCCAAGGTGAGTTGACACCAATTCTTGAAAACTTTTTTAATATTATACATCTAAAACATAACTTAATGATGAATTCAATATGGGAATGTCTGAATACAAAGGGAAAGGCGACAGAACTGACGTAAAAAACTGGAGGTCAATCTCCAGCTTGAACACTGATTACAACATACTGATTAGAAGTTTAGCGAATAGGGTAAAACACTGGATAAACACAATAGTAAACACTAATCAAACATGTGGAGGTAAAAGTAGGAACATACGTAACAGCATACATAACATTAGGACAAATATAGACTTTATAAACGGGACAGGCGCGAAATGTGGCAAGGTCATTTTCGATCAGTAAAAAGTACTTAACTGATTAGAAAATAATTATACGCAAAAAGTACTGGAAACTTTTGATTTAGATCAAACTTCCAAAAATAGACTAATATTATGTACAGTAAAAATAACTGCAAGCGTACAGGCTTATGGGGCGATAACGGAAAGGTTTGAAATACTACGATCAGTGAGGCAAGGATGCCCACTATTGATGCTATTATCCGTAATAGCGATATAAATTCTGACTATACCAATTAGAAACAACAGCAATATCAAAGGAATAAAAATCCCAAACTTTATGGATGAATTCAAGACGCTTTATTACGCTGATGATTGTTCGAACTTTATTAGAGACTCTATGTCCTTGAACGCTTGGAGAAGAAATATGGAGCATTAGGAAAAGCTTCAGGGTCATAAATAAATCATGACAAAACAAAAATCATAAAAAATAGAAAAGGGGGATTACTCAGGATTACCCCCAAAATTATCTAAAAACAGAGTAAAAGCCCTGTAATTATTCTTTAGGGCAAACGAAGAAAACGAAAACTGTATAAAAGTAAACAAAATATAAAACAAATTATCCAAATCTGGGTACTTACGTGCTCAAATCTGACATATTGAATAAACTCTGTGGACATAACAAACAAAACGCTAGAAACATTAAATAATGAATTAGTAGACTACAAATGGAATTTCAATACACACTATATAAAGAAACCATCTTTATACAGTCCAAATCAAGAGATGGACTGGCCTTACCCAGCCCAATCGTAACTAAATGCAACACCATCATCAATATGTTCAAAAAAGAAGGATGCACACCACAAACAGCACGGGAAGCATTATACATTTTTTGTTCGGATTCCGGATGAGAAACAGACAAGACATATACACACACAACACATTGAGTATGAAATTAGAAAAACCGAGAAATATTAGAAACATTAAAGATCTACTATATAACTTTAGGGACCACAAATAACTGTGGGAACTAGATATTAGTAAAACGTACGAATGGATTAGAGAAAATAATTAGGAAAAACGTAGAAGAAGAATTCATGTATGTAAACTTAGAGTTTGGATGCATCGGTCCAATATAACATCACCAAAGGTACAAATTTTATTTTTTAGGTACCTCCACAACGTCTGGCTAACATGTGAAGTGGCACGAAGAAGGCACGATAAGAACCGCGATAAGCACGACGCTTGTTAATGGGGAAAGTACATTATGAGCACGTCATGGGGCAATATCACATGGCACTACGCGTGGTGGACAGGACTGTGGATGAGTTTGGAAATGAAAGGTCATCAACTACTGAAATTTGGATATATATTATCCACACCACTTCCTATGTGCAGCTCCCGTATTGCACAGATAATCCAAATGTGTGGGTATCTTAACTAATTTTGGACATTTGTTAACTTAAAAATAAAATAAACAATTAGAGACAACTCAAGCCGGGAGAAGTACAATTTAAAAATAAAATATGTATGGACTCCGACTCGAACTAGTCGTACTCAAGAGAATTAAATATACAGAAGGCAAAGAACGTCACGAAATAAAAAAACAATCAGTAAACCAATGAGTACTGTTTTTGAAAATTAATACACCGGACTTTGCGGAAAATTCAAATTTTAAATGGATGGAATAATACAACGGGTGTTGATCTGCTTGTAGTTCAATATCACCAAATATTACAGCTGGGACAAATTTGACATAAAATGGCTCTCCGTACAAAGAAACAATTTATCTATCTATCTATCTATCTATCTATCTATCTATCTATCTATCTATCTATCTATTATATATATATATATATATATATATATATATATATATATATATATATATATATATATATATATATGTGTGTGTGTGTGTGTGTGTGTGTGTGTGTGTGTGTGTGTTTGTACATAAAGCACACAGACATATAGAACGAACACAAACAGCACACACAAGATACAGGTGACCTCTAGCCATGGTCAACTGTATGAACTGGGGTCGGGACTCCGATGATGGGTACATAAAACCTTCTCGGACAAACCTTCCTATAGATACACTAGAGAAATATTATAGCTACAAATACCTATTTAACAATTTTTTATAATCACGATGCGACAAAATTAAATTAAATGGAGAATTAAATGAAAAAAATTAAAAACACGAAGCTACACCTCAGCGGGAATACACCCACATATAAAGTCTTTTTCTTATACTTTTTTTGAAAATGGGGGTTTTGTTTCCACGCCCCTCCCAGCAAAAAAGAAAAACCCAAGCATCAATTTGACAAATGTGCTAAGTTTTTTATATTCAGCGTCAGAAAAATCAACAATTATTCAAGTAAGTCCCACTACACGAACACTCGGACTGTGGATGCTATTAAATACATTATTATTAATTTATTTTTTTTGGGGGGGTGGGTGATGGAGGGTGCTCTCTGAAATGCTGATCTTTCCGGATGCTCTACTTGTTTTTCTTTTGGTTGTTCCCCGTTGGTCCCTGCTACATTCACTGTGTCCGTGTGTTTTTCCTGTTGGATTGTTCTTTGTGTTGCGTAATGTTATTCATTGTTTGTTTGAGTTTTCGGGTGCTACTCTTAATTATTCAAGTGATTGGTTTATCCTTATTTTGTTGTTGTTTAACTTGGTTCTGTTGTTGTTACTGCTGTTATTATAGTCTACCTTAGTCCTGTTTTTGTTGTGCCTGTTTCTGTTTCCTTAACATCACTTTGGTATGTGGTTGCTGTAGTTTCTGTTCGGTTGTTGTTTCTTTTGTTGTGTTGTCCCTCTTTGCTCATTATTTTGATAAATGTGAAAGGCTTATAACCGGTCTCATTACACCTGTTGCATTTTCTGTCATAGATAACTCCTTTATACAATGTGTTTGCAAGAAATCCGTGCATAAAGTATGACCTTTTAATAGTTTTGAGATGTATTTTCTCTACTTCAAGTATCCTAATTCCGTCGTAGATTTTCGTTGTCGGGATAGTCGCCATTCTTGACGGTATTACTTTTACTGCAAATTTTTCCTCAAAGTGTTTTACCACTGCTTTTAGTGGTATCTCTAAGGGAGTATCGGATATGCTCAGCTGTCCGGTTCTCATTTTGACCTTACGTTCTATAGTATCTGTTTTTTCCACAATTATTAACCCTTTATATATCGTCATTTCCCCGTATGGTATTACGGGTTATTTCCCTTTGGGTCTAATAATAAAGCACGTACACCCTGAGGGTTTATGGAATAGTTTTTTTTAGCATATCCGGGGTCCAACATTTTGTATCGCAACCATCATCTGTGATGTACTTGGGAAGTCTTCCCTTGAGATTAAGGTCATATTGAGAAAACGTGCTTCCTTCTTTGTATGCACATTGAACGTAACTCTCGTCATCGTGTTCTACATGTTTGACTTTTAACTAGTTTCCAAAGGTCCTGATTTCTCTGATATTTTCAGTCCTGCTTGCTGCCATTTCTCCTTCCACTTTGCTTATTCTTGTTCTGTATTCTCTTTGTTTAAATTTTCATCTATTTGATACTCTCCTTGTTATATTCCGTTGCGTTATATATTCTGTTTCGTGCTCGCCATTGTGATTATAAACACTTACTTGACGTCAACAACAAGTATTAGAATGCCGTGATTTCATTCAAAGCAGAACATATCAAATAAATTAGAACATGTAAACAATAATATAGTCTACATTGATGTGAATGTAAGAACTTACCTATTTTCAGAAATAATCACATTCACAAAGGTATTAACCATGTTATACAGTTAATCCCAAAATGATATAAATAACATAAACACCGCATCACATTGGTTTTGGAAGGTGGATATAATCTTCATCGTTTCGCACAGGCAACTAAACTGTTTGTTTTCTTTATCCTCACACACACGATACGTCTATATAGATATTTAATAATGTGTATATATGAAGATCAAAACAATATTATATTGTATTTAATGTATTTTATGTTGGTATTAGCAAAATGTCTGTTTGATAGTGACTTATCAGACAACATCGGCTATCCGTCTAACATGACCAAATTAACAGGTGTTAACAGGTAACACCTTTTCAACACTTGCCTGAAATAACATAACAATGCCATAACCATGACAGATAAGGCCGTTGTAGCACATATATGCACAATCTAGAGACACCACGACATCGATGGATAACGGCTTTCAAACACATAGTGAATGTACATAAACCATGACCGTAATGAATCAAGCCATTTCAACACTTACATGCATATTCTAAAGAAACCACACAAGTAATAGACAAGGTATTTGCCCACAACCTAGAAAAGGCATGACATTAATGGCACAATCTAGAGCAACTAGGACATGAACGCGAAAAGTATAGAGAAACCACGATATCAATTGATTCTACACAGTACATATCAAAATTAAACGTTGAGTTGTCCAATAAGGATTGTAAATTTATCTAGAGAAATACAAACAGGAGGATGTCATGTATAAAGAAACACTAATTAGACTGTACAGCAAGAAAACATTAATTCATTTGAATGAAACTTTAGGAAAACATATTTAAATCAACCTAGAAAAGAAGTTTAGAAAGTACAAGCACGAGATTAAGACGAAACATGTTACTAGCATTTAAATAAAACGGGAGTAGCCACCACTAACATTATTAGTATACCTGACTTAACTGTATGTGTCATTTTAACAGTACGGTAAAATGTGAGGTTCAAACGATGATTAGTGTACATCTCATTAAGAGAAAAGTGTCGGAATGTAAGATATATAAGTATACATTCAGTACCACGTAATGCCTGCCGTTTATTTGTTTTTCCTTTTATAACAATTTGATTGTTTTCTCTTATAGCTTTACATTTGAGCTGAGTTATAGTGTCAAATAAGCCGTTGTATATTGGTAATTGTCCAGGGATTTATTACATGTTCCAATTTCAAATTGCATGTTCCCTCGTATTGTATTAATTAGGGTCATAATACCCACAGACAATAACGTTAGCATCACGTTTCCATCAAAAGAACAAAAAGAAAGTCAAACGAAATATTAAGTTTAATCATACTGTAATACATGCCCTTGACACATGTATCATATCAATGATTTATAAAATGCATATTGCATCATTATTTACTCAGAACATAACATTCCTTTCAGAAATATTACTTACTTTTGTCTTGATTTCTTCATCCTGAAACGAACATAAGGAAAATTACATTAGTATCGTTAAAACAACTTCGTTTCAGAATAATTAATCTTAGACACATCATCATCAAATGCATTGCTTATCATCTGCTTAATGCACACATAACTAAAATATTCAGGGTATTTGGTATAGGCGTCGTTTCGTAGCAAACACACCCAGGTATCGACCTAGTATCCATTACGATATATACACAGTCATGATGAGTCCTTATACATAAATCAGGGCATGTATCAGTTCTAATAGAGGTTTGCAAATATGTACCAAAACAGAGTGGAAATTGTTATGATTGGATTGTACATGATGCTGATAGATTACTGTGTAATGGATACTTTACGAAAATTCGAATAATCATCAACGGGTAGATGGTACTCACCGCCCCATTACCGTTATAACCATAATAATAACCCCGTCTGTAACCACATTCCCATAGTATACTGCTATGTATTATTATTGATAAACATTGTCTTACTATTGCCAAACATTATCTTATACATGACGGATTTCTACTACAGTGGATAATTTAAGCAGTTGCTTAAAAACATTAAAAAATAACCACTCTTTATAATGAGAGGGCATATACATTATTTTGATGACTTATTTAAATTCAGGCGCTAGATCTTTTTCACTTAAGTTTTCTATATCCCTAGACTGAATATAACTTGAACTCTTCTCTTTCGTATGCATAATATAAATCAACCTCCTTTTCTTATTTCAATATGAGTAATATGCTTATCCATCACATTGTCTTTATTTGGTGATAATTTTAAACTACTTCATATAATGATAAACATTTCGCCACTTAACACATATATTTTGTGAATGTTTATTTATGCACATTTTACAAGGCCGTGGAAAGAGAAACGTAGTCTATTATTGTTTAGTTTGTAAAATGTAATCGTGGTGGAAGCATAAACTGAAGGGAACGTGATGTAGAAAATAAATTTGAATCGCTAGTGAAAATACGGTTTCTTAACTTTGCTAATTGTTGTTCTAGTTGCTATTCTGGTCTCAGTTTTCAGAATTTTAGCAGAATACTCGCCATAAGGATTTCATTTCAACATGCGGGTAACACTCATTCAAAGCTAAGCAGTAAATATAATATTGTAATTTGAATGTTGATTGTGCTCTCTTTTGTCATTGATTACCATTTGAATAATACTCAACTGAAACCGAACATTTATTTTATGTTGCCAAATAACTTGACGCAAGTAAGCGCATGCCGAAACTATTCTCAGCCCTACTCAATAATTTAGGAATTGGCAGACAAGATATCAGTGACCCGATAACAACCATTAAAATATGGAATAATTGTATCATTGCAATGTAAGCGGATATATTACAGCTCTGTCAGATCTTCATTCTTTTTAAAAACCGAATTTCCTCTCAAATATATATATATATATATATATATATATATATATATATATATATATATATATATATATATATATATATATATATATATATATATATGTGTGTGTGTGTGTGTGTGTGTGTGTGTGTATATATATTGATCATTTGTTTGAACAGCCTACACCCATATTAACGGTATGCAAATTATGTTCTGTCATTTGTGGATGCATTTTAGTCCCTGATAATCATATAGCAGAATGGGGTGTTTGCCCAAGTTTTAAGATAAAAACGAGCTTATTTTACATATAAAAAATAATGATTTTCAGTATGAAAAAAAAATCGAAATCCAATTGTTGTTTTGGCGTTGTCCCTCACAAATTGGCTGTTATGAATCAAATCGTCGTTATAACAATAATGGTAGGAGAATCGTTAACAACTAAACTAACTCGAGAGCGACTCGCCGCTATTAAAAGATTTATACCGGTGAGAGATTCGTTCAGACAAAAATTACAACGACAGGAATATCATCAAAAAAACCTCCAAGCAAGAAAGAATAACAGAGGAGGGTGATGTTTTAAAACCTTTGGGATTGTGATGTGAAGAATAATATTATGATACGCAAGGCGCATTTGGTTATATTAGTGGTAGTAGATTATCTCATGGTAGTGGTCTTGTTGCTTGTCCTAATAATATTCTCTCAGATATAGCACGATTAGAAATTCTCATATCGGATAAATGATCCAGAAATAACTAACCGGAAATAATTAATGAAGCCGCTGATATCTGTAGACGATTATTTCAAAGTGCTATCATGGATATTGGTGTATATCGAGTTTATCAACGAACTCGTTGATGATTATCACATCCATTAGATACATAATAATTAGATAAGATGACCATACACTAACCACCACCATAAACCAGCTATGAATAATGTAGTAAATTCACGATTGACTGTTTATAAAATATTTTATACAGACGGGCTAGGTGATGTTGTTCAAGGATTATTCACAAGAATGGCTCCAAAAATAGCACGAATCGCATACCAATTATCGATGAAAACAATTGATGTTATTCATTATAAAGGTATTAGCGCTGTTGGTGATGATGTCGGTAAAGCGTTTAATGCAGGTACAGAAAGATTAGTAACCTTGATTCGACAACGAAAAACACCACCACCAGTCAAATTACCGTCTACTGAACGTATGCCCACGAGTATCGGTAAAATGCTAAACCATGCGATGGATCGAAAATTAGCAGCGATGTTAAATGAGGATGATAACGCGTTGGGTATTATTGCAGCAAATTTTATAGCGGTTGAGTGGTCTGAAATCCCGCGCGAGATCACGATTTGGATCGAAAAATATATAATAAAATGTTCAAAACTTCACCCGACTCTGCATTTGATGTAGACGCACCGGTTCTCAAAGCCGATTCTATACGCGATTATCTTTTTTATTCCGATCCCGCAATACAACCCGATTCCCGATCAAGAATAGAACTTCAGGTTTAAGATACAAGCAAATATTTTTACCCGCTGCAGCTTTCATCGAAGTAAAAGGTCTACTTTTACAAAATGTTGCAACTCCTGCACGTTATGGTAACCTTGCAAATATCCCGCTTGGTTTTGTCAATAATGGGATTATGGCGTTGTTGTAATGACTCCATCAATCGCCACAGAGGAAAGTTTGCTGTCGTTTATGGACAAGGGTGGTAAGTTGTTACTAACATGGTAAGCGGATTCGACGGATACAATGACGAATTCTCTCACTGGTGTATTTACATGGCAAATAGCATCAACACAAAGTGTTTCTGCTCCCAGGCATATATTGATTGCGTTACAGAATAATGCATGACCTGACACAACTAATAAACAAGAACTTTGCCATGTGACATTTGACAAACTAGGAGTTAATGAAATTTCGTTGAGGATAAATGGTCAGCAAGAACCATCTGAAATATTTTACTTAATTACACCGATAATCAAATAGCAAGCGTATATTATCGCTTATTGCCGTTTATGGGACGCGATCCAAATGTTGATATCGGTCAAAAATATCACAAGCTGATTTTAAAACTTTATATCCGATTTATTACTTTTTGTTGCAACACCTCGATTTAACCAGGCAGAGTTTCGTTGAGATACATTTCCGAGCTCGTATTACATAATTTACTATTGCTGTCGGAGGTGTTGATGGTACACATAGAGCAATTGCTGTCATTCTCAGTGATAAATCGATGTTACTAGAAGGTGCCGGTGGACGAATGAAAGTAGTTGACGCGCCCGTAGAAAACATGTAGACAATTAGATAAATATCGTATTAAATAAAATGTCATATAATCATGTTAATGTCACTTTGACTCCTGATCAGGCGAAGAAATTACAATCTAAAAACGCGATTACATTTGGGGCGAAATAACATTTAAACAAAATCAGATTGCTAGTGGTAGACCAAATAAACTATCACTGACTAAAACTTAACAGAATCATTTCAATAATAAAGCGCTAAAATAAAAAAAAAAGTGTTCAATTTAAATTTTTCCCTTTCGCGGTCAAAAATATGATTAAATCAGGTGAAATATTTCCTCTCATCCCCGCGTTACCACCGTTGATAGACGCCTTGGCTCATTTAGTCGCCAAAGCTGCCACGATAGGTGCTGTTAGAATCGCTGCTGGAATGGCACTAAAGAAAACTACTGGAAAAGGGTATAAAATGGGAAGGGGTCTACGACTAACGAGCTGTCGTTTCACGAGATATGGAGCCAACTTGAGACTCTCACGGAACGTTTATTCATAACCCCGTTGTCAAAGTTTGATTTAATTAAAGCCGCAAAAAAATACAATAGAAAAAACATTAGAGGAGTTTTTATGCGAGATCAATTACCACAACAACCAAACAGCATTGAAACCGGTATTATTAATCTGGACATTAACACTGGACCTGGAACGCATTAGGTCGCATACGCGATTTACTCTCGCGGAATTATATATAGTAATTCTTAGTGGCTAGCACCGTCTAGGGAAGTTCTAAAATATATAAATGGATTAAATATTCTTCGTTGGTAATCGACTTTGCCAACACAGACTATGATTGATTTTCCGATATGCGGTCAAGAAGTAATAATGTTCATAGAGCTATATCAACATCAACCGCACCACCCTATAACACCGTACATGAAAATGCCAGTAATAACTTTTTAAAGAGATCTTAAATGTGTGATGGTAGACATATATGGGGAAGATCTCTATCACGAGGAAAATAAAACTGATGGAGTTTCACTCGAGGATGTTGAGAAACTTATCAATGGTAAACTATCTGAAAAATTAAACCTGACAAGCGTGGAGCCTGCTAAAATTGTTATATTTCAGAACCGACAGGGTTAGTTAAAAACGAGTAATATTTCTCTGAAAGATATTATAGTTAAACTTAACGAGGCAGCAGAAAATTATATCGCGGTGTTTAATTCCAATGGTAGAATTAAAGGTTTTCTTTTTTAAACCGTGCTAGATAACATTAACGGCCGAGTAAAGAAATCCTGCGATAAATATGAGGTGAGCTTGACATGAACTCAAATAAAATGACCGTACCTGCTAATCCAACATCGGACAACGACGCGACAACAAAAAAGTTGCGTAATGTAAAACCGCTGATGATAAACTAACAACTCTGCGGGCCGTGTTCACGTAAATAATCAATTCGGAAGTCTTCAAAGAAATGTTAGAAAGACTGATGAAATTGTTGATAATTTCTTTGGAAAATCAGTGCTTCCTATCAAAACTTTCTGATATTAAAACAGCTGTCGACATGATTAAAAGACTCATGGCGATATTGTCATTGATTTTCCTTATATCTTTGCTCGACTCGATAAGATTAAAATACCTCATGATAAAAATATCAATAACGTGTATTCGATACAACACGGATAATTTGCCTGGACACTTCAAAATAATATTATTCATGTTACCTCGAGTGTCAATGGAATTTATAGATTAACTGTTGTTTCACCTTTACAATTTAACGTATAATCGAGTTCATCTACCGGGGTTAATACTACAAGCGCGGTGATATAAAAAGGATCCACTGAAAGATTTACGGTAGCTTACTCTGATGATAAATTAGCTTGAGCGTCGATTACATGGCATATAGAATTTTCAAACAAGTAAACAATATAGTTAGATTATCTCACCCCACAGTATCGATTCTCTCAAATCCGCGAGCTACAAACTAAACTAACAAATCTCGTTGATATGTATCACACGAAGGTAAAAAATATATAGCAGGCGTATTACACGCATTGATATAATATTATATTCGGTTTCAGGTGTTATAGCTGGAACCGGTGTATTATTTTCGACGATAACGATGATCGCCCTTGTAGTTGTACTATTTGTATTTTAACGGCGACAACAATCATAGGATTTCTCAGCGTCATCACAAAACAATCCTCGTTTAGTCAAAATAAATTACATGATTATACAGTTAAATTACACACAGTGTCAACCGCGTATTCTCAAATATCTTAGTTGATATCATCCAGCCTCAATGACACAGTAATATCCGATAGCCAATTCACGACAATGACTAATATTTAATACCGCGATGTCAAAATTAGAAAAAGATAATATTGAGAATAATGGCAACGCCGATGACATCGCCACAATAATTACTTCAACAGATAGTCACAAACACAAACCCGCCGAGAACAATGACGATATCAATAACATGAAACAATCTTGAATTCAGTGTAGATTTTCCAACACCGATTCAAGTAAATGAAACCGCGCTTACTCAATTGCGGGTATAGTACAGATGGCCAAATATCCGCTCGGAATCATCTGTGAGGAAGCCGCCTATTAAAACATTTGTAGGAGCGAATAAAACTAACACTGATTGGCAAACTATATTACTTTCCAAAAGGAATTATGAAATCGAGGATATCGACAATGAAATTCAAAGTAAAATTAAATCTTTTACCGGGGAAAAATCTAAAATTACTATAACGGTTCACAAACTATCATTGTCTACCGTGATCGAGATTATATCACCTGATAGCACCGTGGATATATATAAATCTTCGATCAGAACTATACTAGGATGACCTGAAAGCCCACCATCGGAAAAACCGTGTCCACCTGAACCAAAAAAATCGGATTATGTAACTGATAAACAATCATACAGCGATATTGACTCAGAATATAAACGAAATTCATTTCACATTTTATAAGATTCAGTAGATGACACCTTTGATTATATAAACAAGGATGATATTCATTAGATAGTTAGTTTAATAGAACTCGGAAATCCTGAACGTGAACATCCTGTTCGTATATCATTTAATTTCTATCACATTGCTGATTTTGTGTTTTTTAAAGAAATCAATCAATTACATAAAATAAATGAAATAAACTAAAACACAATTTTCAAGAACATCTCTCTAAAAGATTCACGTAACAAAATCATTTCACAAATTGAAACGTTAAACCAAATTGTATCCTACACGGAGTATATCAACGAGAGACTTATTCAATCAATTGTTAAAAATAGATATAACTTAGGCAACAAATAAAATTGTATAGATGCATACTCGTTAATATAAACTACACTGCCGAATTTCATGTTTACTGGATATAACGTAGAACAATTAAGAAAATCCGTTAATGATCTTATCGATGAATATTTTCCCTTGATACTCACCACGTGGAGAATATCACCCCAACAACTATTCTCAGATACAAGAATGATCCAGATGGAACCGTTAGACACATATCACCTGGCAACGTCGATATATCTCCTGTGATCGCTGTAAATCTTTCACTAGGTGCAATTGATGGAAGTTATAGCGCAAACACAGAATTATCAAATCAAGCACAACAGGGATACATTCTATATACCTTCACTCCTGAAGTATCTCCTGGAAGTTTAATAGTGCAGGTACCGGTTAATACAGTTTATTTACGGCGTCATATTCATTGGATAAAATAAATAAATTTTAAACTTATCTACCAAAATTTTAACCTGATCGATTTATCCAGAGAGCAATTACAGATTAGATTCGAAGTAAAAAATTTAAAAATCTACCGCAATTGAAATTGTACAAGTCTTTATATTTAATGCATTACCATGTGAATATATCCGTCGTTGATAAACAACAGCTCGAGCGCGCTAGGAGAGATTTATTTACAAATTCAATCACTGGCAATTATATTATAATCATCGATGAATTCCGCGACGATAATTTCTTACTCACACAACATCAACTAGATAGAACTCAACAAGAAAATATTACTATGAATTCATGCAGACGTGATCAAATTTTAAATTATGCTAACTCGGGTATTTTCCGCGATCGCCTTAATGAGATCTTAATGTCTAAAGACTTCAAGGGAAAATCCGAGAATAATGTCAATAGATCTTAAATGAAATCTTTAAAAATAAATTGCCAGGATTACCTACAAAATTATTACTATGATTTTGTTTTGCTATGATTACCGCGTTATCTTTTATACTATTATTTTTTTATCATTTTTTTTGCTTGTAGTATAATGATAATTCCAACTTATTTTTCCGCGGACAACGAAAAAGGTCATTGCTTTGCATGACGTTAAAAGACCTCTTGATGTCGCCAACGAAAACAAAATCGGATTATCGCGATTATTTAAAATATGGGCTAGTGAACCGATGAGCGCGGTTACATAAAGCAACGCTGAGCACTTACGTGTAGCTCGAGAAGAATATCGAGCTACAAAACAAAAACTGCGAGAGGATATCACCACCATGAAAAACAAAATAACCAATTTGAAAAACCAGCGAGATCAACTACAATCAGTGTAAGAAAAACACAAGCTTAATACGACAAAGAGATCAACGTGAGAAAAACCAGCGAGGGCAATTTAAAACCCGACAGAAGAAAATCAAACCGAATTACATAAACAAAAAATATTGACTAGCAAATACAACACCGCGATTGAGAAATTAACGACTGAGAATTTGAAATTATCAACTCGATATCATGATATTTTAATCAAGAATTAAAAACTAAAAGGGGAATCGAGAAAATTCAGCAAGATCGTAAATATGATAAGGAATTCAACAGCGCTATAAAAAATTCCGAAGATATATTTTAATTTCCTTAATCAAGCAGCATCTTTTCGAATTTTGCCATTATAACTTTTTCTAGTCGTCGATCTTCGAAATCTTTGTTGATGTCATCGGAAATTATTTTGATAATCTTTGAACCTGATAGAAGTTATATTAATCTATCATAGTTTTGATAAACAACTTTATTTCGCTCTTCAGTAATGATTTTCATTATCCAGTATTTATTTTTATGTGATGATATACCATTATCTCGCATCGATTTAATACCTTCATATTCATCGGTGATGAATTTACTGGTAAATATTGTGCTGTCACCGACTAAATCTTTTACTCGTTCAAATTAGATTTTCAATTCGGCCATATTTTCGTCGTTCATATACTATATAAATTCTTTTGTCTAAATGATTGTATCTCTCAGACAATTTACTACAGATTTTGATAAGCGTGATTCCCATCGCCAAATACATCGGATAATGATGTCGAATTTTTTTCTTCATCATAAATTTGATAAACCGCGTTTCTCTATTCATCATGCAAATTGATAGACGACATAACCTCGATGGAATTTTCAGCGAGGATATCAAGATGGTGTTTGACATTGTACTCCAATTCTAACGTGCATCGATGATACTGGTTTACGAGCCATCGTTCATTTCGGAAATGAAACGGTGTCACATGACTAATTTTTTCAGTGAATACATCGAAGTGATTTATAATATTTTGTCTCGCTGCGTTAATTAACTCTGCGTGTGATTTGTAGTCCATATACTATAATTTATTATCTAAATGATTGTATCTATCAGACAATCACGCGCAAATAAATTATACCCGCTTGTACTTTTTGAGAGGGTTATTAAACTTATAATTTTTGCGACAAATTTTACAACTCTGGATAAATATCAAAATATTTACCTGCGGAGTACGCTGATGGAAATTCGATACTCTCACTGTCGATAAATACGGGTCTTCGTTTTTGAGTTTTGACTTTTTGCTTCGAAATCAGACAATTTTAACCTTCAGTAACGGCTCTCAATTTCTGTAAGCGATTGTCAAGAGGATTTCCATTAATGTGATCAACAACGAGACCTCTATCGATAAACCAATAAAAACATTAATAAATAAATCAATGAGCGTAATATGTGAATCCGTCGACATTAATTTTTGTATAACCTCTATTATTAATCGAACAGAATTTTACCTTTGGTTTACAATGTCTAACGAATCCAGCACGAGATGCTTCATAAATGTTGATAACAGGATGAGAAACGAATTCATTTTGATTCATATTTGCATTAGGTAAAAAAAATAATTGTTTATCGCTATAAACTCCCGTAATATAATTTTGTTCATCAAATACGATGTTATATTTCTTCGCGTAATGTCGAACTAATTTTCTGAATCTTTTGCCACCACAATTACAGCATAATCACGATTTACCTTGTATACTATGGAAGCGTTGAATGCATTTAATATGACCATGATAACCTCGTTTGAAATGTTGATTAAGACCTGCGCAGTATTCTCCTACGCATTTTTTGAACATATACCCGCTCTTTCTTTTAAAATCCATTTTCAATAATTGTTCGACATTGCTATATTAATAATATCGATAAATTCAGTTGAATATATCATTTGTTTAATAGATATCTTGAAGATATTTCCAAGATTACCGATATAACGCCGTATCGTCCATGGAGTGCTTTTAACCTGGATTATAGAATAAGGCCGCGAATGTGGAAATAAAAAAATGAAACAATTGCATCAATTAAGCAAAATATGAATTTTTAAGAGATGGAGCTGAATACGTATGGTCGACGTATAGGGCAACACGCGATAATAACACTACGACTGATGACCGAGCAGCTGAAATATTATCCATGATAAACCGCCAATCACGAAGATATTGTATTTTAGTAAAAAAAAATCAGTAAAATTTCAAAACACCACTGGAAGGTTTATAATAAACGAGAACGCGTAATGGCACCAAAAGATAAATACGCAATCATCGATGATAAAAGCTAAACAGGGAATGTTAACCGGATTTTGAACGAGCACACTACGATCAAGTATACCAGCTAACCGTAGCGTTCTACGGAATCTTTTTGACAGAACCCCAAGACATCGATAAACTTGTCCCGATGAGAGTTTAATCATTGCTGAATTGTGTAGCCGAACGTGCTATCGAACCTTTAAAGAATGTGAAACGAGAAAACGGGTTAACCGATCTGAGATTTTCCAAGATAAATAAATGGGGACAATCGGTAAACACTACCGGAGCTTCAATAAAGGATGTTGCTCAATTAGAAGAAAAAATTTCAATAACCGTAGCAGCGAGAAGTATTATACGAATTAAAACATTATAGAAAAGGCGGGAACTCCGATTGAAATCATCGATCACAATTCGCACGCGTGGACAATCGCCGCAAGGATATTTCCACGATATCGCGTGGTAAAATATTACTCCGTTGATATATTTGATTGTATTCATCAGTTAAGAAAAACCGATCCAGTATCTGTAAGGTTATTTAAAAGTTCCGAAGATAGCTAATATGATCAATTTGTAAGATCCAACGGTGAATTATACTTGACAGAATCACTTCAATGGGAAAATGATCGAACCAGCTACATCATCAAATACAGAACAATTATTACAAGATTGTTTCACTCTTCCATCTGTCGCCGCTCAATTTGCTCAAAAGAAGAATTTATGATCACAAACTTGATTTGAGTTTCTGTATGATGAACAATTAAGTTTTGTCTAATACGGCCACGGCGGGCTGTGGAATACTAAATATAACCGCGATGATAGTATTTCAGTTGACATGATTGCATGTTACCAAGGATGTTTTCTCGGGTATGGCGAGTGTAAGGAATATTTTACACGGTTTGGTCATCCTAGCCATGAAATGACCACAGTCATGGTAAATGGACCTTTACCCGATTCTGACTTAACGGGATTCGCTCGTGTGATATAATTTAAACTCGCTAAAAACCTTCATCCGATTTGTTATGCTTGGTTTGGTAGACATTTTCAACGAAGACATGGGCACCGATAGTATTATTACGATTTATGCTTCATAGTATGATGTTAACATCGTTGACTGTCAACGAGGTAATTATATCATATCAGAAACAAACTTCAGTTTGGTTACCAACACTTTAAATACTCGTTGGAGTCGATGATGATACCCAATTAGCAAATCTCAACGAAGGAAGCTCCACAAAAGATCTCAAAGGAAGAATAATCGGTAAATTTTCTCAAGGTGGATCATGCGATCACAAACGACGTTGTACACGATTGATTTTAGATGATCATGAACGTGATTTTCTAATCGCGGATGCTGCACAAAAGCTATAAATTTGCATGTCGACAAGCCGCTAATTTCTCTAGCGGGGAAAACAAATCAGTAGTATCATTGAATACATTGACGGTGAATCACCACAGTACTCTCATTTGAGAATTTTGATGATCGCTTATGTTTCTATTAATTTATTATCGATGATAAATAGATTTTCTAATATCGCGGTCAGAGTTGAGACAGATTCGCGTAACTTTAACGTTGAACATAATGACATTGTCAAAGCATTTACTACAAATGTTTTTGCATGGGGATCACGCAGAATAAAACAAGAAACATTGCACGAATATTATGAATCGGCAGATGTTACCATCGAGGATAATTATCGCGGAGAAAAAGTAACATAATTATCATTGTCACGATCTGGCTATGATCCAATAACTAGATATAAAAATGTTTACTTAAACGGGCCAGGCGCATGTGGTAAAACAACACGTGTTATCGAATATTTTGGAAAGGATTCTGACGTGACTGTGTTAACACTCACGCACAGACTTTTCAGGGTGATGAAAAATCGCGGAGTAAATTCTTGTACGTATCATAGCTTTTTTCGATAGAAAGGTGACGCTTGGACCCCTGATAGAATGAGAACAAAATATATTACTCGAATTACCATTTGCGATGAAATATGTATTAACAATAGTAAATCTTTCTTGGAAAGGCTGCGAAGAAAAAGTACCGCTGTGATAATGAGTGGTGATCACGGTCAACCACAACCATTCACCGGATTATCTCCTCATGAATGACTGAAAAAGACTAGATTATTACGAAGAAATTAATACCGATCAAAGATCACTTGATGAATTATTAAACACATTGAAAGCTTCAATAACATTACTATTGAATAAAATTCAATGCGAACCAACTCGCAGAACGATACCAGAAACCTCTATCGGGATGTTTGGGAAAAATGGAAACCAACCGATCTGATAATCCGGGTAGAAAGAAAATCAGGGATATGCTTTAGATTAAATTATTTTATTTACATGAAGAAAAATTTCCGACGTGTCAAGATCCAATGTGTTATAGATCGGATGATACTCGACGAGAAAATATCGACGTTGATATTCCCGGGAAAAAAGAAAAGCAAAAACTCGTATTAAATGATATTGTACTAGTTGACATCGCTGTTGTGAGAGATGCAATACACGCTGCAAAATCTCCATGGAAGTTAGGATACGTAATGACGATTCACTCATCTCAAGGATTAACCATTTCTGATATAATTGTTTGGATCATCGATGATTACATAGAATGGTCGAAATTAGTTTGCTTAACGGTATCTCGAGTAAGAAGAAAAAATCAACTTGAAAGAGTTTTTGTAAACTTTCGCAATAATAATAATATTATTATTGATATTGTCAACGATACCATGATAAGACAAAAACTCGCCGGGTGTAAACAAATGTTACAAAAAATAAGAGATAATTTGATATCGACGTTGAATTTATGTCGCATTTAAAACAAAAACAAGTCAACCACTTCGCGAGCTGTAATTGCATAATGATATGGTCGGATAAAGATCCACAACAATTTACCGTAGATAGAAAATATAGTTGTCGTGGTCACACACGAGAAAATGTAATGTTGACCTGTCTTGAGTGTAATCGACGTTGTGCTGCTAGTTAAGATCCCGTGGTGGTAATTTAGCATCATCGGGAATCAAATGTAGTTGTTCACGTGTAAATCCACGTTGAAGAGCGGTTGAATCTAATCTATAGATTGCCTGTCTACCTTTAGATGTAACAAGGTGAGATATATTATGTACGGTTCCACTCCAAATAAGATCGGTTGACCTTTTATACCACCTTCAAGTTCACCAGGTTCATATAAATACCTCACAATGAAATTACCTAATACTGGTTATGTTAAAAAAACACGCCGTTGTACATTTTTTTTTTTTTGGGGGGGGAGGGTAATCACGTTAACAGGTTTCATATTGATCATTCGAGTAATTGCATTATTCAGCGCGGTTAGCACAGTCGGTAATCTTACAACCCATTCTCGTGATCGTTTGTCTTTGATAAATTCTCTCGCGTATTTGATATCCAAATAACCGGTATGCAAGTGTTCGGTTTAATGGCTCGACGATTGCCTAATCGCGATGACTTGCAGTATGTCCTCGTCTGATAGCGGTGTTATGTTGTTTCATCTTTCATGATACCTCACCTTGAAATTCTTTACCGTGATAAACCTGTAATAAATTTTGCCACCGTAGAGGTCCTCGTCGATAAGTTCGTTTTAACGCAGAAAAGCTTACATGAAGTGAAGTCTTAGTCAATTGCGACTCTGCTTCTTTTTATCTACTCGGAATATCAATGCCGGTTAACGAGTATTTGTACGTACGTGTACTGACAGTATCGTGCGGGAGAAATAATGCATCAGCCTGGTGAACTTCGTTAGGGACGCTAACATCAAAAAACGCAAACTAAATTTTATTAGGAGGCGCTATATAAATTTGCCATATCGCTTGCCGGGATAACCAATCTGCCGCGGTAACCCTTTTAACTGTTGCCACGCTGGCGAGTTTACTAATCGCAGCGTTTCCTTTCCAATATCCGGCTGGAGAATAAAATAGATTGATTCCATATAATATTAAGTACCAACTCGTGAAGCTCTGCTACCAAATACGAATTTACCTCTCATTGCGGATTTTATTAAAAAACTAGCTAATTTTTCTTTGAATGTTTTATCGCTGATATAATTTAACTCGTGAATCAATTTCACATCAGCGATATGTCGTTGCTGAAGATCCCTACTGTAATATATGCAATATCGCGAGCGTGACAAGCTTTATCGATATGGTTTACTGGATATTCAATCGGCTTAGGTTGATCTTGATTATCAAGTCGGATATTGACTCGAGTTGAAGTACCGCAGTAATTATAACCTGGATGATGTTTTTTCCCCTGGGTATCTAAAACCATTGAGCTCTCGGAATTTGTTTTTAACCTGGAGGCGATATCACATCCCAGTCTTTTGTCATACCAAATTTAATTTTGTTATACCGCATCGTGTACAATTACTAGTTGTGCATCATCTTCTAACGATAGTAATAAAACAAATGGCATTCGCTAATGTAGCGCATATCTGACTGATTATTTTATGATGGACATGGAAATGCAATAAACAAATTGACTTATTAACTTAAACTCGACTGAACAAAAGAAAGATATAACGAATAACTCAAATAAACCATAGGTTGAGACGGGTAGTTCTTACACAGAGATGTGTCATCTTTTAAAACGTTTAAATTAATGAAGTAAACAATTTCAGTCTGTAACTTGTAACTTTCGAAAGAGGTCGTTTGACAGATAAGTAACATTTCATTTCGAAAAGCGGGTGAAAGAGTAGTCTAAAGAGGTCAGATCATTAGCTATTCATATCAATATGAGTGGGTTCGAGTCTCGGGATCGCCCATTGTAGATATATGAGAACGTTGCTAGTAGCTTCATAAGGCTCAGAGATTCTTACTGTGATTTCATCCTCCACACATTTTACTGGCCGCCATTAATAGCCTATCTTGCGCTGAGAAATGGTGATTAAATATAAAAATAATACCTTCAATTTGTATGTATCAACTTGATCATATATGTAACAGACTGTGTAGATTAAAAGGACAATGCATGCTGTCAAATATGAACTAGATTACTGGAGTTTGTATCGTTATGCAGAGCATATATGTCAAGTATATTGATGACGCTTGTTATTTCTACGTAAAGCATATCATCTGTAGCTAAAGCGACCGTGTGATGTGCATGTGCTTTTTCGCCCGAGAGAGAGAGAGAGAGAGAGAGAGAGAGAGAGAGAGAGAGAGAGAGAGAGAGAGAGTAACGTTTCTGTTCAAATTTAAAGGAACGTGTTCAAATAGATGCCACGTAATATTAATGTGCTTTGGATGGTACACTTTTAATAGTCATAGTTGTTTTGCTTTGTTTAATATTTGGTAAATTTGCATTTATACACCAGTATACTTCAAGAGCAATGCAGATTAAGATCAAATAGTATAGGAAAGATCCATTAAATAATCCAATAACTACATATTGGAGATGTATGAGCGCCCCGATTTAAACCATTTAACTTTAAAAATACATGATACAGACTTATAATCAAATAATGGTAGATGATGTTCAATAAATAAGGCAACCAAATGAGATTAATCCATGACAATGGAAGGGGAAACATATTCTGTATAGATATCCAGAAAAAAAGCCTGACTAAAATCTAAATATGCCATCTATACAAATAAATTTCATTTTTTTTCTCACTTAGTATTCCTTTTATTTGCTGTATTTTTGCAAGGTTATTTTAGTGTCTGTCAGTATGTTTCATAATCAGTAATACCTTTGTTATGTTTACTAGATGAATATGCCGTCTAGATTGTAGTCATTTGAATTCAGTTTTGATATCTTGCATTGTGATCCTATGGTCATATTCTACCTAATGTATACACATTCAGCTAATAATGTGCTGTAATATGTATAGGGCATATGCAGTTTCAATGTAAATAGTAATATAACAAGTTAGAATAGACCATTAATCTTACAATGCAATCACAACTCAGTATGAATAGGATACTAATATATATAATTTGATGTAATGTCTACATGGATATAAATAAACATGTTGTCGGTAATACCATCCAAATTTGTTTAAAACGTTTCAGTTAAAATATTCATCAATAATAATGACGTAAAATTAAAATTATTATTTTTTTCATTTCAGCGGACATGTTTTAGATGTTTGCTCAGTTTAATCATTTCACTAAACGTTTAAAGTTTGATATAAATAACTGCTGATTTAAAATGACCCAAATATATTCAGCTTTCATGCTGCGCTCAAAAAACGGAGGAACGAAGTTTACTTCATTTGATTAAGTGTTTTGATTTTGTGCACGTGATGTATTTTATAACAAACGATATTCTTTGATGTATCTGATAATGCCATACTAACTTCAAAATCATCGTGAATAAATATTGTTGTTTGATGCATGTGAAAAACATGTATTGTTATTAAAAAGAATCAACTTTGCTTTGTAAACATATTTTTTAACAAGTTCGATATTCTATAGATGCTGTGTCAAACTGATACTGATACTGAATGCAGTAAACCTTGTTCAACATATCAATTAAATCATACACAATAATAAGATGACATTGTTTGCATGGTAACAGTTCTTGGTTAGACCGAACATAACATAATTTTAGCGGCCATTCCAATTCTGCGTGCAGGTCTGTCCCAACAATAATATAGTGGCAACAATGCAAACCATATTTCAAAGAGCGTGTGTAACCAAGCACCAGTGAAAAATTTCAGATTGATTGCTGTGATTCTAAAATTCGTATTTGCTTTCGCAAAGTTTTAGTTGAGCACACAAATATAATAAAGGTAATGTTATAATAACGTCATATTTGGCATTATATGCAATATATCGGAGACAATAACAGGCGAAATAAGACACGAGTGTGCGGTTACACTATTAATGTATCGAACAATCCTACCAGTAAATATTATCGTGTTTCAGACGCGATTATACGATAATCAGCCCAGTGGGCTAGAACTATACTTCCACTCTGTATCTTTAAAATCGTTGACGACAACGGTGACAAAATTGCAAAGAACCGTAGGAATATATTCATTTCTTTATCCGATTCGAATCGTGATGGCGTCTGTGGTTCTTTTGTTGCAAAATTGACTGCTTTAGGTACTGTCGGAAACGCATCTCTAAAATAAAAGTGTTTGCCCGTGGACTCGAGGAAAGGAAATTGTTTTCATTGAATCGTGTCTGAGCGGGAGAGTCCATACATTATGAATTCGCACTTGACGGCTAAGGAAGCGTGTATATTATCGAATTTTGATTTACTAGATATGTAAAAATGAATTCAACACTTCAGATGTGTCTTCATGGTCGATTTACATGCGTCACAGTAGCATGATCAACAGATCTGGAACTTTTACGGTCAAATACGCGGTAAGGCATCGACACGATCTTCCATGGGTGCAAACCTATTCAGGAAGTGGTTATTTTTCTTCTTCGACACTGGGTTATCAACTGCTGAATGATCGAATATTTACGGTTTCAATCACGAACATATGCATGATATGCGGAGTCATCGTTACCGGAATCTTTTATGAACTTTGCAATTCACCAATTTTATAAAGGATTAGCGACTATTGAAAGCCAGGCATGTGTCATCCCAATGGAAGTATGTAAATTTGTCATTTTCAGTATAAACTAAGATAGTAAAGGCAAACAGTTTTTATTTGACAACATCAAATGAAACTGGAATTATGACAATGAAATAAAATTGAAATACGAAGATTTTAAAATTTCCGAACATATTAACAAAATAAAAGGAAACATTCCTCCATTCGTATCAGCAAAGAACCTTTGGAAACTTAACAATTGATGTGAGTAATTTTCCTTCCTCCGTAACAGCAATATGCCAGCATTCAATTATTACAAACATTTCCATTCTCAAGGCATAATATCAGAATAAGGCTGAAGAGACCTTTCTTTCTGTCCGCAATCGGCAAGCTGCGGTGCAAGACTAATTTCACGTGCGAACCTGTTTAGTACGTTTCGCATTGTTGGTATTGTAAAAGGCTAATACAGGTACAAGTGAGATGCTTTCAGACGAATGGAGAATAATTACCGTTCGTCTGAAAGCATCTCCCTTTAACATCACAATTATCCTGAAGTATATGCACCAACTACTGATCACGTGGATGAAGAAATTTAGACGTTTTACAACAAACTCCAGGGTACAATAAACATCTTAAGTAAAACAGACATCCTCATCATCCAAGAAGACTGGAATGTCGATGTTGGCAAAGATGCTTTGAAAGAGTGGGATGATCATTGTGGACTTTCTTGCAATGAGTATACCAATGAAAGAGGGAGATGGCTGCTAAAGGTTGCAAGCATCAACAATTTGGTACTAGCCAACGCCATGTGCCAACATAAAGCTTTGCGATGCTGGGCATGGCACAGGCACCAAATAGAACCCATCATAACCAGATCGAATACATACTGGTTCAAAACCGTTACAATCTGGCATCGATAGAGTAAAAACAAGAATGTTCCCAGGTGCTGATGTTTGGAGTGATCACGACCTCGTCATTATGAACTTCCAAGTGAGGCTGAAGAACATGAACAAGCCAAAGAAAATCTGGCTCAAATTAAACCTTGAATAGCTGAAGGACCCTAACATCTGCAAGTCATTCCAAGCCACGATTGGAGGAAAATTTGCTCCATGTCTTGTGATGGGTGTTGATGTTAAGGTGATTACAGACACTTTAAACACAGTCATGACAAAGGCTGCCAAGGATATCATTGGCCGCCACCGCCCAAAGACAAAACCCTGGGTTACAGAAGATATTCTGAATCCGTGTGATGTTCCAAGAGATCTCAAAAACACCAGACACAACCGGGGCAGTGAAGTACCGAGAAATAAACAAGAATATTAGAAAACACTTGAAGAAAGCAAAAGAATATTGGATTGGACAAAAGTGCATATAAATATAAAGCAGTGTTATAAAGAATAACAGCCAAAAGGCATTCCAAATTGTGAAAGACCTCACCAGACAGAAGCATCCAAGAGTCAGTAATATTCAAGACGAAAATGGAAAAGGCTTCACAGAAGCAAGTGACATTGAAAAAAGATGGACTGAGTATTGTAACGAACTCTACAACAATCCGTTCACAGGAGACCCAGAGGTAATTAAAGTTTCAAACTCCACATATGATGATGATTACCCCAGTCTAAACGAAGAGGCTGATTCAGCAATAATAGCACTGGATAATGGGAAAGCAGCTGAAATAGACAATGTCCCAGTTGAACTTATCAAAAATGCTGGGGAATCGGTGATAGAGCTACTAACACAAATCTGAAACAAGATCTGGCAGACAGGCGAATGGCCAGCACAATGGACATAATCACTGATTATAACACTCCCAAAAGAGGGCAATCTCCAGCTTGCCAAAACTTACAGAACTATTAGTATGATCAGCCATGCTATTAAGGTGATGCTGCAGATCATCTTGAACAGACTGAACCCACAAACCGAAGAAATAAGTGCTGAAGAACAGCAGAGTTCCAGACAGGAGAAAGCACAGCATAAAATATATTCAAACTTAGGGTTCTCTGTGAAATGTACTCACAATATCAACAGGACATCAATCATGTGTTCATAGATTTCAAAAAGGTTTTTGACAGAGTGTGGCATGAGGCATTGTGGGTCACAATTAAAAAGTACAAGATGAGTCAAACGTTGCCCAATACCATCAAGCAGCTATTCGCCAATACTAAAAGTGCAGTTATTGCTCAAGGTTCTGTGGGGGACTGATTCACGACAACAGTTGGAGTATGGCAAGGCTGTCTCCTGACACCCACTCTTTTAAACATCTACATAGAGCGCATATATAAGTGAAGTCCTGGAAGAACTCTGTGGGACTGTTAGTATTGGAGGGCCCAACATCACCAACCTACTCTTTGCAGACGACATAGATGGGCTGGCAGGCAGTGAAGATAAGTTGGCCACCTTAGTGAAGAGCCTGGATGAAACATCTTCCTGATTTGACATGGAGATAAGAGCCGAGAAGACAAAACTGATGACAAATAATAGCAAACAAAACTCAACCAAGATTAAAGTCAGAGGACGAGAACTTGAAACAGTGGGCCAATTCAGATTTCTTGGTTCAATAATCAACAAAGAGGGATCAAGAGCAGAAATATTTGTCACGAGCAGCACAAACAACGGCAGCTATTTCAAAGATAAGATAAGACCCCTCTGCAGTGGCAAGAATGTATGTATGAAAATTAACATCATAATATTGAGAGAACCAGTCATCTCAATTTTCTGTATTCATGTGAGGCCTGGACCCTGACTGCAGAATTACAACGAAGAATCCAGGCACTTCAAATATCATGCTACATAACCATCCTTGGAATCTCTTACATGGACCACATCAAAAATGAAGAAGTGCGCAACACCATCAGGCGCAAAGTAGGCCATTATGAAGACCTCCTCACCACTGTCAAAAAGAGAAAGCTGAAATGGTATGGCCATGTCTGTAGAGTCAACAGTCTATCCACAACAGTAATGCAGGATAGCGTCCAAGGTAGCGGAATGAAAGGTAGACAGAGAAAACAGTGGACTGACAACATCACAGAATGGATCATGGCACGTTTTGCGGTGACATGCATTTGCACATGATCAAAAAAAGTTGAGGGAACTGGTCATATATTCAGGATTACAGTGCCTCAACGACCACAATAGGCCAAGAGACTGATGATGAGTGTATGCTTAAGTGGTATTACCATCATAAATACGAGTATTAACTTTAATAGGAATAACTTTAAAAACATTGACCAATCAAGGACGATAATGAAATGACGCCATAACAATGACCGTCATTTTTTATTATCTGGAATGGGCTCGATGAAAGTAAAGTTCACATTTTACGTCCAGATCGTAAATTTCATCTTGACCGGATGTAGGGTATGTTTCAATATCACTGGCGAGACAAAGATAGCCTGTCAATTCGTGCAATATAATTGCGTTTTGGAAAATACATCGATGTTCCACCAACCATTCAACCCACAACATCAATGCTATTATAGCACAGCGACAATCTTGTTTGAAGTGCTTAACGCCTGGCATAGAACTGTATTCGTGTTTAATATTTAAGATTTACCATAATATATACGTGATGGATTCTGAACAGCCACATGTTGATGATCTTGCAGATATATGGTCGGACCATTAGATCAAATCGGATCAACATTCACATATCGACCTGTAATGCAGTTGAATGCAAATACACATCCGTTTCGATAATGTATCTATGAAGTATATTGAACTCACACCGTTATTTTGATTAGTAAAGGAAGATCTAGAGACATGTAAAAATCAATGGCACAATGTCGCATGCCATGGGCAAGTTAATCGTGGTCCAAGCAGAGAGGTAGTCAATACGTGTTTACGTATTCTTCAGATGATTTATTTCTGGTGTAGAAGCAAATGAAAAAGTATATATTAATGATGTTGCAATTTTTACGGTTTTTTAAACATTCTGTACCACTCTGTACCATTGAGCTGTTCCAAATATCTGACATTCAACATCGGTGTTACGAAACACCCAAATCCACACCCAAATCCACACCCAAATCCATTAAAATCAACCCCAAAAAATCACACCATATCCACCCAAATCGCATTGTGTATGCCATCTCATCTATAAATTACAGCGCTACCCTAAAAGGTAAAAATGTATGCATCAATATTTAGCATTACGGATGAAACTGGCTCATCTATCTCTTGGATTTCCATGTAAAAGAGCTTGAAAAGCTCAAGAACTTGATTGTCAATGGCCTTAGCAGCAGATAGGGTGAACAGACCAGAGTTTTGAGTCGTGTATTTGGTTAACAAAGGCCTCCAACGAAACTGAGAAGAAAAAAAAAGAGTGTTAAAAAACTGAATTAAGGCATCTGACTAACAACGAATTAAAAATTGTATCAAGCCCGATACGATAAAGTGTTCGTGGGTCATGCACGTGTATTGTTATCAAGCCATGTGGTGATGATACTACTGAATCCATGTCTTCAAGATGAAACTGTAAGTATTCTTGTAAAAAGTAACAAAACTATTTTGACAATGTATTTGGAGCACCTGTCAATCAAATACATCACAACAAGTCGGCTAATCGTGTTTTGGCACCAAATATAGGTATACAATCTATTATCCTCAATCCTGTAGAGAACAAAATGCTGGCCATTGTGGAATACTGCGGCACAATGCCAATCAGCTTAAAAAAGCACGGAAATTCGAAGAAATCGGAGCCATATATAAGGACAGAAACAAACATTATTCAGAGAGCAGCTGAAATGGCAGAGCACGAGAAAGTCAGCAACGTTATGACAAAAATTATGGAAGAACACAGTTTCACTGCTCCAAAATCTACGCGACAAATAAACGACAAAAAATTCAGATACCGCAAACGAAAATGTGACGACAATATGAACTCCAGAATAAATATAGCTGATGATGTGATCAGTGTTTTAAGCGAGCTCCACAGTAATCCAGCCATCCAAAAAAATAATTTTGACAAAACAGAAGAAACCTGTTGTCATTGTTTATAGCAACCAACAGATGGATGACATGATCAGAAACTGTGAAGGAGATGACGGGAGTGTTCTAGGTGTTGATAGAAGTTTCAACTTGGGAAATTTTTATGTCACAGTCTTTTCCTACAAAACCGATGTGTGATAAGCGATAGGACCAAGGATTTTCCGGTAATGTTTGGGCCGTGCATGATACATTTTGATGCCGAAGAGGAAACTTACGGGAAATTTTTCTCACACGTCAGTGATCGATTTGGACACAAAGCGCAATTAACCATTGGAAGTGACGAAGAAAAGAGCATGACGAACGCCCTCAAAGCCAAATTTCCGCAGGCAAAATTTGTGTACCAAACACATTAATGACAATATCCGACGACATCTTCAAGAAAATGGGGCATGTTTACTGGCCCGTAAACGAATACTCCAAATCATTTTTGGAAAAATGATGGAATAATATCTGCCTTAGATGATACGGAATTTGATTCCAGATGTCAGAATTTGGAACCCTATTTAGAACAATTGCCAGCTTTCAAATCATATTGGCAAAGATTCGTGTTGAGCAAAATCAACACTTATGTTTTCCGCCCATTACGCGACGGACTAATCAGTGTACCATGGACAAATAACAACAGCGAGTCCATGAACCATAAGTTAAAAGCGGCAGTTAATTCGGACAGAAACAAATTCCCCGAACTTATTGAAGTGATTGGAACAATTTATGAAAACCAAATTATGTTTCTTAGATGTGCTATTTATAGCAAAGGAGACTGGCGTCTAGCACCTTCAATGGAACAGCATGTTATTCTACAACTGGTATGGCACTGTATGTCACAAATGGAGAAAGACAGGTATATACAAAAATTTATGCTGGCAAAACCAGCAACAGCAACAAAATCCATATATATCAGTGCCAGCAACATAGTCTTTAAGTGTCTCAAGGCTTCCGAAAATGTTGGGAAAAAGCCAGGTCAGCGGAAACGGTCAGCATCAGAACGGACTAAAACATATTATCAATGACCAGTTGGAGAAAGTCATGTACTAACGGTCTATGACGCGGTCGGGTTCTTTGGCTCTCAACTACCGCCTTACAGCGGGGTCACACTGTGTGTGTGTATATAAATATATATAAATATATATATATATATATATATATATATATATATATATATATATATATATATATATATATATATATATATATATATATATATATATATATATATGTACAAGTAAGAAGTGAAAATGAAGTTTATGTTAGTCATAAAACAAGATCATGCATGATATGAGATTTCTTGCATTATGACCTTCCAGTATATGTAATATTTTTTTTATGGCCACCCAAGGCTACCCTCTACGCACACACACACGCACACACACACACAAAAACACACATATATATCTATATCTATCTATCTATCTATCTATGTATCTATCTATCTATCTATCTATCTATCTATCTATCTATCTATCTATATATATATATATATATATATATATATATATATTTATATATATAAATATATATATATATATATATATATATTCACGTCACTTAAATTCGACCACCATCTTATTCTCATCTTGTATTATGCACACTTTGAGTAAATAGTCACATATACTTTTGCTTTTGTGCCCTTTCCACCCCCTCGACCCCTGGCCTGTTCTGGCCCTGATTTGTGTGTTTGTGTTGCATGTTTACTGGCCGTAAACGAATACTCCAAATAATTTTTGGAAGAAATGATGGAATAATATTTGCCTCAGATGATACGGAATTTGATTCAAGATGTCAGACTTTGGAACCCTATTTAGAACAATTGTCAGTTTTCAAATCATATTAGCAAAGATTCTTGTTGGGATTTCAGTGGATTTTAGTGTTATTTGGGTGGATTTGGGGTTTATTTTAGTGAATTGAGGTGGATTTTGGGTTGATTTTAGTGGATTTGGGTTGATTTTGGGTAGATTTGGAGTTGATTTTAGTAGATTTGTATGGATTTGGGGTTGATTTTAGTGGATTTGGGTGGATTTGGGTTTTTTTCGTGGATTTTAGTGGATTTGGGGTGATTTTGGGTCGATTTGGGGTGGACTTGGGTGGATCTGGTGTTCATTTTAGTGGACTGGGTTGGATTTGGGGTTGAATTTAGTGGATTTGGGTAGATTTGTGGTTGATTTTAGTGGATTTGTGTGGATTTGAGTGTGGATTTGATACATACTGATTTTTCAAGCAAAATCGTCAACTATTTTATTAGGTGTGTTTTGTGGCCACGCACACTTGTACTATATTGGACCAATTATAATTGAACTTAAAAGGGTTTATAACGGGTATTTTAAGAAGCAAACGTGTTATTTTGGCCATTCATTAGGATACGTATTAATACTATTTTAGCATGGAACAATCATTGTTTTATTTAATAATCTAACTATGTGTTTAAATGAGCTTTCGAAGAAAAATACATTAGAGTATTTCAAGGATACACATCTAGTTTTTAAGTACTCACCTGAAAAAGAAAAGACAGTAATTGTCATCATAGTAGTGCCACTGATTTTCCCATTATCTAATTAACACGTAGCAAATGTTGTCTCAATATGTAATGATTTACGTCACAGATAACTACATAGAGGATACTTCATCTAACACAGCAATAATATTTGCAAAACAAATTAAGCCTGATGAACCTTAAAAAATTTAGCTGTATCTACTTACGTAACGTCACTATGCATGTTCTTGGTGAATGTAAATACTTACCGTAAGCTGAAAAAGAAATAAAAATTGCAATTAATATAATATCGTTATTTAGACGCACTACCATAAGATCATGTTTTATTTGCTGTAAGAAATGTTCACAATGGTCATTCAATTGACGGACATCACAATACGTGAATGGACACCGGGTAAACATAGTTATCTCTTGTTTATATATATTTTAAAAAATATTATCATAAGACTACTAAAACATTCATTGAAATACAAAATACATTGCAGTACAAGATGAATTAATGTATACACCAAAAAAAGTACATCTGACGATTAAAACACACAGGTGCTGTCTTCTTATTCGCATACCTGAATCGCGAATACATACAGAACTTTACAGTATTGCTTTGAAAAAATACATGTATAAAATATTCTTTTATGCGCGTTTTGTAAAAACGTTGAAAATACCTAATACATTAATCCATCGGTACATACATACATACATACATACATACATTCATACATACATACATACATACATACTGATTTTTCAAGAAAAAAAAGTGTAATTAATGATCCTTATGGAGTGCACATGTGTGCTCTGATATTTTCAGAAACCCTCTTGATGCAGTTTGATTTTCAGCATGAAAGTGACAACCATTTGTAAAGCATGTATAATTGTGTATGAGACACCACTTAACTCTTTCTTTCTGGTTACTGAATGACATAATGTTGTGTTGTACCAAATTCGTGTCATTTCTACTCTGCCAAAGATGTTCTCATTTACCCTGCTTAGAATTAGTAGCATCGACTATTATCAAAATTCGTGTCATTCTTATACTATTTAAAATTCATTTAATTTTTACTCTACCACATTTCACAAAATAAATTGTAATAATGATGTCATTACGGTCACATAAGTGGTAAACATATGTTTTTTTTTATTTTACTTTGACAAATATATACAAAATATATAAAACTGAGATTTGGATCAATACACTTGGCGATGCTTCTAGATAATAACAAAGAGATAGGGATTTTCCAGGCGTATACTATGATGACACTAAACTCCTACGTTATTCTTGATTGAATGCCTATGAAGCAACATAATGTGCAACAATATCAATGCCGTTTTACCCACGAGATTAGTAAGTTTATCTAATGGATGCAAATTCAAATTAAGTTTCACTGATCCCTTATTTATATAATGCCTGAGGTCGAATAACATTTACAACAGCTATAAATTATAATGTGGCCTCCAAATGTATAATAATATATCATGCATTACAGCTGCCGTAGCAATACGTTGACCCGTATTGCCTAAACGAGCAACCATATTTGACAAACAAATCACAATATGTACCCTCAATAGTTCCTCTATTGTTTACATGAACTGCACACATATCTTCTTTCCACAAATCAAAGTTTAGCAGCATGAATACTAACATTAATATAGGTAAGACCGAAATATGTTAATTAACTGGTACTCCAAGTGTCGCAATCTCTTCAGTACCACCTCTGAAATCAAACCTGTATCGATTGATAATGGCATGAAATATCCTATCACGCAAGTAAGGCAGCGGTATAATTAAACCATCCAAATAACCAAATTTAAAATTAGTGATCGATACTTGTAAATGCGTTTACTGCAGATAGTTTTAAATCAGTAAAATGAGAAAAGGAATATTGTAACCTCAGGTTCTAATATTAAGAACACAGCAATGCTCTATCCGTAGACCGAAAGAGCAGCTTAAGTGTCTCATGTCCCTGCCTTGGTGATGAGTGAACTTTGTGATGTCAAAGCATAGGGTCGTTCGTCATTGTCAAATACACATTGATCTTATTTTGTTAACTAGGCGTGTTTTGTAGGCGTTTGATGGATATATAATTAGACAGACATCGATATATGGATAAATAGATGCATTTACACACACACACACACACACACACACACACACACACACACAAACACACACACACACACACACACACACACACACACATACATACATACATACATACATACATACATACATACATACATACATACATACATACATACATACATACATACATACATACATACATACATACATACATACATACATACTGGGTGGATGGTTATTAACTTCTATTAGATAAATAATTATCATAGTTTTGTTTTGATGTTGTTTTATTTTTGTGGGTGTTTTCAACTATCGCTAGCGTGACTCAGTGCAGCAAAATATGATTGAATGCAGCTCTGACATTGTTCAAGTATTGTGACAGTTATAACGTTGAGCAGAAACCATTTCCACTACCTTATCTCAATAAACAATATATCTGAGAGTCGGTATGTGTTAGAAAAATCATTGCCATTGTGCAACAAAACAAACCTATTGTCCCTGAGCCATTTACCACACATTATGCATACCGGATGTTACTGTAAAGAACTATACCGCTAACAATATCCTTTGCTTTACAAACAACTAAACAACAGGTGAAGATACATTGCGTACGTGCAACAAGCCTCTACGGAGCCTCTTGTTCTATAGATAATATAATACATATATTTATACTCTAGATAAAAAAATGTTTGTGTTGTAAATATATTTATTATCGTAATTCTACTTTTGTAATGTAGATTATTATCATATTTACACTAAAATATGCTAGCTTGTTTTGTACAGTACGGTAGAGTTTAATGATTACTGATTAGCTGAGGATTAAATATTTAACTAAGTAGGTTTGTTTGGAAATACACGTACCACCAGTGGCTTGAATAACATGCATGGCTGTAATTACTAGTGGATTAACATCAGCCAAATATTAGCCAAGTACGGTCATTCATGTTTTTCATTCATTATCCTAGAAGTTGAGTTAGAAGCAATATTTGTTTCACTTCATGACAGCACGTATCATATGAGCCATGTAGCATCCTTAGGCATGTGGTCTTATCTTCGGCGATCGACAATAACAATAATAAATACTGGTATTCGAGAAAAAACTTTTAAATTGTCAGAATTAAACATTGGCTCGCAGATAAGCCGACTCCACCCCCATCAGCGCTTCCAAGCTTTATATGTTTTATAAACAATTCCGTTTACACGCGAGTATTTACGACGGTTGCTAACTTTCTCAACTCTCAAGGAAATTGATTAGTTGGCAAAAGTTGTAAAGGGAAATATATTATCTTTAATTTGTTTGGAAAGAAGGGCACATATTTTTAAGCTAATTGATGATTTCCGCTCTCAAAATATAATTAGCGTTTTTGCTCAAGCTTAAATATATCATAAATCGGCACAATTATAGTAGGTAGAACTGATATGGCATATCCGAACCTTAAAATAGAAACAAATTTTGAGTTCACACTGGCGAATAATGTGTTATCAGAAACCATTAGATTTGACTCGGTATCTGCAACATCTTTCACTGGATATTTGATATTATGTTATTTACTGATTGGGTTCGATTCTATTGCTTCATTCACTTAGGTTCACTGAATCAAATTTTAGATTTACTATAAACTGCATTAACAACTTTTTATCATAGTATCTTCCCAACAAATTGCATATACATTTGAA